>CM077235.1:22181611-22496611 GCA_039654775.1 Spinibarbus caldwelli
ATAATCCTCTTTCTGACTGCCACCGTGACCATGTGACCGCCTCTGCAACGGAAACCATCAATCTCAGACAGCAGGGCAACTAAAGGTCTTTATGAATTGTAAACAAACTAGCATGCATTATGAATGATGAAATAAATGCAAATCGGCCTAGCCGGGGTAGACGTAACACAAATTTGAAGAGCAGTTCTCTAAATATTTCCACCCTCTTGTTTAAATGTCATGTGTTTCCTCTTTTACAGTGAAGAGGTTTTGTATCAGTTATCCGTACCCTCTGCTGGAGGATTCAAATTAGACTTGAATTCCTTTTGTAAAATGGTCTCTCACCTCTATCATGGGACATGTTGTACTTCATCGTTCCTGGCGGTCCTGTCTCTTAATGCCAACTTTCTCACAACTTTTTAGCATTAAATGCAGTATTACAGGTTACACATCCTTAAAAGGGCTCCCGGATTCAACCGGCACATGCAGCCTGTGCGTATTTGTTTTGTGACATGCACATTATGCAAAAAGACAAGCTGTTATGTCAACATTTGTTAATTCTGTACAGTTGTATCTTGCTTCTGAACTCGTTTGACCCTCACATCCTCTGGTTTTCCAGCCAATTTCTTTTTCTTATCACTTTTTTCCTTTGATTTCCCTCCCCCTCGCTAACACTCTCTGTTCTTTATCTAAGGGCAGCAGGCCAGGCACACGTGTACCAGCTCTCTGAAGAAGGCCAGTTCAGTGGAAACTAGCAAGCAAACACTCTAAAAAGGACACACGCTCCCTCAATCTCAGCAAATATTTGGTCTCAACTTCAAAGGGAAGTGACAGTCATTTGAAACTGGGGATGACGCTGGCCACTGTTAGAGCAGGTGAATGCGTAAGTTTGCTATTTAAAATCAATGTGATTAACTGATTGATCAGGGTTTTCATAGCCATTTATTCTGATCTTTTTACTAATACTGATGTATAGTCTATGGTTTATTTCATAAGGCCAATGTGGCAACGTGTTTTTAGAGGCAGGCTGTGATGTAACGTAACAACATGCTGCTGTCACCTGCAAGACCAGCTGTGCTGACGGCTCAGAGAAATGGACTAATGAGGGTCCTGAAGTCAATGTGATGCATTGAATGAAGTGTAATTAGAAAGATGGATTGTCACTTAAGCATTTATAGCTTCTGTTCAGCTCTTCTCATCCATGAAGTGTCCTGAAATCACCCCTCTAGATCAGCCTCTGCAGACTGAAGTTTTTCTATGGGTCAGAAATATTATAAAATAGATGGTGAAATATGGAGGTGTGCAACTTGTTCCCCCTGAAGGCTCAGTTAAAAGAGAACAGTACACTAAGCACATTTGTTGTAGTGTGTTGTAAGGTGTAGTAAGTCAGTTGATGGCCATTACTGTTTTTGTTCATTACATACAAGTTTTTATATACATTATTTGTCTGTATTTTTCTTGAATGGTTCACCCAAAACCACAGTACAGTATATTAAAAAAAATTAATATGAATGTAATATATTTAAAATACATTTATTTAATACTAAGTATAGTTCAAATCTATTAACATACAGTATTTACTGACATATCGCTCAAGACTTACTGATATAAAATTTTTTATTAAACTTTATTTGGAGTACAACTATTAATTTCTTAATATTAAGACTAAAATGTGTTTTAATATCACTATTAATAAAGATTGTATGATCTTTCAATAATAACGTTCTTTAAATGCAGGATATTTAAAGTGTACCTAAAGTATGCTTGCAATAGTTCCACTTTAGCACAATCAAATATACTTAAGTATATTTAGTTGGACTTCAGCACTACTTCTGCACAACTAAAGTGCATTAAGTACAAAATTAGTTGTTCCAATTTAGCAGACTTTAAGTATACCAGTTTAGTATACCAAAAGTATAATTGCAGGGTATTTTTATTAAGTACATAAATATGTAAATGTATTTGTAGTATACTTAGCAGGAAATAAATGCATTTCAAATACATTTTAGTGTATTTATTTTTCACTAGGGTAGGAATCCATAATGTATGCTTATGAGACAAAGGAGGTCTCAGTCTATATTTGACATTTAAAATATTATATTTGTATATTTGATGCTTATTTTAATGAAATTATATGTATTACCATGGGAAAATTAATAACTTTGAGCAAGAATGCATTGAGTTGATCAAAAGTGACAAGAAAAATGTATCATAATTTCCACACAAAAAGAAGTCATTGAAAATATTTAGATAATATTTAGTTTCATGAGCAACAAATCAGCATTTTGAATGATTTCTGAAGGATCATGTGACACTGAAGACTGGAGTAATGATGCTGAAAATAGCTATACCCTCACAGGAATAAATTACATTTTAAAATGTTATTTGCTGTATTTAAATGCAGCCTTGTGTATAAGAGACTTATTTTACAAAATCTTACTGACTTCAAAGTTTTGAGTATTATTGTATATACAGTAATACAATAGAAAAGCAGTTTGTACAAGATGTGAAGTGTGATTGCCATTGCATTGCAGGAAAATACACAAAACCCACAAAACTTGATTTCTTTGCACAAAACCCACACATCATATTACTGTCTGAAGCAATACATTGCAAAATGTTTGCAATCCATAACCAAGATTTTGCTGAATGAGGGTTCACCACGGGGCTAGCAGGGTGCCCGGGAGAGTCATGACTTTGTCATTTTTCTGGAAGCCTTGATCCTTCTGGATTGCTTGACATTGCATCATTTATCTGTTCCCGTGTGTTTAGTGTAGTGAAAGTGCGTCAGAGTGAGGGAGAACAAGGAAATCCCCTTCTGCCACGTGGGATATGAACAAAGACTCCAGTTTGGCTCAAACATTCTCTCTTTTGCCTTGCAGCGCGAGAGGTCCCGCCACGCTTGACTGCCGGCATTTACACTCCTCAGTCCTCTCTCACTGCACACCTTCCTGTGGAGATTGACTCACTTTGTTTCCTCCAAGATGAATGTCTCTTTGAACCTCTTGTGGCATTTGAGTGAACTGCAGTTATATTACAGGTTCCAGCCCTGTGGTGATTCATCGAATGGGAACTACAGAGGAATTTGCTGCATCACAGAGCAAATCTGTTCAGATTTTTGTGTACACAACATTCCTTTGACGTGACCAACAAGTGTATATAAACGATGAATCTTGAGAAATATCTATTTACGGGTTCTCAATTACTTTCAGCTTTCTGTCCATCCATCATCTTAGTTTCCCTTTCACAGTCTCTCCACCACTGTCTTTTCATCCAGCGGTATGTATGAATAATGTATGCCACATTGCTTCGCCGTCATTAAAGGTGACCTTGGTTAATTATTGATCAGGTCAGGTGATTACAGGCCTGACCTCTGTTCTCGTCTGCCTCTCGGCTCAGTTTTCATGTTTACACGCTTCCTCTTAGTATTCCTGGAGACCCTCATATGATGAATTGCTGGGGGAGTGTTGGTGCCTTTACAGAGACGGGAAATGTAAAATTACAAATGTAACCCCCAACGTGAAGACTATTACTTTGTTTTAATGAAATATGTAAGAGGTAATGTATGGTCAAATAAAATAAACCCTGACAGGGTGATCAGGTTGAGCCCCTGAAGGGGTTTATTGTGTTACAGTGACCGTCTGATTCTAAAATGTCCTGCTTATTACCTTGCTGCTTGTCAAATAAATACATAAATGGAAAATTTTTTTTTTGTTTTTATATGAGACCATGTGATTGAAGGGGTATAATAAGGAAATAACACTGTTTAGCAGCTATTATTCAAACATATTTAACCACTGACTATTGTATTTATAATAATTAAAATATTATATTTGTAGCATTTTTTTTTTTTTTAATTTAAAGGTGCCATAGAATGGAAAACTGTATTTACCTTGGCATAGTTGAATAATAACAGTTCTGTACATGGAAATGACATACCCTGAGCCTCAAACACCATTGTTGTTTCCTCCTTATGTAAATCTCGTGAATAAAAAAGACCACTGAAAAATAGGTGAATCAGAACATAACGACTGTGACGTAACAGTTGGGGTCACTAATAGTTACGCTACCAACATTTGCATATACCCGCCCATGTTCTAGGCCAGCCGCGAGCCGGACCATCAGAAGTTCTGCAGGTATTGCGAAGAAACAAGCGAGGACAACAGCGAAAACGGCAGATCATGGAAATAAATGTTATGTTCCAGGCTGTGCAGGGGATGTGAAGTGCAGGGATGGGTTGGTGTCTGTATTCAGAAAGGCACGGAAAGCCAATAGCGCGTTCTAATAAAATAACGCGAGCCACTAAAGGGACATGGTTAGCTTGCTAGCAGTAGCCTGTTACATTACAGTACACATTACAGATTTCACTTACCACATAAACATAGTAAGGAGAGATGACTGAGGATGATGGCGAATGATTTACAGATCCTGAGCACCACTGTCAAGCATCTGATCTTATAAAATGTGTGGTAAGTACTGCCGCTCCATAGTATAAACAGTTCGTGCGATCGCGAATCTCGAAAGTGAAAGGAAAAAGCAATTGTGCATTTGAAAGCAGTTTCAGTGCCCCGCATATTAATAGCAGCTCCCTGATGCCTGCATTTTATATACAGCATAATTACCCAACGATATAACTGCGAGAGAAAGTATTGAAATATATATTTTCCTCCCTGTGTTTCCTTCATGCTGTGAGCTACTGAAATGAGCCGCACTGTGAAACAGCCAATCAGAGCAGAGCTCAACATTATTATTTATGACCCTTCCAAATAAGCAAATAACAGACCATTTCATTCTAGGGAGAAATCCCAGGGTTGTAAATGCACATGTAAAACCGTTTCTGGAGATTTTTTGCCCTTACCTAAGCCAAACCTAAGTCTTACCTTCAAACGGTGCAGCTATTGGAAATAATAATAGAGTTTAGTGGCTATTATTCAAACATATTTGAGCACTGAATATTATGATTGTCCAATTAGAATCAAGCAGAAAATAGGGTTAGTTAATGGGTATATCAGAACAGACTCCTTATCAGACATGCAGACTGATATCGTTTATAATGAATGAAAAGGTTTGGGGAACATCACCTTGACCTTTCAGAGGTATTGCCTCATCGCTACGGCCCTTTGGCCTGAATGCTTTAATAAACCCTCATGAAATTAACCCTTAATGTGTGCCAGTGTGCTGACTCAACAGCCGTCTTTCGGGTCAATCTGAGTTTGATTATTCTGGCCCTGGCTGACCCAAGCTGAGGTTGAGTCGCACCTGTCACTTGTATATACTTTGCAAGAGAATGATGAATGTGACTGTAATGGCTAAACTGCTACAGAATTAGCTCCAGTGATGTACATGTAATGACCTCGTGATTTACAGTAGTTGTTTACCTAGTGTTGTGTTACGTTAGCGTGCTTGTTTGGGCTTCAGCAGCCTGTAAAGTTCACACAGTGGTCACACCGCAGCACCTCAACCCCTGTTAAAGCACTTGTCACTGAAGTTATAGCAGCAGAGGGATGCTTTTCCATCTCTCTCAGTCCACAGACCTGTAGTGGAGTGGAAGCAGTGAGAATGTGCTCACAGTCTGAGGCACACTGACTCTCTGGGGTGAACAGACGGCTCCTGCTGACTCAGCGCCAATCACTGTCCTCCCCTCGCTCAGTGATGTCTGACTGCATTCAGAGAAACTGAATGAAAACTCTTCTGATTGAGGCTTGGATAAACAGTCTTTGAAGCGCACTGAAGATCAACGTTTTTCTTTTCTCACAAAGTAATTTTCTGGAGTTTAAAAAAAATAAAAAAATAATACAAAAAGGTAAATAGAATTTATATTATATTTCTACTTTTAAGTGTATTTGTATTTCATTACCATTTTTGGAGGTAAAACAAAATTAAAAAAAAAAAAAAATTATACATAAATAAAAATAAATAAATAAATGCATTATTAACATTTTAATACTCTTTAAGTGCATTTCTGTTTTTAATCTATACTTACCTATAATAATAATAATAATAATAATAATAATAATAATAATATACAGTGGGGCAAAAAAGTATTTAGTCAGCCACCAATTGTGCAAGTTCTCCCACTTAAAAACACGAGAGAGGCCTGTAATTTTCATCATAGGTATACCTCAACTATGAGAGACAAAATGAGAAAAAAAAAAAAATCCAGAAAATCACATTGTAGGATTTTTAAAGAATTAATTTGTAAATTCCTCGGTAAAATAAGTATTTGATCACCTACAAACAAGCAAGATTTCTGGCTCTCACAGACCTGTAACAACTTCTTTAAGAGGCTCCTCTGTCCTCCACTCGTTACCTGTATTCAATTCAATTCAATTCAATTCAAGTTTATTTGTATAGCGCTTTTCACAATACAAATCGTTGCAAAGCAGCTTTACAGGAAATTAAGTTTCTACAATATATTTATATATTGTAGAAACTTAATATATTTAACTTATGGCGAAATTTGGTAGTTCTGTATGTTGTCTGAGGGTATGCTTCATCTGAGGTCCTCTGAGGGGTTGGCATCATCTCTTCTCAGGTGTTCTGGATCCAGACTGAAGCTTGTGTAAATCCTAGTTACCACGGGATGTTAATCCCGTGGCAGAAACAGAGAAACAAATAGAGACATAATTAGCGTAGCTGCTGTTCCAACCAAGCAACAATTATTTGTTCAATCCAAGCTAAAGAACAATAATGCGTGTTTGATCAGATATAACTGCAGTACAAGATCATGAGATGCATTATGTGAATGCTTGGCTAAAGAGATGTGTCTTTAATCTAGATTTAAACAGAGAGAGTGTGTCTGAACCCCGAACATTATCAGGAAGGCTATTCCAGAGTTTGGGAGCCAAATGTGAAAAGGATCTACCTCCTTTAGTTGACTTTGCTATCCTAGGTACTACCAAAAGTCCAGAGTTTTGCGACCTTAGGGAGCGTGATGGATTGTAGCGTGGTAGAAGACTAGTTAAGTACACAGGAGCTAAATCATTAAGGGCCTTATAGGTAAGTAATAATATTTTGTAACTGATGCGGAACTTAATAGGTAGCCAGTGCAGAGACTGTAAAATTGGGGTAATATGATCATATTTTCTTGACCTAGTAAGGACTCTAGCCGCTGCATTTTGGACTACCTGTAGCTTGTTTATTGAAGATGCAGGACAACCAGCTAGCAGTGCATTACAATAGTCCAGTCTAGAGGTCATGAATGCATGAACTAGCTTTTCTGCATCAGAAACAGGTAACATGTTTCGTAGCTTGGCAATGTTTCTAAGATGGAAGAATGCTGTTTTTGTAACATGGGAAATATGATTTTCAAAAGACAAGTTGCTGTCTAATATAACACCCAGATTTTTGACTGTAGAGGAAGTAACAGTACATCTGTCTAGTTGCAAATTATAATCCAAGAGATTCTGTGTACTGTTTTTTGGTCCAATAAGTAATATTTCTGTCTTATCTGAATTTAATAGGAGAAAATTACTGGTCATCCAATCTTTTACATTTTTAACACACTCTGTTAGCTTAGATAATTTAGAAGTTTCATCTGGTCTTGTTGAGATATATAGTTGAGTATCATCAGCATAACAATGGAAACTAATCCCGTATTTTCTAATAATATTACCAAGGGGCAACATATATATTGAAAATAGCAGAGGACCTAGGACAGATCCTTGTGGTACTCCATATTTTACTGGTGATAATTGAGATGACTCCCTGTTTAAATAAACAAAGTGGAAGCGATCAGACAGGTAGGATCTAAACCATCTTAAAGCCTGCCCTTGAATACCCGTATAATTTTGTAATCGATCTATGAGTATGTCATGATCTATAGTGTCGAACGCAGCACTAAGATCAAGTAAAACTAGCAATGAGATGCAGCCTTGGTCTGACGCAAGAAGCAAGTCATTTGTAATTTTAACAAGTGCGGTTTCTGTACTATGGTGGGGCCTGAAACCTGACTGAAATTCTTCATAGAGATCATTTTTTTGCAAAAAAGAGCACAACTGAGCAGATACAACTTTTTCTAAAATTTTAGACATAAACGGAAGATTAGAAATGGGTCTGTAATTTGCTAGTTCATTAGGATCTAGTTGTGGTTTTTTAATAAGAGGCTTAATAACCGCCAGCTTGAATGATTTTGGAACGTGACCTAAAGATATCGATGAGTTAATAATATTGAGAAGCGGTTCTTCTGCTACAGGTAACAACTCTTTCAGTAATTTAGTGGGTACAGGATCTAATAGGCATGTTGTTGGTTTAGATGCATTGATAACTTTATTTAGCTCTTCCTGTCCTATAGTTGTAAAGCACTGCAGTTTTTCTTTGGGTGCAATGAATGGAGCTGAAGTACTAGACGCTGCAGAATCTACATTTGTTATTGTATTTCTGATGTTATCTATCTTATCAGTGAAGAAATTCATAAAGTCATTACTATTAAATTGTGAGGGAATATTTAGATCGGGTGGCGTCTGTTTATTTGTTAATCTAGCCACTGTGCTAAATAAAAACCTTGGATTGTTTTGGTTATTTTCTATGAGTTTGCGGATATGCTCTGCCCTGGAAGCTTTTAAAGCCTGTCTATAGTTGGACATACTGTTTTTCCATGCAATTCTAAAAACTTCCAAGTTAGTTTTTCTCCATTTGCGCTCAAGTTTACGAGTTTCTTTCTTGAGAGAATGGGTATTACTGTTGTACCATGGCGCAGTACGTTTTTCTCTAACCTTTTTCAATTTGATGGGCGCAACAACTTCTAATGTATTAGAGAAGATAGTGCCCATGTTGCTCGTTACCTGTATTAACGGCATCTGTTTGAACTCGTTATCAGTATAAAAGACACCTGTCCACAACCTCAAACCTAATTGGCATGTCACCATATTCTAATTTGTGGAGATAGTGAATTGGTGGGCTTTTGTTAAATGGGAGCCAAAATCATCACAATTAAAAGAACCAAAGACTTAAACTACTTCAGTCTGTGTGCATTGAATTTATTTAATACACGAGTTTCACAATTTGAGTTGAATTACTGAAATAAATGAATTTTTCCACGACATTCTAATTTATTGAGATGTACCTGTGTGTATGTATGTATATATATATATATATATATATATATATATATATGTATGTATGTATTAATCAAAAGATATTCAATGTAAATAGCAGAAGAAAACAGTAAGTTTAGTAAAATGAGAAAACTGGATACTTGTTGATTTTATCTAATTGTTTAATTATATTTATTTCTACATTTTATATTAAATGTCCATATTTTATTAATTTGATCACTTTTACTATATAATTCTGAAATATATTTTCTATTAGATTTTTTAATATATTTTAATGAATAAAAAAAACATTAATAAAATAATAAAATGACCAACATTTTACTGAAGTATATTATTTAAAATTGCTTACCAGGTATTAAATTTTCCCATTGTTTTAACTGTGTGCGTGCGTGCGTTTATTTTTCTTGTATTCTGTAGCTCGACTGATAGAACATGGCATTTGATCTTGGTATTTAGTTCACATACTATTCAGATGGATAGTAAATATATAACTAATAAAGTGAATACCTTGAATTCAATGTATGTGCTTTAAATAAAAGTGACAAATAATTAGACATACGTTGTGTGGATGTGAATTTAGAGGAAGAACACGATCAAAAGGTTTTGAATTTAAAAAAAAAAATTGATTAATCTGATCCCTTGATTTGCCATAGATCACCATTCAATACTTGTAGATCATAGAGTATAGATTTAAATATAGATTCCATATAAAGGACATGCTAGGTTAATGGCATTCTGATTGGAATTTTCTTTCAAGCTGTTTCACAGAATCACAAGAAGCTCCAAGCATCACCGGGATCGTGAGTGAGATCAATACCAGCTTCACAGGCCAATGTTTGATCATTGACCACAGGTTGATTTCTCTATAATCTTCAGCACAAGAGTTCAGCACCTAATAAAACCCCCAACACCCTGTAGGATGTCGTGATGTTCGAGAAGAATGAAAGCTCGCCTTTTTTCTTTTTCTTCTGCAGAGTGAATTGCTCCTGAGGCTTGCTGACTGAATACTGATGCGTTAAACATAGAGGTCACGCAGTCGTTTATATTCAACAGTGACTCTTTGAGGAAGATGAAAACTGATCGATACCGGTGTAAACCCTCTGAGCCAATGCTGTGTGATTCAGGAAAGGGTCTTGTGGAGGTCTTTAGGACACAAGGAGGTGTTGTCAGATGGGCTCTTACATCCCCACGAGAACAGCAAGGAGGATTTATTAGCCCTGCTTTAAGCATGCAAACTGGTTCAGTGTTCTCAAGGTCATTTTTTCCCCTCTAGTTCTCAGATTTGTGTGCAGATCAGCTAAATAAAAATGCAGTGGCCAGCGCTGTCACTTCAACATAGTTCCCCCTTTACATTTCCCCAGTTGCCCCCAGAAAACTAAAAATAAAAAAAAATGACTGGTCACTCGGTAGTATGAATCCTCTGGGACCTAAAACTCCAGTTTCTAAGCCCCTTCGGCCCCGAGAGCCCATCATTTATCTAACATGTCTGGAAGGATGTGGAGCACCTGAGCCAGTTAGTCAGGATGTGATGGATCACTGTACCTTCTGCCTCGGTTGTTTCCTGCTGATCCCGTCCCTGATTTCCCCCCCCCCATCTCCGTTTTGTATTCTCTTACCATTCTCACCATCTCTTCCTATCTCTCCATCTCCCCGGTATTCCTACACCCAGCTGGGACCAGCTCTTCCATCAAGCCCAATTGTCTTTCCGAGTTGACAGTTCCCTCCACACACCCGCAGTTGACCTGCTCTTTATTTGTGTTGCCTAAAATAGCTGGGCTGTCAGTGTATCTGTGCCACTGTAGCACGATATGGAGTATTAACTTTATCAAAGTCACTTGTAATGTCAGCGCTGCTCTAGTCTGCCACTGAGCATTTTTCTGCATGAATACGTTTGATGCTTCTCTAATGTGTGAACCATCAATAGTCTCTCTGGAAAACTAAAAATACCTTTCAAATTTCCCACACACAGGTAAAATAATGAATTTATGTCAGTGTTTTTTCCTTCATACAAGTCATTAAATATACAGACATTTTTGTGCATAAAAGAATTCAGGATGTGTTTGAGACCAGTACCTAGAAATGTGGATTTCTCTCTCAATTTATTGTTAAGCAAATGTTTTTTTATATAATAATTAGTGCTGTCAATTAATTTTAAAAAAAATTAACTAATCACACATTTTTTTCTGAAATTGCGATTAATCGCAGTTAATCCCACCTAACAATAAAGTTTTAAAATATACTTTTATATTGCAATAATTTCACATTCAATCTTCAAATTAATGTAGAAACAACAGTATATTTTTTTTTAATATTTGTTTAGTGGCATCTTTTATGAATGAAGGTGAGTATCACTGATACCAATACTACTGATAGAAACTCTAGAAATTGTTCTTTTTTTCCCTAATATTTAACCATTGACTATAGCCATTCAACATTACAGTATAAATGAGAGCTATCAATTTTAACATTTATTAGACTTCTAATTTGTGAACTTAAAACAATCTTCACATAAACCCATTATAATAAATGTCATATTTACCTGTGCTCTTCAGCAAGTACAGAAATTGAATAAAGTTATCAAACACTTAATTCTAAATTAAATATAGATGAATCCTTAAAGCTACAAAAGTTATTGATTTCCTCTTTTTATTTTTTTCTTTGATTAAGAGACATCACAGCAGCTGGGTTATTATGTTATTTGGCTGCTATTACTTTAAGAGCTACCGCTGCTGAACATGACACGGATCTTACGCACTTGCTCGTAGTTTCATTCGTGCTTTAATATGAAGTGATACAGGCTATGGCACGCGCCGCCATATTTGTGCGTGCAATTAAGTATAACGGCTGACAGGACAGGAAGATTCATTTTTACTGACATATGGCCTGACAACATCTCATCTGACCGCAGTTCACTGTTGTTCTACTGAAGCTCCCTCGTCACCTGTACCGTTTCCACGCTCCTTTGACTTGCGCCTGCTACTGCGGTGAAGCAGAGTGCACATCTGAAAAGTCTGCTGTTTGATGTGGTCATAAAGACATTCTGCATCTAAATAAATGCAATCCTTGTCAAGAAAAAAGGAGACAGAGGCAGCAGTAGTTCTGCCCGTTAACTGCGTTAAATATTTTTAACGCCGTTAAACTGTAAAAATTTAATCACCTGTGTTAATGTGCTAATTTTGACAGCACTAATAATAATCTATATAATATAATCCATTTGTAGCATTTCTCATGGCAGAGGAGCAAAGTACCCACTATAATTTTACAAATAGGCCTATACTGTTGTGTCACAGAATGGAGTTTTTTTTAGTTGAGAATGTAGTTGTTTTAAATGTCAAATATGCGGTTTATTTATAAAGATTATAAAGATTTATTTATGAAGGATGACATTTGACATTTTCAGAGATGGGATCTATTTTAGCATTAGATCAGTAAACTGAACTTCACAGTCATTTTCAGTGATGCCTCGTGGAAGTTTGAAAAAAAAAAAAAGAAACTTGGTTGTGTGCTATGTTGATGGATAGAAGGACAGGTTTTTGGTTTAAATTCAGCCCCATTCTAATGATTCCCTCAGAGATTTTAACACTTGGTGCGAGTCACATTTTAATTAGCACACTGGATAAAATTGGTATAGCTTCCTATTAACATCTGGGACTGAACCAAATTAATGTACTTTGCCAATTCGTTGCACATGATTGGGTTTTACGTTAAATGTTTTAGGCCACGATGAACAGAAAGGAATCAAGGATATGCAAAACTGGGGAGTAACACATTTCAGCTTTGAATTGTAATTTTTACACAGGCTGTCGGCAATCCGATAAACATTCTTTACTGAGACGTATGGCAGTTGGACTGATAAACGCAGCTCAGCTGATAAAAAGCTGCTGTTCCTTGTGCATCAAAAAGTCCTCTATTTCCATTCAGATAGAGATTTGGGCCGCTCAGAAAGACGTTATTTCTCCGTTTCTAAAGCTGTCCTGTTCACAGCCACTAAGCAGGTGCGCATCAGCTAGACTTGCCCTGCTCTGCAGCCAAAACGAGGATAACAAATGGCTTGGGGGCAGTTGGAAAGAGCGAACGAGAGAGAGCGAGTGAGGAAAGAAAGAAGTAAAACAAGAAAGCGGCACAATTCTTGCCCAAAAAGCCCTCATTAGGAGCAGAGAGGCATGTGAGGGAGTCAGCTGCTGAGGTGATAAAGGCAGCTGGAGGGATCCAGGAAAAAGCAGCACAGAGAGGCCTGTGTGGGACTGGACCTCAGCCAAACCCAGAGGCCCTGACTCGCATTATATAACCCTACAGTGGAAAGAAAACACAGCAACAGTACAGCTAGACAATATATGACCAGGAAAAGTGTATGCTTTGAATTATAAACAGCCTATTTAGTGAAAGGGGCAAAAGTGCTTTTTGCCCCAAGAAAGTTGTAAAACAAAGACGAGAATGGCTTTGATTGTTGTGGCCTGTGATGTTCTTCTAAATGAGATTTTTCCATTTCGTAAATCTTTTGCTTATTAAAAGTGTCTTAAATAATGTTCTTATTGTAACATAATGAACATATTTTCATACTTTGACGTAGCATTTGACCAAGTTCCATTTGATTGTGCTGCACTTGCCTTGAATTTGACAATGAAGGATAATGTTGCTTCACACTGGCCGTGATAGTGAAGCTGTAGCCAAGGTCAAATTGTTGCCTGAATACCAGGGATGTGCAACATTCAAAATTGCGTTGAAAATGGTTAAAAAAATTAAAGAAATAGAATTCAAATGATTTCAGGGATGGATGAACAGATAGATAGATAGATAGATAGATAGATAGATAGATAGATAGATAGATAGATAGATAGATGGATACATAGATTTTACCTTGAAATTCTTGTTTTTATAGATGGATGGATAGATAGATAGGTGGATAAATATATGATACATATATAGAGATTAGATATGCAGATTAATAAATCAGACAGCCCATATTCTTACATCAGTTGCTCAACACTCTTTTGAACTCATCCCTTCACAATAGTCCCATAGCTCTCAACAAACAGTGAGCATTCGGGGAAAAAAAGGAGGGATTCGCATGCATATTTAAGGTGACATTTCTGCTGAGCAAATTCAGCCAGCCGTAGAATGACAATAGCAGGATTAGCATTAGCACCCACCCCCACGTCACATCTCGCTCTGTCAGAATGCTGCGCTCATCAGTTCCAGCACCGATCCACGGACATGTCCAGACACGTCCCATCCCATAATGGACCTAAGTATGAGAAAAAAACACCCCTGATTTTGGGTCCTATGAAATGAAATTCCAGATGGAATGTGATATTCAGTCACATGTAGGAAGCATTAAAATTCTACACGCTTTCCCTGTCTTTCATCTCTGTAATGGTTCCACACAGATTTGTGTGGAATGGCCTTAGAGAGCTTTTTAAGACAATGAGGCAGTGGCATTATATCTAGTTTTACCCTGAAATGCTGCTTTTTTCCAAGTAATCTTATGTTTTTAGGAGAGATGTAAACATCATGTGCACTCTTTAGTTTTTGCATAGTGTGTTTTAACACAGTCCCTTCCTGCTCCGTATGAATTTGTCTCCTGGAAGCTGCAGTCCTTTGCAGAAGCTGTGATTATCTGGGCTGGCTTGTCATCAACCAAACATCAGTCCAGAGACACTAGTGACAGATAAAATCTCTCCCTTCCCTGTAGAGCTGAGACAGGCGTTCTCCACCAGAGGCAACACAGCGGAGGTTTTCGGATCTGCTTTCAAAATCTAGGTGGTGTCTCTTCAAGTTAGCATGTATTTATTTTTTGGCAAAAAGCACTGCAGTAAAGATTTTAGGTGCTAATGGTGTATTAAGTACTAACAGATTTCAAAATAAGTGTTTATGATCTGTAAAACTGTAATGTGGCAAGTAACGATGGATTCATTTGTTAAAAGCGTAGTTCACCCAAAAATCTGTGTTCATTTGCGCACACTTATGTCATTCTAAACCTGTATGACTTTATTCTGTGCAACACAAAAGTAGATATTTAGAAAAAAATAAAAATTGTTTTTTTTTTTGTTTTCCATACAGTGAAAGTCAATGTCAGCCAGTGTTGTTTGGACATTATCGTTATTCAAAAAAAGTTTTTTGTTTGTTTGCAAAATAACATCACAAAAGGTGTGGAACCACAGAAGGGTGAGAGAATTTTTATGAATTTTAATTTTGGGTGATCTGTCCCTTCAGAATAATCTGCTGCATATCTACTGAAAAAGATTAGAAACAATTTTCGCTCAGAAATTGCGAGCAAATTTTACAAACAGTGACAGAACTGGCAAGCAACATATTGAATTAAGCATGACGTTTTGAAGTAAAAACGCTGAATAGTCTTTTCTTGTAAAATGTACTCCAGTAATCTTCAGAAAATCATTTTATACAGTGTATTATGCATGCATTATTATTGTAACCAAGTAGCATTTAGCAGCACAAAGATATACTAACCCAAATATAATGCTGTTATTTGAGGACATTATTTTCTTCCCTGTAATAACTCTGTTATTGAAAGTCAGTTAGCCTACAGTCATGTTGTAAGATTTGTGATTAGAAGGTCAGGAATGTTCTGTTAATCGAGCGTGAAGACCTTCAGTTTCTGAAAATGGTCATAGTAGCTTGTGATGCTGTCAATGGGTTATTCATGCCTGCAGCTTGTCCTGTTTCTTTATGAACTCCGTCAGTAGCCATAAAGAGGCGTCTGTGCAATGTCTCTGTTGAATTGAACCGACTCGCCACGTGATGCTCCTCTTAGACATGGTGTTCACTGAGGGTGCAATTCATTGACGTCTACACACAGTGGTCATTCAACAATGCCATATATTTAACTGTTGTCTTACATCTTAAAAACTTATGGGCACTTAAGAGATTTTTGTTGTGTGTGTTCAATGTTTATTCCCTCTCAGCTGGTACTTTGAGTTGACCCTGAATTAGTTTTTTACACCCTCGAAGCCCCAAGGGTATAGAGGATTTTACTTCAAAACAAAAAGTGTCTTCAGTAAACTCGATGTAGAGAAGGATGCTGCTTTCTGATAAGGAGAAGCCATAAAGCACAAAGAGCATTTTTATACACATAACTGTATTCTATATTTTATTTGCACCAAAAATTTATTAAGATTGGATATTGCTGAAGCAATTATGTTTCCATACATCTGACAGATGTCTTGATCAAATTATCACAAACCCACATACCTGGACAATCCTGCTTCAGTGTTGCAAAATCATGAAAATATTTATGAGTTTAGTTTTAAAATTGGTTGTATTTGTAAAAGTATTCTAATACGTTTCTGATAATTTATAGAAAAGTAACTGAAATATGTTTAGTGAATATTTATTTTTCTAGTTAAGCTCCACTTTAGAATATTTCATTTATGCTTTTGGCAGACATTTTTAACCAAAACCCATTTTAGTGTATATGTTCTCTTGGGATCAAACACATGACTTTAGCACAATATACTACCAGCTGGGCTATATTGGAAATTGCTATTTTTTTTTAATTAAATATAATGAATCTAAATGGGAATCTTTTGTCCAATAATAATGAATGGTCAGGAAAGTCTGAGAATTGTGAAGAATTGTGAAAAAGTGTTATAATTTCCACAAAATTATTAAGCAGCACTACCATTTTCAACAGTGATAATAAGACATTTTACTTGAGCACTAAATCAGCATATTAGAATGATTTCTGAAGGGTCATGTGACAATGAAGACTGGAGTAATGGTTGCTGAATAAATTATATTAAAAATAAATAGAAATATATATATATTTTTTTAATTGTAATAATATTTGACAATAAATGCAGCCTTTTTGAACATAAGAGACTTCTTTCAAAAACCTTTATAAAAATTCATGACCCCAAACTTTTGAATGGTTGTATATACATTTTAAAATGCATTTACAAATGTGTTGGCTCATCTTAAAAATAAAGGCTCCAAAAGGATGTTTTTGCAGTGTTGCCACAGAAGAACCATTTTTGGTTCCCCAAAGAACCTTTCAGTGAACAGTTCTTACATAAACCTTTTTGAATAACATTAAAAAAAATCTAAAGAAACTTCTGCATTTGCATGGATGTTCAAGGTTCTTCATGAAACCAATGCCAATAAAGAATCTTTATTTTTAAGAGTGTAGTGCTGTGCTTTCTCTTCTCAGATGTGATCTGTATATATACAGTAACTACCAGGGTAGCACTCTCTCTGAATCTCATCTGCTGTGATCTTCTACTCATCATTTAAACACCAGAGAAATTAAACTCCAAATGTTTGCACTGAAACAGGGAATGGAGCTCACTTGGTCTGGCATCTGCTTCACTTTAATCTGAGTTGTTTAAAGACATAAAAGAAGTGTCTTTATATCAAGGACATGTTGACAGTCTTGGTGATAAAAGAATTACAAACAGAAATACTAAACATCTGACAGCTGCAGGCCAAGACTAGCATTACTCGAAAGGGGGGGAACAAGAAAGAAATGCGTCATTTGGCACCAAAATTTCTCCATCCAGAGCAAAAGCAGCAGCACTGAAGTATGAATAAAAGTCATTTTATCCTGGTTCTCTGGCTTTGGCAGATTGTCTTTTATTCATTCTTCACAGCGAACACACAGTGCTCGACTGTATGTCTGTTTGCCTAATCTGCTACCCATTTACCAGCTGCTCTTCTTGCAGACTGGCGTTTTGGTCACCATGGAAATGTCCAGCCAGGCCTGTGACGGTTGTCTTGGCACATTGCCTGGATAATGAGGTAGCTCTGTCTCATTTGTTTTCTTTGCACTCTTCATCTTTGTTGATGGAGTGGACAGCCAGGGGCCTTTAATCGATGAAGGGCAAATTTAAGGTGTAAAAGCCATGTGCCAAGCCCAGTTAACTGCCCTCACCAGCTGTTGGTGAATCTGTGCCAGCCTTTAACAGAGGCCAGGCTGTGTGTGTGTTTGTTTGACTCCTCAATTGTATCCTCCTGTGAAGGGTTCAGTATAATCAACTTCACTCTTTCATGCTAGATAAAGCCAAACAGGGCATGTGACTTTCAATTACTTCTCTGGCATGTCAACAAAAATTCATTTCCTATTTGAAAGGTGTCACTGTTTAGTGAGTGAGAAGGACACTCTGCATCACGCTGCTAATTAATCAAACAGAGAGTCTGTCCGCATGGAATTGTCACATCTAATACAGCTTGATATCAGTTGTCATGGTGAATCATAATCACTAGTAACTTCATCATTGATAACTGCTGACTCATTATGAGCCATAAATTAGTGCCACTTGCATGGGTCTTACACTGCTGATGCACAATACAGACCAAAGTTTGAAAAGAAATTTGTTTTTCATGATCTTAACCTTGTGATCAAAAAGCTATGACTTAAACACAAGAAATTAGTTTTGTACACTTATATAGAAATATGTTATGTACTGTATTACATACTATATTATAGTTTAGTTTAAATAAATAGTTCACCCAAAAATGAAAATGTTGTCATCATTTACTCACCCTCATGTTGTTCCAAACCTACAGGTGCATCTCAATAAATTAGAATGTCGTTGAAAAGTTCCTTTATTTCAGTAATTCAACTCAAACTGTGAAACTCGTGTATTAAATAAATTCAGTGCACACAGACTGAAGTAGTTTAAGTCTTTGGTTCTTTTAATTGTGATGATTTTGGCTCACATTTAACAAAAACCCTCCAATTCACTATCTCAACAAATTAGAATACTTCATAAGACCAATAAAAAAAACATTTTTAGTGAATTGTTGGCCTTCTGGAAAGTATGTTCATTTACTGTATATGTACTCAATACTTGGTAGGGGCTCCTTTTGCTTTAATTACTGCCT
Organism: Spinibarbus caldwelli; assembly: GCA_039654775.1. Taxonomy (NCBI): domain Eukaryota; kingdom Metazoa; phylum Chordata; class Actinopteri; order Cypriniformes; family Cyprinidae; genus Spinibarbus; species Spinibarbus caldwelli. Next base: position 22,200,487 of record CM077235.1, read on the forward strand.
CAATTCGGCGTGGCATGGAGGTGATCAGTTTGTGGCACTGCTGAGGTGGTATGGAAGCCCAGGTTTCTTTGACAGTGGCATAGATTCTCTATGGGGTTCAGGTCTGGTGAGTTTGCTGGCCAGTCAAGCACACCAACACCATGGTCATTTAACCAACTTTTGGTGCTTTTGGCAGTGTGGTCAGGTGCCAAATCCTGCTGGAAAATGAAATCAGCATCTTTAAAAAGCTGGTCAGCAGAAGGAAGCATGAAGTGCTCCAAAATTTCTTGGTAAACGGGTGCAGTGACTTTTGTTTTCAAAAAACACAATGGACCAACACCAGCAGATGACATTGCACCCCAAATCATCACAGACTGTGGAAACTTAACACTGGACTTCAAGCAACTTGGGCTATGAGCTTCTCCACCCTTCCTCCAGACTCTAGGACCTTGGTTTCCAAATGAAATACAAAACTTGCTCTCATCTGAAAAGAGGACTTTGGACCACTGGGCAACAGTCCAGTTCTTCTTCTCCTTAGCTCAGGTAAGACACCTCTGACGTTGTCTGTGGTTCAGGAGTGACTTAACAAGAGGAATACGACAACTGTAGCCAAATTCCTTGACACCTCTGTGTGTGGTGGCTCTTGATGCCTTGACCCCAGCCTCAGTCCATTCCTTGTGAAGTTCACCCAAATTCTTGAATCGATTTTACTTGACAGTCCTCATAAGGCTGCGGTTCTCTCGGTTGGTTGTGCATCTTTTTCTTCCACACTTTTTCCTTCCAATCAACTTTCTGTTAACATGCTTGGATACAGCACTCTGTGAACAGCCAGCTTCTTTGGCAATGAATGTTTGTGGCTTACCCTCCTTGTGAAGGGTGTCAATGATTGTCTTCTGGACTACTGTCAGATCAGCAGTCTTCCCCATGATTGTGTAGCCTAGTGAACCAAACTGAGAGACCATTTTGAAGGCTCAGGAAACCTTTGCAGGTGTTTTGAGTTGATTAGCTGATTGGCATGTCACCATATTCTAATTTGTTGAGATAGTGAATTGGTGGGTTTTTGTTAAATGTGAGCCAAAATCATCACAATTAAAAGAACCAAAGACTTAAACTACTTCAGTCCGTGTGCATTGAATTTATTTAATACACAAGTTTCACAATTTGAGTTGAATTACTGAAATAAATGAACTTTTCCACGACATTCTAATTTATTGAGATGCACCTGTATATGAGTTTCTTTCTTATGTGTAACATAAAAGAAGATATTTTGAAGAATGCTGGTAATCAAACATTTGTTGGTCCCCATTGACTTCCATAGTTTTTCTTTCCCTACTATGGAAGTTAGTGGAGACCAACAACAGTTTGTTTATTCAAAGTTCTTCAAAATATCTTCTTTTGTGTTCAACATAAGAGAGAAACTTATACAGGTTTGGAAGTACATGAGGGTGAGTAAATGATGACAAATTTTTCATTTTTGGGTAAACTATTCCTTTAATTATAGCTAAGCTTATATAAATTTTAATGTAATATTTAACTATAAATATATTTTTATTTATATGAATATTATAATCAAAAAATGAACTATAGCAACATATGTGTTAATTATAGAAATAATAATAACATATATTAATTTAAAAAATATATATATGTTTGGACTGAATAGTAAATAATATAGTTTTGATTTGTTGAATATTTCTGCACACATCTTAATTCCAGTACTTCCATCTGTACTGTTTCATAGTTTAAATTACTTTTATAATTATGAAATTATTATAAGATATTGGAAATAGAAAAATATGTGTGTCCACGGGCATTGTAGATTTTTTTTTTAAATATCTATTCTAAAATATATTATAAATGTCATTGCTTTTAATTTCCAGCAGAACAAAAAAATCTTTGAAAACCTCAATGTCATAATGTATTTATAGACTTTCCTGCACGTACTTCACGGCATTATTGGAAATGAGCCAGTGACTATTCTAGAATCCATGTTGGTATTTTAGGATCGGCCTGTTCTGTACTCACTGCTGGATGTGGCAGCAAATAACACCAAGTGATTGGCTGCGGTCCCGAAGATTCCTCATGGGGGTTATGTGGGACACCAAGTGTCCCATTATAGGACACTGAAGGAATAATGTGCCAGCACATCAATACATCAGTGAGTTCACAACAACAATATCTCTTTGTTTCAGTCACTCTCAATAATTCACATCTGCACATTTATCAGCCTGTGCCAAGATGTGATATCAGGTGAGAACAAGTTCCTCCACTTTGAATTTCTGCTCTCTCTGCTTTATAACAAACAACAGATCAGAGAGGGAAACCTCGATAGACATTGAGACGTGTGGTTTCATTGGTGAGCGCATATCCAGGTTTAAAGGAACTCTCTGAACTGTAACTAGAAACAGACGCAAGCTTTTGTGGCTACGCTGCAGACAGCCAGCAGACCGATGAAGCAGTGTGAGCTGTCAGATAAGGAAGCCTGCAAGGGAATAGAGAAGAGGTTTCAAACACCTGAATACTATAAATAAGACTGCTGGGGATTTTATCTATTCATATGTGTTAAAGTTAGTTTGCACCTGAACTGTTCAAAGACAGACAGATGAGAGATCTAGGAATATCATCCAGCTACAGTTTTTACAGAGAATCACAATTTTTATTATTTTTTTCTCTGAATCAGGGTCATTAGCTTAACAGTCACTATGTAGTAGGAGCAGCAAATATTTATATATAGATATAAACACCCCATGCAATGTGCCTATCAATGAGCATGGCAAGTGCTGGGGTTCATGTATCCATACTTAGAATATATACTGAAGATCTGTTTACACTAGATACCAAGTATACTGCAAATACACCAGGAACGTTTTGATTGCTTCCTCCTCTATGCTCTCAATTTGTTGCCAGAAATTCCTAATAATGTTGCATTGTGAAGCAGTTTGATCTATAATCTGTATTATATTAAGACCTTAACTGAGTCTTTAGTTCCACATAAACTCAGTCTGTATGTTGATTTTTTTTTTTTTGCATCATACTGTTTTTTAATACAAAAATACAATCATTAAAATAATGCAATATAACAATTTAAAATATCTATTTCAGTATATTTAAAATATAATTTATTCCAGTGAAGGCACAGCTGTATTTTCAGCAGCCATTACTCCAGTCTTTAGTGTCACATGATCCTTCAGAATTCATTCTAATATGCTGATATGGAAATATTTCTTAATACTTTCGATGTTGAAAACAGTTGTGCTGCTTAATGTTTTTGTGGGTACTGTGATCCAAAATTATAAATGTCTTTACTGTCACAATTCAATACACCCTTGCTCAAGGAAAGTATTCATTTCTGTTTAATTTCTGTTTCTCTTTTTTTTTTCTTTTTTTTTTTAATTACCCCAAACTTTTGAACAGTTGTGTATTTTCATTAATGGAGGAAGAATGAACAAAATAACTGCCCATATTGTATGTAAAATTGTACGTTACTTCTATATGTTATAGAACATATAGTCACACCAGTTGCTAGAGTAAAAAAATAAAAAATAAAAAACTGAAGTCATAAAGCACAGAGCGAATATAATGCTATACTTGTATGTAAAGCAAGTCTATTCATGCAAGGCCTTTCTTTGACACACAATCTTGAAGTGTCTGTCTGCTTGTATAGAATTGTTCCATTGATCTTTAAACTACAAGGTTATCTCATAAGACTCAACTTTTCAGCTGCTTACTAAAGACCTTGTGCACAATGGCTCCAATGTGCTCCAAGAACACTTCTCTAACAACATGAAAAACAGCAAATCATCCATCACTGCTTTGTGTGTAACTATGATTTACTGCTTACCATTCATATTACTGAGGAAAAAAAGTGCATGCAAAAGACATTGGTTATATTGAGAGTATTTGCACTGGCAGAGATCCAGTGTACCATCATATTATTTATGCATAGACCTGCCTCATGAAGAGCATTCATTACATTCACACAGTGTTATATGTCACCAATGCATCCCGGCAGTTGTTTCACATAAAAGCGGCTGATTGGAAAGAATGCTGCCTCCTGGCACTATAATGCATATGGCATTGCCTACTGAGCACTTTAGCGTTTGAAATATTGTGTCAAGCTGAGACAGGGAAAGGCAGTTACTTCTTACGTGTGAACAAGTCCCATCACGGCAGCCCGTTGAGGTTTTCCCAGTTTACCCAGGGTGTGCCTATCTCTGAATTACATAATGTACCTGTGCCAGTGACAAATGGCTGTTAAAGTGCTCAGTTCTCAACAGATTCAACAAAGCATGGGCCTCAGTATGCCAGAGGGAAAGAGTGGAGAAATCCACAAGGTCGTTCCCAGGCCAGGCTCCAACTGCTGTCATTCATCTTTCATACTCCTTTAAGCAATTCTTTGAAAACTAAGCGAGTGTGTTTTGCTGCTTTCATGGACCAGAGCCCTACTACAGCTGACTTTAGAACAGAAATGTTTGTGTTGCTGCATCTTACAGGTCTAATCCTTTCACATGCAGTGTCAGGCTCTGTGTATACAGCGGCGTATCTCTCATCGAGGGGCGGACAGTCTTTGTCACTCACATTGTGCATGTCTAATTATTGAGTGTAATTGGATCCTTTGCAGTTTTGGTTGAATTAGCAGTTCTGTTGTTCCTTTAGCTGTAATAAGAGTCTTTTTTGGTCAGGATGGCCTTTGGTAGTGTACAGTGACCCCAAAAAAGTATTTGGATAATTCACCCAAAATGAAACATCAGTCATCATTTACTCACTCTCATGTTGTTCCAAAGCTGTATGACTTGCCATCTTCTGCTGAACAGAAAAGAAGATATTTTGAAGACTGATTCAACTGGTTTTGTCCATAAGAAGTCAGTGGAGTTTAAAATAGCATTAAACACCATTGACTTTCAGTGTATGGACAAAAAAACACTCAGGCATTTTTCATCTTTCCACAGAAGAAAGTCATACAGGTTTGGAACGACATGAGGGTGAGTAAATGATAACAGATGTTTCATTTTTGACTGAACTACCCTTTAATCTACGATTTATCCTGTGACAGACTGGTTTGGTATAACTGTGCTTAGATTCAGAAAAACGGTGTCAAATATACGTAACAAATTTATTTAAATAAAAAAAAAATTAAGTCATTTTTAAATTTCCTGTTATACAATACATTGTGTCTTTATTTTGAACAATAAATTAATTGTTTTAGAATTCAAAACCTTACAAACTATTTTTTTTTTTTTACATGATTTTCCTTGAAACATGTTTGTTAGTTTGTTTAATATTTTGTTATATAATGCAAAGTCATGTAGTGGTCTACCCAAACACGCATTATGAGTCTACCAAGTTCATATACATCAACTCATGAGGTTATGGTCCAGCTATTCAGAAAGTTTCGAAATTATGGATCAGTCTGGTCTTAACTGAAGCAGACAGACCGAGGCATCCGTTCACTCCACAGTAGAGTCTAATGAGAACCAGCATGCGACGTATAGCACCACCCTCGTCCCCAAATAAGCATTGTTTAGGGAACTGTAAATGATGTGGTTGGTTGTGAATAATGCACTTGGTGGTAGGATGTTTTCATTGATTGCAGATGGTCAGGGTTCAGCCGTAAAGCCACAGAAAAGGAGCACTGTTAAGTGTTATACAGTGGTCACCCATAATGGTTAAACCTCCTCTTTATTTTTACGCATGGAAGGGTTCAAATCAAGGTGTTGTAATTAGTGGTTGGTCAGCTCTTGTATCACAGTCTTCACTGCCACACTAGCTGTTAACTATCTTGTCTCTTTGAGGAGGAGTTGAACTTGTGCCCAGATAACTACATTGACTATTGTAATTATGCGTCAGATGGGACGCCGACTGGGGCCCGCTAATTTGGGTGTGTGTGTTAGATGCCTGTGTGTGTCCCTCTGTTCTGCCTGGACACAGAGTGCTCTTTAAGGCTTAATGTCAGTGTTGGCTCAGTCAGTCTTTCCATACATCTCCCCAAACTGCCTCCAGACACTACAACAACAAAGGAAATGTGGAGACAATGGAGGTTTTTATAGCATCCGGAGCTGTAAAGGCTCAAGCGTACAGACATGTGAGAGTGTATGATTTATAAAAGAGCGTATAAATCAGGAGTTGTGAGGTCTCCAAATGTTAGCAGTGATACGGGAGTTCACGCTGAATGCACGGAGGTATAGTGGTTTAAATGTGGGTCGCAAGGAGATACTTGAATCTGTACTCATCCTGCTGAGCCGCTTTATCAGTCAAGAGATTGTTTAGGTGATGATGGCTCTGGTCCAAAACCTAGTGAGCTGCATGTGTAGGTTGTGTTTTAAAACACTTCCGAAGCAAAGGCTGTTTCTATTTGGCAAAATCAATCCCAAAATACATTTTGAAAAATCCATCCAAATTCACTATGAAATTTTTGAAAGCAAACTATATGTTTTTCCACCAATGTTGCATTAAATTGAAACATTATTAAATGCTGTACGTAAATGCTATAATTTAATTTAATATATATGCACTACCATTCAAAAGTCTCTTGTACTAACCAAGGCTGCATTTGTTTGATCAAAAATACTTTAAAAAGTAACATTAAGCAACACTATAATTTAATTTTTTTTTTTTTTTTCCCTGTGATGGCAAAGATGAATTTTCACCATCATTACTCTAGTCTTCAGTGTCACATGATCTTTCAGAAATCAATCTATGCTGATTTAATGCTCAATAAACATGAGTTTTTTATGATTATCAATGTTGATAACAGTTGTGCTGTTTCAAAAGAACAGCATTTATTTGATATTGAAATAAAATTTAATGTGTCCTTGCTGAATAAAAGTATTAATATCTTTAAAAATCTTACTGACCCCGAAATCTTAAATGGTATTGTGTATATTTATATAATTAAAATATATTTAATTCAAATATTAAATGTGAATAATTAAAATAACTTTTCAATTGAAGTTTCTCCTCATGTTTTCTGTAGCACTTTCCATCATAGGTGGGAATAGCTTGTAGGGCATTTCTCACAGACCTTAGATCACCTCAAACTGAAGTGTTGAAAAGTCAGAGCGTCAGTGTTTTCTGTTGCTCCATGATCACTTGAAGTGAGCCAGTGAGCGGGTGAAAATGGATTGGATCTGGAATGGAGTGACTAGAGCAAGGCAGTGGTCATCTGTCCCTCCACTCATGCTCATGATTCCAGTCAGCTCACTGATTTTTGTAATCATGCTGTAGTACCAAATATCAGCACAGATGTGAATACCTCACATTCTATACACATGAGGTAGACAGTGTCATGGGCTTTTACAGGTCACTGCTCCACATTGTCATAAAAAAGGAATTTTTAAAGCTGTTATAAGATTACTGAAGTCTCTATCCTGACATGACATTCTCAGGGCCTCTTTAAAAAAAGCACCTCTAGTCCTGTGAAGTGCCTGTGGGGTCAGAAATACCTCTCTTGCTACCTTTCCTATCATGCTATTGGCTCTAGTGTGCTCGCACAAGGATTTGTGCCGGAGTTCATGTGAGGTGTGCCAGTGGAGGCTTGTGATGTCTTCACCGCTGAAGACTATATGCCCCATATCCACTAATACTAAACAGACAGAACAGGCTCTCTCAGTAGTCTTAAAAAGAAAAGTTCACCCAAAAATCAAAACTCTGTCATTTACCCATCCTCATGTCATTCCAAACCCATTTGCTACTTTTTTCCCTGTGGAACACAAAAGGAGAATTTTAAGAATCTTCCAAATTCTTTTTGTGTTCCATGGGGAAAAAAATAACAGCTTATGGGTTTAAAAAGACATGAGGGCGAATAAATAATGGCAGAATTGAACTGTCCCTTTAAGCTGTATGTCAAAGGCCTCTGACACACTGTCCTTTGCAGCGCCAAGCCAACTAATTCCCCTCAGCTGCTTACTTCTGCACAATGAGCAATTCGTGACACATCTCGTTATGTGTAAACCATAAGAGGGAAGGATGAGGAATAAGAAGAAGTCAGGATGGTGAAAAGTGGAATTAAAAGAGGAGAAGAAGATAAACACAGAGGAAGAGAGAGAGAGAGTAAGAGACTGAGGGATATTTTTAGGAGTCTCCTCTCTGACCACTTCAGTGGCTCGGGCCTCGTGCCTGGAGCTTCTGGTTTCATTGTGCAACCCGGCATCCAAAGAGACGCCATTTAGCCAACCAGAGACAGGGCTCACTTTGTCTGTGTGCACCACAGTGAGGGTACCTAAAGACAACTTCAGCCTCCGCTACTGCTACTCAATAAAAGGGAACAGCTGTATCGAGGCCACGCTCCTAAAAATAACATTCCCAGTTTAATTAGGGGCCGTCAGGATTCCTCTGGATCCTGCCAAAAGGCCGGAGTTTGGAGGGGAATCAAGGTCAACCGAAAAAAATGAGTAAAAGCTTTCTTTGATGTGCCATTTCATTCTGTTTGATACTTTTGAATATGTTTGATGTGTTGTTGTTTTAAAAACCACTTTTATTCATTTAGTCTAGTTTCACATGGATTATGTTGCAGAACCAGGATTTATTTTAAAGATGGAGTGTGTCTGTGCTGGTCTTAAGTTCCACTGTACACACGTGAAAGATTCCTGTGGGAATTACAATTAACTGGCTGGTCTGGAGAACCCTGGGATAGCTTAACTCTGTCCTGACCACTGTTAATAAATAATGAGCAGCACATTAGCTCTGTCTAATGATTCCATAAGCTTCTGATTAATACTGTAAAACTCTATATCCGCTGTATGCTGGCATGGTTCCTGTGGGAACTGAAGCTGAAAAAACTGCTTTTGAAAGCAATTAAAAGAAACATGAAAATTCTGTCATCCTTTTCTCACCTTGCTGTTGTTTCAAACAGAACTTTCTTTCTTTCTTTCTTTCTTTCTTTCTTTCTTTCTTTCTTTCTTTATTTCTTTTTGAATGAGGACTGGGGATAAATGTTTTTTACTCATATAACTTTCATTTTCTAGTAATTAATCATATTTTGTACTTAAGTAAAAATGTCTATTTCTCCTAAAAGTTGTTGTTCAATAGAAAAAAAACAGATAAGTAACTTATTGACTTAACTTTTAACATAATTCTTTCTGAAATAAGAAATGTTGCATTTTAAGCTTAACAGTCACAAGCAAAAATAATGTGCAGTTTCATCTCAAAACTTGTAATATAGTAAATGTTGTTTTTGATGTCTTTATTATTAAATACACAAAATCCCTTTTGTATTGTATTGCAATGATTAGGCTATTTACTGTTGTGTCAGAAAAAAAAAAATAGCACTAATTACAAATCAGATATCGAACACTTCAAAACCAAAATAATGTGGATTGTATTCTTATTTTTGTGGAACAACATGAGGATAAATAAAGAACAATTTTCCATTTTGGGGTGAACTTTCCCCTTAAAGTTAAAAGCAACACTGGTCAAACAGTGGTTTCTTGGTTTAACATTGGAACCTTATGTTGTTCATTTGTATACTGTAAGAAAATTCCTAATGTTTCACTCATGAGTGACTGCCGAATGTTTAACCATGATCTTAACACTTGTGCTTTAATGTTTAGCTTTAATTTGGTCAATATCTTGTTGTTTCTATTACACCCATGTTTCTTTTTTCCATGACTTTAAGAGGTAATGATTTCCCAGCACAATACATAAACTAACCAACCATTTAAGCCTTGTATTTTATGTCTCACTGATAGTGGAAATATTATTTTCGCTATAGTCTTTAGTCACACTGTCTCTTGTCTCTCTTTGGCACACAAACACTTTCATTCTGGCCGTGTTCTTGCCCTCTTGCCACATTATTCTCATTATATCATAATCTAATATAATCCCTCAAACACCATCGATTTCACTGAATGCAGCCTTTTTTTAGATGCATATATGCTTCTCAAAGGGGTTGGAATCAACAGCCGTGTTCTGTCTGAGAGCAATAGTGTAATTATTGGTCTTTGGCTGTGTTGTATTGGGTCGGTGGAAGCCCTCACTGCCCCCCTTTGTTGATCCTCTATTTTAAGCATGTCAACAGTTGGCATTGATAGGAAGCAATTACGGGGGTCAGAGGTGAGGTGATTAGCAGTAATTATAGGAAAAAGACAACTGAGTGCATGAACGTGCTTAGACGAGGTCACTGATCACCATCTAATGTGACAGTCGCATGACTCAGCTACTTTATGAATAGTTGATTCAACATGCATTTGCACTTTCCTTTTTAAAAATGTATAACCTTAAATGCACCAGTGTTATTTGCATATTTTATTTAAATATTCACAAAACTTTGCTCTTGTAGCTCAGGCTCTAGCTGGACTTTACCCAACCAAGCATACATGTGATCATTTCTGTCTCCTGTCCTTTGTAACTTTTGAGAGGAGAGTTAAGCACAGTCAGTATTGTGCTCAAGCACAATATTTAAGCTCTGTGCTCAAAACTGTGCTGTAATCAGTTAATATTTGATGTTTAATGAACAGTTGTGAGCATTTCATTGGATGGCAAAATCATACAGGTTGGGTTGTACATTTTCTTTAGTATCTAACTGGTATAGGCATAAAATTGGTGTAGAATTTTAGAATTTGGTGTAGAAATTTTCTCTCAGAAATTGCTTGAATTTCACAAACAATTAGAAAGAAACGGCAAGTAACCCGTTGAATGAAATGACAAGTTTTGAAGTAAAAAGACTGCTATTATAAAAAATACAGTGGGTCCAAAGTATTAATACACTTTTGGGAACTTAAATCACATGTACATATTAGCTTGTCATTAAATTAAACACAGAATACAACCCTTTTTCATGAAATGTCAATTATACAAGTTGGCAAAATTTCAAATTTCAAGTTGGCAAAATTAAAAATTGGCACCCAAACATGCAACCAAATCTTAAAGCTAAGCATGAAATCTCAGCCCTAAACATAACCATGTTTGTTATAGAAAAAAAAAACAAATGTTGTATTTTTTATACAGTCGTATGATTTCATATGATTTCACCGTCTTTGAATTATCATATATGCTGTCATAAGAGTGTGTTGGCATTTCAAGTTTCGTCTCTCACACTTTAAATGTTAATTTATGCCATTGCTTAATAAACGTTACTCTACCTCAGAGAGAGATCATATTTGTCTGAGGTGCTCTGAAATATTGGAGGTCTTGTTTGTGATGCGTGAATATGTATAACGAGCAGCGCTGTTGACAGAGTGAAACTCCCCTCAGGACTTCCTCATAAATCAACAAGGTGTGCTGACCAGAAGTCTCCATGGATATTTCTGCTTCCAAGAACTGGGCAACATATTCATTTCCAATAATTTCCCAGGCCTGACGCTTCACAGAAAGAGGCTCTTTTAACTGTCCTGTGTGAAGTGCTTAAAATATTGGACACATCTTACATACTGTACCAGATTCAGTAATACTAACAAATATGTAGACTGTATACACAACCGTAGTGCAATTAAACTCGTAACACAGCTCAGTTGTGAGCTAGTATTCATGATGCATATTTTCCTGTGCTCTTTCCACAGTCTCACGCGCTCATACCTCTGCTTCAGATAAACAGCGAGCACACTAAAGGCGGCAGCACATTCCTTCTCTCACATGGATGCAGTATGTGTTCTCCACTTTCTGAGAAGGAGGCTCCTCTCTCTGGTTGTTGTAAATCATATTTGTAACCTTGGACCACACAGTGTAGTGAGCTCAGCCCAGGCCACAGGCGCAGAGGACGGGACATTGAACGGAGAGATGCTAAACAGAGCAGGAAGTGCACTTAATAGAGACTCTGCCGAATTATTAAAGGAAATAAGTGCCCTCTTTTGTGGCTTGCTCTGGAAATTCTCTGAAGATATGCATTGATGTATTAAAGAATTATCAATCAAAGTTTTTCAGTCTCTCTCTGAAGTTTATCCTAGTATGTAAGTGGACTTGTCTTAAAGTTGATTGTTCTTGTGGGATTTTTCCCTAAACCAGTGTCCCTGTAAAGGTGGATTATGCTCTTACAGATTAAAGTAGACAAGCGAGGAGATTTCATCACAAGTGTTTTATGACAGATCCCACAGTTCATCCCATCAACTCAATCTGAAAGAAAAACATCCTATAATGACCCGTTTCAACTCTAAATCCTGTGGTTTAATAAGTCTAGTTGTGATTTCAAAATGTGGAAAATGTGGACGGAATCGCAGAATCCAGTCATAAAAATGGAATTTACTGTATAATGCGGAATGTTACAGAATTTGCCAAATTTTGGATGAATACATCAAAAATAGGTCAGTACACTTAAATCAAAACACGATTTGGACTAGTGTGTTGTGAATACTAAGCCGCAAAAACACCATTTAAATATGAATTCTGCATGTTCTGCGTGTCTATGTGTGAATGAATGGCGCTTGTAGTGTTTTCAGCCTGTGCCACTTCAATGTATGAGTACATGAACATAATCTTTATAACTGCTCAGAGAGTCACTTCATGAGCATTTTATCATTTCTTTTGAGAAAAAAATCATCATATCATATACAGACAGAAACCTAACTGTCTTCACTGCAACCCATCAAAATAAAAGTTTGGTTTAACTTGAAGAAACGGTGACAGAAATATTACCTAATGCAATGATAGTACTACTACTAATAATAAAATTATTAAAACATTAGTTTTAAAGAAATATTTACCAGAAAAAATGGTTTACCAGAATTAATTTAGCAGAAAAAATGTATTTTAAATAAAAACAATTAATTAGTCATGCTTTTGATTATTAATATTTAATGAAACCATTTTTCCAGAAAATTACTGGAAAACAGAATTTGAGGGAAAAAAATAAAATAAAACATATTTCATAGGGCTGTAAACGTATTTTTTTGTTAAACTTTTAATAAATTGCTATTTAATGTTTGAATATAGTCAAAAAAAAAAATTAAAAAACAGAATCCAGAAAAATTAAAATGGAAAAAATGGAATTTGGGAAAAAAAATAACACGGATTTCATATAATATGACATGCATAGAGACTATATTAGTCCAGATAAAGGCCGTTTTCTTCAAAATCAAAGTATTTTATTTCTATTCTATTCTACTCTGTAAATCCCCAAGGGGAAATTTAGTGTAGACTTTATGTTGCTACATAGACATGTACAATTGAAAAATGACACCTATAAGAAGATAGTCTTCTTTTGTTGTTCCACAGATTAAATGAAGTCATATAGGTCTGGAACAATTCCATTTTTGGTTGAACTGTCTCTTTAAATTCACACTCTTTTGGTTCAGAGGAGGGGAATTTTGCAACTCATTCTCAAACCACTCTTCATTTCATCCTTGACTTTAATTGTTCTGAATGAAGGTCAGTCATTTAAAGCCAGTTGCCCACTTACCAACTCGAGAGAGTGTGATAATGATAGCGGATGTCACACCTTTTTGCAGTCAAAGTCTCACCACCTGCTTTTGTGGGTTTGTCACTGCTTGTTTACAAATAGAGGAGTGATCAATTAAACTTGTGCCTATGGCATTTCTCACAGATTTTGTGCCATGTATTGCAACACCTTTGGCAGCAAATAATGAAGCTTGTCATAATAACAACTGGAGGAACATAAACCATAACCATGAACAACAATCAGTCTTTGTGCAGCAAAAAATCGGACCACACTACATTTGTTGGGTCGTGTATGTCTTCTCAGATCTTCGGTGTGAACTAGAGGTGAGAAAGAGCTTATTAGTCACTGCCAAGGTGACTTCAGTACAAACCACACAGAAATTCCTATCCGTTTGTGTTGTAATTGGCTAAAAATAGTTAGTAGGGCCATTAACTGTTGAGTTAAGATGTTGAGTTAACATTCACTCACTGCAGACACAGTTCTGTGCAACAACTACGTGTACCTCTGTTTTTGTTTGAGAGTTATGTACATTAAGCTCACAAATAGAATCAATAGTCTGGGCCAATAGTCTCACATTGTTGGGGAAATGGGTATTTGTTTTGTTTTGCTTAGTTTTTTTTTTTTTTTTGGCTTTGAGTTTTTTGTTTTGTTTTGTTTTGTTTTGCCAGAGTTTAATATTTAGGTTTAATGGAGCATCAAAACTAGCTTAATTGAAGCAAAAGAAATCACATTATATCTTACTAGCATATTAAGTGTACATTTTCCTTTACTTGCATTTTGTATATTAGTTTTATCATTTTGAAATGTATAGCAATAATCATGTATGGTTCGAATATCTGCTTGAAAGGGCATATGTCCTGTTAAATAAAAAAGTAAAGAAAAAATTAAGAGTAATAAAAACTCTCAGTTAGATCCAGCCTAACATTTACTATACTTTTGTGGGAGCTTAAATGTCACTGACTACAAAGATCCTTTTCAGCACTGTGCCACCAAACGGATCAACTGTCCGAAACCCCTGTGCAATTGTTTTACAGTTTAATGAAACCACATCAAGAGTAGCACAGCTATTTAATATCCATAATGGCAGCAGGCTTTAGGTGTCGGCACAGAGTGAACAGTGCTAAGTGGGGTATCTGATAGCTTTATCTGCTCCTCTTTAATTAAAGTGAGTGAGGGTTTTTTTTTTGTTTTTTTTGTCGGACTAGAATATGGTTAAGTGTCACTGTTACAGTCAATCCACAGAGCTCCTATTTGCCATATGCCACATACATGCCATATTGTGCACATTTCAGTAAATACAGCTTGCATGTACAGTAGAATGTGATTTTGCATGCACAGTTTAAGATTATCATTATAAACAGCGTAAGGATTCATAAATACCTTTTGTTTAAACCCTATAACCCTAATCCCTGTTGACTAGAGTTCCAGTAAACTCCAGATGAACTTATTCATTTTTAATTTTACAGCACTGACTTATTTATCACCCAGACGTCTGTAGAATCCATTTTTTTGCAACTGTAGCATCTGTGAAGTCAAAGCACGAGACAAAACATATCTTGTATATCTTTGTTTTGAGCCAAAACATAGAAGGAAGCAACCAAAATTTCCTTTATTTACCCACCTGTCCATATTAAACTACCAATAAAAACTGAGTTGGGATCAAAACAAGGTATCTAAGAAGATAAAACAATAATTGTGATGATTCATAGTCATTCTCTGTTTTCTTGTCCCCTATCTAGCTTGGCACATTAATTCAGCGAACTCTGTTTTCCAGTAAACCGATGGTTCAGAATTACCTGTGTTCTTTGGTTATAGAGCACTCTGTGGGGTGGGGTGGGGTGGGGGTGGGGCTAATTCACTCTAAACAAAATGAAATTCACAATGCTTGGAGCCATTGTGCCCTGGCAGTGGTCATGCTGTGCTGCTGACAATGTCAGAGTACATTACACCCGATGGGGGACGGTCGTCTTTTTATATGGATCAATTACAGAAGACACCTACTGCTGTCATAACCATTATAAAGGGACACGCTGACCAACTGCCAGATTGTTTGTGTTCCCTATACTACTTTTGTGAAAAACAAGGGGGCCTTGAGTTTATATTTAACTCCTGGGTGATAAAATCTCACAATAAAATCCATATTTTTTATACTGAAATTTACATTTAAAGATACCTTTTCAAACTGCACATCTGATAGCTGTAGATCTCACCCACCAGTACCAGTGATGGCAGTGTTGACCAATGATGAATATGGCTTTCAGAACTGAACCTACAAACAATTATGGATTAGATGAATGGAGGGTGGTCTTCATGAGGGCTGACCACAAGAGGATAAAGAATCAAACATGTGGCACACAGTAGCTGGAGCTCCGAAAAAAATCAAGAGTTCACAAGAGGCCAGTGTGGTCACAAGACTTCTTTGTCGTTTCAGAGGTTTGGTTTGGTTTGGTTTGGGTTGTTTTCCATTGGCCTCCCAGATCATTTTGATCTTCAACATCCACAGTGTAACATTTGATTGCATGCCATTCAAGTAACTATTGACAAACGGAGTGCCTCAAGGGCCCTTTATTGTTCTGTTGCATTGTTTACGGCACGGCAAGGCTGTAAATATCTTTGACAAGTATTGTATTGCTTCTTGGCTCCTTATCTTGAAGGAATATAGTTTAGATGAATGTTCAAAGAGCGGCATGCGTGGGCATGCGCTGATATGCCGATATATATGTTTTTAGTGTTTTATTTTCTCCCTGTAGCACTTTTGGCATGACTTTGCTTATTTAGCTCGTAAAAATAAAGTTAACATATTCCAGCAAAAACAAATTTCCTCGTTCGGCACATTTGAAGAAACTCTGACCTGAATACAGATGTGCAGATTCAATAGAATCACATGCAAGTGTGACATAAATGCCATTTCACAGCTCAGTTGAGTAAACCTGTCTGATAATGTGTACTTGACAACAGAAGATAACAATATTAGACAGCAATGGCGGCAAGCACACACAGGAAACAGCCGTGACAGCTGCGCTTTGTTCTTTGTGTACCCAAAATGCCGACCCTTTCTTATCTTAAAGATATATGAGTGATTTCCTGCTTTCTCTTGGTACACATTCACAGCCTGCTATGTGCCTGGCACTGCTACAACATTTGGTGAGGAAGGAAATGCCATATATGGTCTGGCAGATCTGCCGTGCTCTGATATACTACAAAGTATGCCGATACAGCTTTTACTGTTGGCCTATTAGCATATGAATGTACTAAAATGCTTTCAGTTAAATGTAGTTCAAGGTCAATTTATAGTGCCGCCAAAATATCAAACCAAAGGGCATCTGCAAACAAATGCTAGAACTTTTTCCCAGCATTAACTTCACTTTTCTTCTCATCTTTTAAAACTAAGAAACTTTATCTAAAGCATTGACATTTATATCTTACATATACAAATGCTTATTGTGGCATTGTCATGAAAATTAGTGGCATTCATTCACAGACATTTAACTGAAAATTCATTCAAATATCATTATGAATTCTAAATATTTGAATTATATCAAATGATCTGGCACAAACTGCACCTTCCACATTAAATGCAAATGAGAAATTTATCCCAACATCACACCACCCACACTGACAGTTGAACTTTTATTCAGTCGCATTTCAAAGAAGCCCATTGCCGTATATCGCATTTCACTGCATTGAGGAAGTAGCGGCGGCTCATATCTAAGATGTGCTTTTTGACTGCTTCGCTCACATTTGATACTCAACTCCTTTTAACTCCCACAGCTGCCAAAAGAAACCTCTTTGAACTCTAGCCTTGAGGTCAGCCCTGCTTAATGGCTTAAAACGCCATACTTTCCTCATTACCACCACAGACAGTTGACTTTACTTGATCTGGCTGACTGCGGATAACTTGATACTGTATCTCTGTCACTCACAAATATTTGTTGCTGTCTCTCAGCAAACTTTGCATGATAAAGAAGTGATTAGGTACTTCAGTGCATGGTATTCATACTGCTATGCTTCATCTGTAACAAAACTAGAGTTATGATAGCAGGAGTTAAAGGGGTGTAACAGTTTTCCCCTATTGTCACACTTAGAGTTTTGTTTTATCTGGCCTGCAACAGTGGTTTTGCCGTTCTGCCATCCAAATGACTCCAGACACCAGCAGCGCTGACGTTCCATGTTATTGGAAGAGCTGGATTTCTTTTTCCAGCTGTTATCAGCCCTCCCGGACATGTAAAGTGGAGCTGAGAGGATAAAGTCATCCTGCCAGTGAACAGCAACCTGAAAATGGGTCAGGTAGTTTTGCCAAGCAGCTGGAACAGCAACCAGCAGGCACATAGTTAGGCTTATCTTCAGTACTTGCTATAGTTTCAAACACTATTTTTGGCATTGACATTGGATATTGAATTGTGCATGGTTTGATATTTTATGTAAAATTCAATCAAACTGTCTGCATACATTTTTTTTTATGTTGTTTAAAGAAGTCTCTATGCTCTCCAGGGCTGCAAAAAACAGTAATATTGTGAAATATTATTATAATTTTAAATACCTGTTTTCAATTTTAATATATTTTTAAATATGTATTAGCTGTAACAGCAAAGTTACATTTTCAGCATCATTACTCCAGTCTTCAGTGTCACATGATCAGAAATCATTCTAATATGCCGATTTGGTGCTCAAGAAACATTTATTATTATTACTATCAATGTTAAAAACAATTGTGCTGCTTAATATTTTTGTGGAAACTGATACATTTTTCAGGATTCTTTGATGAAAAGAAAGTTCAAAAGAACAGCATTTATACATGGTCAAAACCTTGACTTTGGCATTGCTAGCGTCAGTTTAGCAAAATCAACCCCTGTGCCTAAAATATGTCATTTCACGATCAGATCCAAATATACACACTGTCTCTGATACACAAATGTCTAGACTCTTTCGGAACGCTTTGTCCCTACATGTTTTAGGTCCAAACAGCTGATAGTTCTCCAAAACAGCAGACACATAAAATCCAGCTGTCATAGTTGAAGTTGGCCGGTGCTAAAATGGCAGCTCCTTTACTTATGACCATAAAATCCTGTTGTTAGTCACCCTGAGGTGCCTGGGTGTGTGTAAACAGAGCTTTGTCTGGGCAGACAGGGTCATGGATAAACCATATAGTATGGATATTGACCTGGAAACCCTAAGCATCTGCCATTGAACATGGGTCGTAATGAGATGAGACAGACCTAGTCTTGGGCCTTGCTCACACAGGAGGAGATGTGAATAGACTTTAATGTGGTATTGCTGCATGTACATTAAATGTAGAGATAAGCATGTGTTTATAGCGAGGGGATGCCATGAGTGATTGTTGACCACTGCAGCATTAAAAAGTTATATAGAGTGTTGTGGCACTGAGCTGGTGAGCACATTGGCAGTATAATTGAACTGTGTGTGTTTTTCTGTTTCAGTGCAACACCATTACTGCTGTCCCTCTCTTATGAGTGTGCAGGCGATTGTGAGCAGCTGCTCTGTCTGCAGGAAACAGTGTGGAGCAGATTACTCTAATGCCCCATAATCACAGTTACATAACCCACACACTCATCCTTTGTTTTGATTTCAGATTCTCTTTATTAAACTCACATACAGCTTTGCTTTCAATGCAGCATTTTAGGGAAACTAAAGTTGCATTTATCTTTCATCAGCCATTCATCAGTAACAAAGTAACAAGGTGTTCTGCCATGTTTGTGGATCATTTTGATTTTTGATTGCACTTCATTTCATATCCTCAGGTGCAATGGATAGCATTTTCCATATCAAAGTTTCCAAAAAATGATCTCCATTGACAGCAGATTCAAATTAGCATCATACTGTTTTCAATTGGAACAGAGGATATCTCATAAAAATAAATTACAATACATACAAATTGATAGAACCAGCATTAAACCACATTCCTTTCACTACAACAGAGTCACTGCCATAGATGTAAAAATGACAACTGTGATAATCACAAAAACTTATTTAACAGAGCTATACTGGAGGATATAAAGGCTCTTTGAGCACGGGCAGTCCGTAATAATGGTACCCTGTACCTTCGACCAGATGGTAATAACCATCTGTATATTCAGGTAGTCAGCTGGCCTCATTCTTTGGGCACATAACGTTGCTGAACCTAGACCTGACCAACTGCAGCAACCCCAGATCATAGCACTGCCCCCACAGGCTTGTACGGTAGGCACTAGGCATGATGGGTGCATCACTTCATCCACCTCTCTTCTTACCCTGATGCGCCCATCACTCTGGAACAGGGTAAATCTGGACTCATCAGACCACATGACCTTCTTCCATTGCTCCAGAGTCCAATCTTTATGCTCCCTAGCAAATTGAAGCCTTTTTTTCCGATTAGCCTCACTGATAAGTGATTTTCTTAAGGCTACACAGCTGTTTAGTCCCAATCCCTTGAGTTCTCTTCGCATTGTGCGTGTGGAAATGCTCTTACTTTCATAATTAAACATAGCCTACTGTTGTTTTTTTACGATTTGATTTCGCCAAACGTTTAAGTGATCGCCGATCTCGATCGTTCAAGATCATTTTTTTCCGACCACATTTCTTCCTCGAAGATGATGGTTCCCCACTATCCTTCCAGTTTTTAATAATGCGTTGGACAGTTCTTAACCCAATTTTAGTAGTTTCAGCAATCTCCTTAAATGTTTTCTTTGCTTGATGCATGCCAATAATTTGATCCTTCTGAAACAGATTAACATCTTTTCCACGACCACAGGATGTGTCTTCCAACATGGTTGTTTAAGAAATGAGAAGCTACTCACTGCATCAGTTAGGGTCAAATAACTTGTTGCCAGCTGAAACATAATCATCCATGCAGTAATTATCCAATGGGAGACTCTCACCTATTTGCTTAGTTAAATCCAGGTGGTGACTTTTTTTTTTTGGACGGGCAGTGTATAACAGCACATATATACAGTATGTTAATACCTTAAACATTTACAAGAAATGTCTCATGTTTCCTGAAGCATGTTGTAGTGTTTGAAACATATATGTCCTAGTGTGACAGCACAGAATACTTTCCCAGACGGTGAGGCCCTTCACATCCTGTCAGGCTTACACAGAAAGGGTTTCAAAGTGAGCCGTTACCCATATACCACGGGCACACCTGTCACGCTGGCAGTTAAGTTTCAAAATGAGTACAATTCCAGGAATCCCACCATGTTAGCGCCAAAGGGAAACTCCCATGGATAAGATGAAGATCTCCCTCCTCCTTTCATGCACTGAGGAGCAAAGGAGAAGGCACTTAAAAAGATAGAGATTTAGTTACATCCCAACATACAATCCGAACATATGTGACTTTTAATGATGGGAGATGTGTAGAAAAATGTACTAAACCATAGCAGGTCCATTTCTTGTGATTAAACCTGTCTTAAATGAACACTCATATAAAGTCTTACATACCTGAATCAATCCAAAGCAGTTGTTCTTAAAAAAATATGTAAGCATACCTACAATGTACTAGGTTGTACTTGATGCATTTCAGTGAAATTTAGTGAACTTGGGAACCTTTATCTCTTTATTGTACTTGCGGCACTTTAAAGCTCAATTCATTGCTCCTCTTTGAAGATACGGCATATTTGACAATGCAGTCTGTGATTTCACAACTAATGGATTACAGAGTTTACATAGAGTTTGCTTTTCTCAGACTAGTTAAAAGACTGTTGACTTACTGACAGAAGACAGTTCACTTTTCTTTTACTTAATTAGTTAAGAGATAAAAGCTCAGTTTTATGTAAAAACGAAAAGCCGTTTGCACTTGCTGTTATGCAATCGATTGTATAAATTTGCATGTATATTTTGTAAATGGTTTTCTATGGAAATAACACCTTAATTTTTCTATTCATTGACCTAAATGATAATTCAACAAGCGTAATAAATGGCAGCATTCAAATTATTAGTGATAGTCATAGAATGATTTTCCATGATTTTAGAATTATGAATCAACTGTGTTTAATCTAGAGGGCTTGACGTCTTATCCCTTTGAATTAGTTTTCAAGAAATATAGAATAAAAGCCTGAGTCACTGGCATCAGATAAAATCTGTGCGATGGGATTAGATTAGAGTATAGATTTTCATATGAGGCACACACATTGCTCTTTTCTTTCATTGTATTAATTTCAGTAAAACATGAGGAGGTCATGATCCCTTTGTGTCTGTAATGGGTCACTATGATTTGTTTCTGTGAAAGACGGCTCGTGTTTCAAATCTGTGCTGATATCAGATATCTTCTAAAGCAAGTTGATAGCACAATAAAAGCTTATAATTATTCAACAAATCTGTAATTGAGAAGTGTGAGTGTAGAGTTACAGCTGAAAAGGTGCATGGCTAATTCTTTGGTTCTGAATTAGAGCATAATCTTCATGGAGAGCGAGATGGACTGTATGGGACCCTGAGAACATTGTGACGAACATGACACGAACCTATTTAAGAATATATATTGTGTATTTCTCTCCAGAATTTACATGTACTATGCATTTTCAAAAATACATTCATCTCAAATCAGCTTCATTTAAAACACAGACCAGTGAGTCAGCAAAACCTTCTGCTTATCTTCTGTCAGTACAGTCCTCCTGATGCACCCTGGGCTTTAGTGCTCTGCTGAAGGACATAATGTCTTTCACTCTGCACTCTTCCCCTCTATTTGTGTGCAAATTAGGAAAAGAAAGAAAAAAAATTGAGCAAATCATATTAAATATATTTAGGCCATTTGTTGACATAAGGACTGGCCACATGGCAAATTGTTGCTCAAAAGGAAACTATTGTTTGCCTAGTTTCTCCAAGTTAAATCATTCACATGCATAAAAGGAAGTGCTTGTTCCTGACAAAGAAAAATATTTGATTTGACACCATGCAAAACATTTTACAGTACAATTTTTCAGCATTTCCTTCAAAGAAACAAGAAATTAAATGTATATATACAGTATGTGTGTGTGTGTGTGTGTGTGTGTGTGTGTTCCCCCAAACTGATTCATTCAAAAACACAGATTCATTCATCAACAAAACAAGTGACTGTCTTTGTGTGAGTCATTGCATTGTTCACTCAGTTAACTCAAAATTTACTAACAGACACCACTTCCAAGTGTCGCTCAATTTAGTCACTGAATCATTTACTCATCTGATTTGCTCAGAAACAATGATTCACTCAGTGACAGCATGCTCACTCATTTGACGCACTGCTCTCACTCTTGTGGCTTTGTTTTTTTATTGGCGGATAAAAAATATTGTAACTGGCTGTATTGTGTCTTATGTAAGTTACTCAATAGAAACTTGTTTATTGAACTGTTGTATAAAACAATACCAAACATTAATTACTGTTGTACTGAGAATGGATAAGGTGGAGGTAAAACAGCTTATAGATGGACAGATTGGAAATATAAATTACTTATTCTGATCTAAGCACACATGGAAAGTGCTTCGCATTCATAATCTCATGCTATGTGACAACATTTTGTCATCAATATTTTAGCAGGTTTTCCATCAATTTTTACTGCATCAGTTCACCACCCCCTTCTTACAGATAAATGGGAAGAAAATCCGAGTCTAGCTCAGTTAATGTGAAATCATTAAAGATGATTGATCACTGTTGATCATGAGAGAGACTTGATATGAGGATGACAGACCTGTGAGTAGTTTAACCACATAAGTGTGATGGGGGATCTCAGTTATGCTCCATTATGAATCAACTGAATCGCTTAAGTGGAACTGAACTCAAGTGCAGATGTTTGCAATAGAACGTTCCTCCACATATGAATGAGAAGGCTTTATTGTGAAAGAGTAAGCCCAGCATGTTCCCAGGGTTACTGACATCTCCCGGGACGGCAGGCACAGGTCCAGCATTGTGCGCTATTTGTCATGTAATGACCGAATGAGATTTTGATGTTATGGTAACCCCATAAAAGGCCTCTGTTGTGTTTGAACTCACCTCACACAGAGGTGAAGAATGACCCCCGCTCGGCCTCTAACACATCCTGGGAAGTGAAGGCACGCTAGCTTTGAGAGTTGAAATTCAGTGCACGTGCCCATATGGCTCTATTTTCATTTCCAGTCATCTGGATAAAGACCGAAAGAGGAAAAAACAGAGCCACAGGTCTCTCTGAGCATCTGACTACCTCTTTATCTATGAATGCAGCCCTCTCTGACCCTCTCCACATAATACTGCCTTTGTTGCCGAAGCTGTCTGTGCAGCTCCTTACTTGCACAAGCGTAACTTCAACTATCGCAGACTACAACCGACTCCAGAAGGAGCATGTGTGTGTTTATATATCAGCAGGCAAGTGTTGTTTATTTACCCTTGTGTTAAATCAGCAGCCCGCTGGAGTCATGGACCATGCCCGTGGAAGATCCCTGAGGACTTACTGTGGTACCTTCAAGCTGTGCAAAAACTTTCCACCTAAACACATCTGATTTATGGCTCACATATTCAGAAAGCAGACCTCTATACTGCCATGCAAAGGCAAAGTGCTCTAACCACACATTTTGTCTGTGACATTAAGTTTCTTGACAGATTATCATCTGTTTTGTGACATTTTACTAGTTTGTCAGTGTTGGCGAAGCGTTTTGTCTTTGTAAGGCTCCGCTGAATTTCAGAGGAAGAAACACTCCTGTAGAAAAGCCCGTAATGAATGACTTAATCTCAAAATCATGATCTGAAATTTATCAGGAAAGTTAATTAATCAAAGACTCAGGTTAATGTTTAAAGGTAATTTGGGTAGGACATGAATTGCAATTGGGCTGGTTTGAGCACTAAGAAAACTATGAGCTTAATCATTTCTATAACATTCCAGAAATAATGAGTCATACCGACACAGCACTGGTAATGTTGTGAAAATAACATCAAGAATCCAGGCCGTCTGACTTAATATGAGATTAACGGCAGGTGTGAGGAACCCGCATTTTATTTCGCTCCTGTTTTGTATAAAATATAAACAGTTTGAGTATGGTGGTTTACATCTTAATGGTATAGATTACCCAAAAATATCAGTTCTGTCATCATTTACTCACCCTCATATTGTTTCAAACCCTTATGACTTTCTTTCATCCGTTGAACACAGAAGATGATATTTATAAGAATGTCTATGCTGCTGTTTTTACATACAATGAAAGTGGATGAAAAAGAGCACCAGGTTTGGAGCAACGTGAGGGTGAGTAAATGCTTGCAAATTTTTCATTTCTGGGTCAACTGTTCTCTCATTTCAGCAGTCATTTTAGTCTGTTGAAGGTGGAGACCAGACACTGAGACAGAACTGTTTGCACCTCTGTGGTGTTCAGAGGCAGAAAGTGTTGAGACACAGAGCAGGGTCATAGAGCAAGGCCAGCCACTGACAACAATGACAACTTCCAGGATTGAACTGTAATCGCTAGTCTCCAAATATCTTTTGCGCTTTGCCCTCCATCTTTGTGTGGGCAAATAAAGGAAAGAAAGAGAGAAATACCAGAGGAAATCATATTAGAGGTAATGAGGCTGTTTGTTGACATAAGGGCTGCCCACATGGCAGAGCGTTGCTCAGAGGGGAACTATTGTTTGCCTAGTTATTCAAAGTTAAATCATTCATAGCAGACTGTTGCTGAATGCATAAAGGGAAGTACAGGTTCCTGCAAACTGCTAATTAAAGAAAATATATTTGACTCACCAGACACAACATTTTTTATAACACAATATCTCAGCAGCTTTTAAAATAAATTGACTGAATTATGTAAAATCAGTTTTTCCTTTAAAAAATTATGTATAGATTATGCAGTAAAAACAGTAATATTGTGAAACTTTACATTTTAAAATAACTGTTTTCTATTTTAATATATTTTAAAATATACTGTTGCACGATCTTTCATAAATCAATCTAATATATTTTATCATAAGTGTTAAAAGTTGTGCTGCTTAATATTTTTGTGGACACCACGATGATTTTTCATGATTTTTTGATGAATCAAAAGTACAGCAATTATGTAAAACATTTTTTGTGATGTTATAAATGTCACTTTTGATCAACTGAATGCATCCTTATAAATTAAATTTTTTTAAAAACACCACAAACTTTTGAATTGTGGTGTATACAGTTCAATAGATATAATTTATTTTTTAGTAATGTACATGACATAGAACTTAACATTAACTACTTTTGGCATTTCATTGACAAAAGATAAGAAGATAGATGCTAATCAGGTTAGATTGACAGATGAGAGAAAGATAAATGGCTCTCATTTATTTTGATCTCAGCACAAATAGAAAGTGCTGTGCAACCATAAACTCAGCATCAGTTTTATCCCACCCCCTTCATACAGACAAATGAAAAGAGAATTTCAGACTAGGTCAGTTAATGTGAAATCATTGGAGATGATTGATCATTATAGATCATGACAGAGACTTGATATAGAATGAGAGACCCAGTGATTTAACCTCATCTTCCCTCACAAGGGCAGAGTTTGTCCTCTGTGTAAGTCACAATTGACTCTCTGAGAATCCATATACACAAAGACCAAGCCTTGCAGTGTATCAAATAAGCAAACAGAGCACATATACGAATAGGCTCTAAAGGCTTTACCTATAGTGCATAAGCTAGTGCTGTTGCTCCACCTGCAGGCCTCACACATCAACTCTAACCCCAGGGAACTTTGACACGCCTATAGACATTCAGTCAAATACCCTTGAGATTGAAAACCAGAAGCCACACAATGGCAGAAATTGAATGTATTTGTTTGTCAAAATCAATTTCTTCTATGTTTATTATAATCTCTAATTATGTCTTAACCAGTCAAACTATAGAGAAAGTATCCACACCCTATACAATATTCATAAGGAGTCACATAATAAGCTGTTTGTATGCTTACACCCAAAGAGACATTCAACTGGGAGGTGAAAATAGCACGATACATGGGCCTAACCCTTAAATTAACCCTTAGATTAATCCACACACAGAATTCATGAGCTAGAGCCGCAGAAGAAGAGAATCTGCCTGTTGGTAATTGATGACAGAGGCATAAGGGTGAGTCAGACACAGGCCAGTGTTTTGACTGAAGTGGATTAGCGAGTACACTACCTAATTAAAGTAATATGATTACACAACGACAACTGGACCACTGCCACCATCCTGCAGCCCGATCCCACCCACGGTGCAGCTCAGAGCACCTTAAACACCAGCGGATATCTGAACAACTCTTAAAGGGACAGTTCACCCAAAAATTCTGATTTTGATGATGCTTTCAGGTGCTGATGATTTCTCAGTAGCCTACATGGAGAACAAACTACCTGATCACAAACATAAGTGGTAAGGAAAATGTAAAAGGATGCTTTTTTTCTTTTATATGGCCTTTTGTTCGTGCTGCTGAAAAATGTCTTTGAGTAGACATTAGAGACATAAGAGCGGACATCCCATCAGGAAGCCCTCCTTGTAAGTGGTCCTTTCATGCTGAGGGTCCTTCCATTAACATTGACAGCATCTGCTGCGCTCGTGTCTCAACAATTTATTGAACCTGTTGCATCAGATGGTGCATTAGTGTGACACTGAGTCCAAGATCAGGGCTGCGTTTCCCGAAACCTTCTTAATGCTACGTCGTTCTTAAGTTGTACCTTAAGCTGTAGGGTAGAGTGGGGGGAAACGCCCCCACCCCCGCACTCATTTCAAAATTATAAAATATAAAATTATATAAAATATAATTTTTTTAATTTTTTTTTTCTCTCTTCTGTTAAAAGCTGTTAAATTATTAAGCAGTGTCTGGTGTAGGTTTTTTTTTTTTTCTTGTATTTTATGTGGTGACCACTATGAGATGCTCTGGGCATATATATTTTTTTTCTTTCTTGGTTTTCTTCCTTGACGTGATGAATGTTGTAAAGTGAAAGTAAAAGTTTCACGCAAGGTCGTTGCATTCTAACAGGAAAGAGTTCCGTGTCTTTATTTAAAATCAATACTTCTTTTGTAAAGAACACGGCTTTCTCACATAACGCAGTGAAGCAGCCCGTGCATAAAATGAATAATCGATTCTCGAACCATTGATATCAACCAATTCAGCACTACTGCCATGGACAGCACCTGGTAACGTCCCACGTTAGAAGGTATATCTTAAGCAACCTCCTAAGGTATAGTTCGGGGAACACGCCTAGAAATGGTACACCTTTAGTTAAGGTATACCTTTAGAGTCTTCGTAGCGCGTTAAGAGACAGCGTTATCGGGAAACGCAGCCCAGATCTGTAGGCTTAATACAGGACTCTGAGAGGATTTATCTTCCTCTATCATCATCTGTATACTTGGTCACCATATGGATTTACAGTGTCTCACAAGTTACTGCTGCCATCTGCAGATTCAAGGCTGCACTTATTCATGTCACCGGTTCTCCAATGAGAATCAGTATATGCACAAACACTACAGGGAAACAATAGAAGACGTCAGAATGTGAGCTATAGCCCTGGGGTCACGGCAGAGATAAGTCCAAAAACATGCTTCCCATAACAGGATGTAGGAGTGTGCTAAAATACACCAAATCCAACAGTGCTCTCAAATCTGACTGACTCACAGTCCAAACATTACAATAGCATTAGTTCCCCCAGCATCATTTTTCCATTTCAATTCCAACATTATTCTACTTTTACATGTTGTGATTTTCAGAATGATCTCAGAGGAGGGCAAACATTCCTGTCTCAAATTCTTCCAACCATTTATGGTCAGAAACCTTCCACATGTGAGGGAGTGCACTTGATATAAATGCTGTATTTTTGTATAAATATTTCTGGATCACTGATAAAAAAAGTCAGGCAATGTCTCCAAATACTGGAAATGTCTCTTGAATGCAGAAAAATACTACTGTTATTATAAATTTAATTAATAGTAATTTATTATTTTGTAATTGTTATTCTTTTTCAAACCAAAGCATTATTTTTATTTTATTAAATGAATAATAATAATTGTCAGCGCCTCCATAGACAGCGACGCAACTACCACGTTCAAAGCCCAGAAAGGTAGTATGGACATTGTTAAAATAGTCCATGTGACATCAGTGGTTCAACCGTAATGTTATGAAGCTACGAGAATACTCTTTGTGGGCAAAGAAAACAAAAATCACAACTTTATTCAACAATTTCTTCTCTTCCGTGTATTCCGTTCACGACAGTACCAAGACACACGCGTGTGGTGCTGCTGATGCAGGAGCCGGCGTTCTGACATGCAACGTCCATCTCTCTTAGTTCATCGTCTGTACATTCTGGTTCGAATAATTAAGGCTGGACAAAAAATTGCAAGTCAAATCTTCTAGTCAAACAGAAATCTTCAGACATGTTTACAAAGACTGTTTCATGTTCAGCGTGCACACACATTAAAGACTGACACGTATTCTCGTAGCTTCTTAAAATATGGTGTAACCACTGATGTCACATGGACTATTTTAACGATGTTGTTACTACCTTTCTGGGCCTTGATCGTGGTAGTTACATTGCTGTCTATGCAGGGTCAGAAAGCTCTCGGATTTCATCAAAAATATCTTAATTTGTATTCCGAAGATGAACAAAGGTCTTGCAGGTTTGGAATGACATGAGGGTGAATAATTAATGACAAAATATTAATTTTTGAGTGAATTAACCCTTTAGGTACAAGGGCCAGAACTTCTATGAATATCCATTTATCATCAAAACTATCATAGTATGTAACCTCAAACTAGCATTTACATACTCTTTTGTCTCTTCGTGCTTGTTTTTACTAACTTGTTGTGAAGTCAGAATCTAGGCAGCAGTGGGAAATCTAATGAACATATGGTGTTTGGTCTGCATTACAGCGGCCATACGGTGAGGTAGTGCTCTGGAATTATGGGTCGCACACGCAGAGTTATTGGCAGGAAGTCATTAGAAGTTGCTCTTCTCACAGAACACAGAGAAGAAAGAGTAAATAGACAAGAATACGGCTCCACACCAGCCTCCTGGGAAAAGTGTCCGAGCTCATCAGGAAAGACATTAAAAAAACAGTGTGCTTCCAACTAGGAGAAAGGACAGCGGGGGCAAGAATCACACACTCCGCAGTGGGGAAAGTATGCGCTCGCTGATGACACACGCTGAGCAGCCAGACAAACAGGAGGAAGCTGTGTGCGAGCCGACGAGTGAGAAAAAAATACGGCGGAGGTCACAGATACAGAGCAGATAGGATGGTAATATAAACTGGGAGGGGTGTCCCACGCAGATGGAGCGCGTTCCCAGCGGGGCCAAGATCAAATACTCCGCAGAATGTCAGAGCAGGGAATGTATTACTCATACTTCTGTAAAACAAACTCCCACTTCCTGGGCTGGATGATGTGGGAATCTCATTCTCCTGACTAATCCAGCAGAGTCAGCTGACCATCAAATGGATAGCTTGGAATTTCTGAGCATTCTGGGTTTGGTTTCTGGGGGAAAGTTGAAGAGATGCTAACTCATAACAGGGCTAAATTTCAACCACATGTTTGTTTATTTCTGGCTCCAAAAAGCAAAATGAACGAGAATACAGCCTTGAATGGACATTATACGATGATGTGCTGAAGTAGACACTGTCAGGGGAAATGAATAATCCTGAACTCTGTTAGGTAAAAGGATGTGGGTTTAGAACAAATTATTTTGTACGTAGTAAAGTGGTGAGAGTACAATGGCCTGTTTCGAAGAAGCCCTTCCTTTAAGAGCTGTCAGCCATTCACAGTCCTTTTGGTTAAAATAGCTTTATTCAGTTCAAAACAGTCATGTTAATAAAAATCACAGTGAATTATGTTATTAAAAAGAGCAATACATTATTTGTGGTCCTGCCTGGGCACTCAGTCAACTGTAGAAAACATGGGAAGGGAATAAATGAAACTCCTCTTTGTTGTCACAACCACACAACAAAGAACCGTCTTTGAAATCTAAAGGCCACACCTGACTTTAAGTCTAACAGGATAAGATGTAAAAAACAAAACTACAACAGTAAAAACAGACTGATAACAGTAGCTGCCACATGATACATGGCTATTCTCACTGTATTACTAAAACTGCTGAAACGTCTCGTCCAATGTATTTCTAGAGGTAATAATTTTGGCAGACACAGTCAAGCTTGTAACATGTTTTTGATTTGCTTGGAGGTAGTCTCATCATTCAAATGTTTTGTTGTGTACCTGTGAGAGTCAAGAGAGAATGCTTAAATGCAATGAAAATCCTTACATACTGCACGGTTTTTTGCACAAACAAAGTTTTATATGGATTTCTATCATACTGTAAGAGTCCAGGAAAGCTCACAGACCTGAGGGCATTGAGAAGCCCCTCCACACTGTTGGGCGGCTGATACCGCAGTACCTTAATGCATCCTTTCATCTGTATCATACAAAGACAAATGAGAATATTATATAATTGTATTTTTTAATCAGGTTTTGTATTTGTATGTAGTTTGCTTTTAATTGGGGTAATCTATTTAGCACATTAATTTAGTATAATAAAAAAGTACTTTGCATTTAATCAGAAATTACTGATATAAATGCTTATTTGGTTATCAAATGTATTAAGTTTGAATGTTTTTAACATACTGTACTATTAAACTGACAGCCCTAATTAAATTATTTACACATAGATTTTAAAATTGTGATTTAATCACTGACAATAACAATGTATTTGTATTTTTAAATCAGGCTTTGTAATTTGACACATTAGCAAATTAATTTGCATTTATGTATTTAGCAGACGCTTTTATCCAAAGCGACTTACATAGCATTCAAGTTACAGCTACAACTCTAATTAAACTATTTACAAATATAAAATAAAGGAATACATTTAAATAAAATAACTTTTACTAAAAGGATCAGAAAGCAGAATAAGGCATACATCGATTTTGGAAGATTTTACGAAAGCTCCAGCTGGATGGACATAGTCGTATAAGATGATCACTCCCACCATCACACGCAGACAGAATAACACTGTGTCCTCACTGGCAAAACGACTGCGGTACTCCCTGATTAATACACACACACACACACACACACACAGAGGATGAATTACAACGTTACAGCCTGTTAAAGAAGAAACAAAAGGCCAGTGATTCAACACAAACATGTCAACTTACGGTGTCTCTAACATGACTTTACACACACTTGCCATCGTACTCAGACAATCTGTTGTGTTCTCTACAGGCAGTTCTGCATGCTGATCAGATAGAGAGAGCAAAATGTGTTACTTACAATGGTTTATAATGAGAAAACAGTGTTTGGAACTGAAAGTGATCGAGAAATATTCTTGTATAGATGTGCTGCCGAAGTATATCATGTACTTTTTAGAGACTAATTAGGTAGAATTTATTCATGAGCATCTGCACTTGTTTGTCAATTTAACACCCATTTGAGTGGTTCGAGTTGTGTAAGGCCTGCTATAATCAAAATACAGCAGATTTTAACAACCACCTACCTTTGATACAAATTTAGTTGTGGCATCGCTTAACGTTTTCAGCATGGGTGTGGCATTGGCGTAAAAGAGAGACATGCGATTGGCCAGTTCGTTGTCAACCTCATTATGCTCTTCTGCCTGCAGAAAGAACACACGTTTTTTTTCAGTATCTAAATGTGAAAAATCCATACTTTTGACGATTTAAACTAAAGGGGTCAGTTAAGGCGTGGGCTTTTTGGAGGTTACAGATGCGTTTTTCCTTGGTCAGCTTTACTTAAGTAGTTAATCATGGAAGTGGATGTGGAAATTAGGAATTCTGGTGCGCTGAAAATGCATTTTAGCTGACTTGAAACATTTCATTCATTACTGTATGCTAAAAAGTGAATGTAAATCCTGCTTTAATCCACAGATTGCAGACATGTCCAGAATTCCTAATACGTGCTCTTCCACAGCCAAGCTCATGTTTCAAGAGATGAAAGCGGCTGTCGTAATTATTCCTCACAGAGAGTGCTTTTAATTGGCGAGGCAAGGTCAACGATCCTCGGTGTCAACCCCTGCTGAGCCGCTCCCTGATGATACAGCACACGGTAATGAGCCTGAAGTCGTTAGCACGCGTTACCGACTCGACGTCAACCGAACGCACTTCAGCTCTGTGTCAGCTAAAAGATAAAAGTGGCGTACAAAATAAATAGCAGGAAAAGATGGAGAGGATGAGATGAGTGCGATATCTCATGTTTCCCTGAGTCAGGATCTTGTGCCGCTCTGCCACCTAATGATCCAGACCATTAGAGAACAGAAGAGCTCCCATTAACCCCTGTGACACGGGGGAACGGGGTATTACTAAAACATAAGCCGTCTGATAATGAGGCACATTTCCATACGAAGCAGGTTTACTCACTGTTTGGTTGATAATACGCATGCGGCTCAGGGTCCTTCTGTAGTAGCTGAAGTCATTCTGGATGGCTGGGTTGGTCATCTGGAGAGAGAGAGCAGGTGAGCATTTAAATGCAGAACTGGCAGCTGAAAATTGCATTTCTGCTGAGTATGGGATTGGGAAACATGTAAACACCGCATTCATGCATTTTTCATTTTTCTGTGAATGTATGAATTCGAGTGAGCAACTAGAAAATCAAAAGAGCATATGGCCATTTCATCCACCGCTGAGTTTTGTGACAGACTTCATCAGTGCAGTAATCCAGACAATAACAGATTCTCTATGGCACCTTTGAAAGCAAGTGCACTTAGTTTTCCATTAATTTGACTAATTGGTGGCAACTGGACTTTGTGTTCCATTAGTTCAACTAATTAGCTGAATCACTACAGAGCTAATTAATTTAACTAATTTGATATGAAATTCAGTGGCTTACCAATAAATTCTATCAAACACATTCTCTATAGCAATCGCATTATGTGTGATACAGTAGCTGCTATCAATTTCAGGACGAAACTGGGAAGAAAAAAAAGCAGCTTTACTGTACGATAAACTTCAACATTTTTTTAGTTGTCATGAAATAAAAATTCACCCAATCTATTTTCTAAATACATGTTATAGATGTACAAAATGAAAACTGTCATCTTTTAATGAATTTTGCAGTTTTTAAGCTAAAATATATCACTTAGCGTAGATGGAATTTTTGTATGTGTGGTTGAGGGAATCAATCTAAAATTTTTACTGTATGTCCAAAATCAGTGCATGTTGGTAATGTGTGTTGAAATGTGGCCCGTTTCCTTGGACAACAGATTCACAAAATGCACTGTCAAATGCAGAGATAAGGTGCAGTTTTAGTCTTGTGATGTCCAGTGATTGTTTTAAATCTATTTGTTTCTATAAGCTACAGAATATGTGGAAGACTAAATCGACTTGTAGGCCTAATATTCTTAATAATCTGGAACAGTGAGAATAAATTTGTTAATAATATGATTCTACTTTAAATCATCATTTAAAAGGATATAAGACAGTAATTATTACAGTAGCTATGTTTCCATCCAAAGCTGCGAATTTAACTTGTGCAATGCGCAAAACTGGAATATCACACAAAACATTTGTGAATAAAGCACAGTTTCCATCCAGTGAGACGAAGAGTACAAAATCGTCACTTCCTGATAAACTAGTGCCAAATATCACTAAGAAACAGGTCATTTGCTACAGTAGGAGAAGCCACTGTGGGTCTTTTTTCACATTTATTAAATATAATATAATATAATATAAATTACTTGCGAAACAGTAAATGCAGCTGTGTAAGACAGTTCTGGGAGACAATTATACAGAAATACTTTGATGAAAGACTTTGCTCAGGCATTTCAGAATGACCATAACAACATTTCATATGCTGTGCAACAAGACTGTTCCGCTGGTTAGTCAAATTATGATGTCCCATCGTGCAAAGTCACATGATATTTTTGATGTGCATGGAGGAATTTATTCAGCAAATGCATTTCCACCTCCCATTATTTGCATTAACCCTTTTTCGCACACGTCAAAATTAGATGTTTCCATCACTTGTTTCTGATGCGATACTTCAAAATGTGCGTAAAAACAGGGTGATGGAAATTTATGCACGTTTTCTTATGGGATAAAAAATGTATCCAACTCAGTTGAGCACTTAAGTTTTTATGCTCATCTTGGCGTTTCTATTCAGCACTTTTTTATGTGATATCCCAAAATAGGTAGATGGAAACATAGCTAGTGAAAGCTTAAGTAAAATTTTATTATACCTCCCCCTGTGGTTTAAAGAGATATTGCATAATCACTGCAAGTATAAATACAATTTACAGATTTTTAATGGTCAGATGAGTTAATTACAGATTTTTGGAGGTCTGTGATTAAAGACAGGATGCTGGAGTCCCACTAACAACACTTTTGCTCCACATCCTCTCATTCTACCTAATTGCTGATTTCGCCTGTCTTAAAGCAAGGAGGATTAGACGTGCAGAATGGTGTGACCTGAGGTTGCCTGGTTACCTTCAGCTCATCGAAACGCAGCGTGAAATGCAAAATCTCAGCGAACTGCCGTGCCAGCGCCTGCTCCTGCTCCAGATGCTGAGTTGGGCTGCAGCGCGAGCTGGTGAGAAACTCCAACAGGCCCTGCAGAGAGTCTTCTACACAAGACACAGAAGAAACAGAACTGCTAATTCTTTTGGTGGATAGTGGTATAGATAATACTGGGTCATGGTCGCTATTTTTTGGACAAAAACAGGCAGAGAAACAGAGTGTCTGGCAGAGGAACACAGCTGTGTGTTTGACAAAGAGATGTTAGGTCAGTCTGACCCTTTGATGTTTCACCAGAGCCTATCCTCCAGAGAGCGCTGCCATTGGCTGGTGTTGATGTGTGATTAAGGGCCATGTCATGTTTAATTAGGTCATGACCTATTTCTCAACATCAAACCCTCCATCTGAATCACTCAAACCCACAGACTTACAAGCACAGACAGAAAGCATAAAAATTAAAAAAAACACATTTTTCACAGAGCATAGCACATACTTCAAGACATACAAGATTATAAGACACAAAATATTTCTGCAAAGACTGATTAGCAGAACAGATTTGTTATGGTATTTCCCATTGCTGCACAACAGTATCAATCTTTGGATTTTATTGGACAATAATAGTAGTATTCCCCAAATGAAATGTGATTTTTCCATATCAACTGTAACATCCATGTCACATGTATTCAGTTGTCAGATTTTTAGTGCATTCAAGGGATATGTTTTATCAGTATGCATGTCTCGTGGGAATCAAACCCAGAAGTTGCCTTTGTTCAAATCATGCTATATCAATTGAGCTACATATGTAGGGTACAGAGAACATATACTACCATAAGTTTTGGGTCAATAAATTTTTTTCTTTTTTGAAAGAAATATTTTGTTCTGCTAAAATGCACTAAATTCATCAATAGTGACTGTAAATATATTTATAATGTTACTAAAGATTTCAATTTCAAATAAATACTGTTTTTTTTCTGTTCATCAAAGGATATATCAGGTGTTTTCAACATTGATAATAAATAATAAGAAATGTTTCTTGAGCTCCAAATCAGCATATTAGAATGATTTCAGAAGGATCATGTAACACTGAAGATTGGAGTAATGACTGCTGATAAATAGAAAACAAATTGTACTAGTATTTTACAATATTACTGTTTTTACTGTATTTTTTATTAAATAATGTCTTGGTGAGCATAAGAGATTTCTGAATGGTTCTGTATGTTGCAGAAAATGAATTTATTTTGAGGATAATGAATTTAGTTACAGTAAATCTGGGGTGTGCACTGTCAGAGATGACAAGAGCTGTGTTTTTGCTAGATGTGGTGAAAGAAACTGGCCTTGCCCAAAGAGCGTGCTAATCCAATTATGACGCACTGCTGCTCTGTTTATGGCTTGGCTTGTTCCCTAGGAACATGCATTGAATCTCAGAAATACAACTTCACAAGAATGTTAAAATATTTTGAAAATATGTTGTATAATGTTTTGCATAAAGTCATGTATCTGTGATTCAACTGTAGACTCAAGTCCTTATATTCATTACAAATGCAGCCTTGCTCATGTGACATTGCTTAATTATAGCACACAGTCCACATATTGACTTATGTATAGCTGTATGACGGTAGTCTCCTAGTATCGTGCATGCTGAGTATTACTGATATTAACTGTATGGCTCCGTGTTATCGTCCGGGCAGAACTATTGTTCCAAGCACTAAAGATAGATTCAGAAATAACCAGCCTGATTTATCTCAACTGCTCTGTGTACCCATAAATACACATGAACTAGATGAAATGACTAGCAACATGGGCACTATCTTCTCTAATACATTAGAAGCTGTTGCCCCCATCAAATTGAAAAAGGTTAGAGAAAAACGCACTGCGCCATGGTACAACAGTAATACCCATTCTCTCAAGAAAGAAACTCGTAAACTTGAGCGCAAATGGAGAAAAACTAACTTGGAAGTTTTTAGAATTGCATGGAAAAACAGTATGTCCAACTATAGACTGGCTTTAAAAGCTGCCAGGGCAGAGCATATCCGCAAACTCATAGAAAATAACCAAAACAATCCAAGGTTTTTATTTAGCACAGTTGCTAGATTAACAAATAAACAGACGCCACCCGATCTAAATATTCCCTCACAATTTAATAGTAATGACTTTATGAATTTCTTCACTGATAAGATAGATAACATCAGAAATACAATAACAAATGTAGATTCTGCAGCATCTAGTACTTCAGCTCCATTCATCGCACCCAAAGAAAAACTGCAGTGCTTTACAACTATAGGACAGGAAGAGCTAAACAAACATCACTGCATCTAAACCAACAACATGTTTATTAGATCCTGTACCCACTAAATTACTGAAAGAGTTGTTACCTGTAGCAGAAGAACCGCTTCTCAATATTATTAACTCATCGATATCTTTAGGTCACGTTCCAAAATCATTCAAGCTGGCGGTTATTAAGCCTCTTATTAAAAAACCACAACTAGATCCTAATGAACTAGCAAATTACAGACCCATTTCTAATCTTCCGTTTATGTCTAAAATTTTAGAAAAAGTTGTGTCTGCTCAGTTGTGCTCCTTTTTGCAAAAAAATTATCTCTATGAAGAATTTCAGTCAGGTTTCAGGCCCCACCATAGCACAGAAACCGCACTTGTTAAAATTACAAATGACTTACTGCTTGCGTCAGACCAAGGCTGCATCTCATTGCTAGTTTTACTTGATCTTAGTGCTGCGTTCGACACTATAGATCATGACATACTCATAGATCGATTACAAAACTATACAGGTATTCAAGGGCAGGCTTTAAGATGGTTTAGATTCTACCTGTCTGATCACTACCACTTTGTTTATTTAAACAGGGAGTCATCTCAGTTATCACCAGTAAAGTATGGAGTACCACAAGGATCTGTCCTAGGTCCTCTGCTATTTTCAATATACATGTTGCCCCTTGGTAATATTATTAGAAAATACGGGATTAGTTTCCATTGTTATGCTGATGATACTCAACTACATATCTCAACAAGACCAGATGAAACTTCTAAATTATCTAAGCTAACAGAGTTTGTTAAAAATGTAAAAGATTGGATGACCAATAATTTTCTCCTATTAAATTCAGATGAGACAGAGATATTACTTATTGGACCAAAAAAACAGTACACAGAATATCTTGGATTATAATTTGCAACTAGACGGATGTACTGTTACTTCCTCTACAGTCAAAAATCTGGGTGTTATATTAGACAGCAACTTGTCTTTTGAAAATCATATTTCCCATGTTACAAAAACAGCATTCTTCCATCTTAGAAACATTGCCAAGCAACGAAACATGTTACCTGTTTCTGATGCAAAAAAGCTAGTTCATGCATTCATGACCTCTAGACAGGCCTATTGTAATGCACTGCTAGCTGGTTGTCCTGCATCTTCAATAAACAAGCTACAATTAGTCCAAAATGCAGCGGCTAGAGTCCTTACCAGATCAAGAAAATATGATCATATTACCCCAATTTTACAGTCTCTGCACTGGCTACCTATTAAGTTCCGCATCAGTTACAAAATATTATTACTTACCTATAAGGCCCTTAATGGTTTAGCTCCTGCGTACCTAACTAGTCTTCTACCACGCTACAATCCATCACGCTCCCTAAGGTCGCAAAACTCTGGACTTTTGGTAGTACCTAGGATAACAAAGTCAACTAAAGGAGGTAGAGCCTTTTCACATTTGGCTCCCAAACTCTGGAATAGCCTTCCTGATAACGTTCGGGGTTCAGACACACTCTCTCTGTTTAAATCTAGATTAAAGACACATCTCTTTAGCCAAGCATTCACATAATGCATCTCATAATCTTGTACTGCAGTTATATCTGATCAAACACACATTATTGTTCTTTAGCTTGGATTGAACAAATCATTTTTGCTTGGTTGGAACAGCAGCTATGCTAATTATGTCTCTATTTGTTTCTCTGTTTCTGCCACGGGATTAACATCCCGTGGTAACTAGGATTTACACAAGCTTCAGTCTGGATCCAGAACACCTGAGAAGAGATGATGCCAACCCCTCAGAGGACCTCAGATGATGCCTACCCTCAGACAACATACAGAACTACCAAATTTCGCCATAAGTTAAATATATTAAGTTTCTACAATTTATAAATATATTGTAGAAACTTAATTTCCTGTAAAGCTGCTTTGCAACGATTTGTATTGTGAAAAGCGCTATACAAATAAACTTGAATTGAATTGAATTGAATTGAATAGTCTGATTTCAGCTCTCTGATTACATTTGTTTAATTGAGAAAGGCTTGAGTAAGAGCATATGAGCTGATGTAAGAGTAATGCCTAGTCTTATATAATCTCGCTATTGCCGGCTGCTGACGTGAGCGCTGGTATAGTAATGTGTTCTATCATACTGATGAATTAAGTCTCAAGAAGGATCATCTCGCTGAAAATCAAAACACAGTCCAGAGCAGATGCTACATATACTACAGTACTACAGTATATGGTAAGTGGGTCAGTGGACCATATATCCCTGTGAGGAATTGTGGGACAGTAGATCATTAAAAATGTCCTCTCATTTATCACCTATGCCTCTGGGTAAAATAGCCATACATGTTATTATTCATAGTGTTGTGTTCTGTGCACATTAAAGCAAAGAGAAAAACGACATACCCAGTTTTAGTGAGAACTCATAAAACTTCTTTAGTTTGCCAACCAGCGGGACCACAGCGGCCCACGCGCTCTCTTGCACACGCTCATCATTGGGATGCTGTATGGCCTGAGGAGACAACATGCACACACTTAAACACAACATTCCTTACAAACAGAAATAAAGAGAGCTTGTCATGCAAAGTAACATAAAGCCCAGGCTGATGTCTGAAGAACCTGGAGTGTATTATGGATGTACTCGCCTGCCTGATGGCTTCACCTGCTCCGCTATATGACTGCAGGTCCTGTAATACACTCACAGCCTCTGTTAGTACCTCACTGACCTCCTCCCATACTCTCTTCTCGGCTTCTGTGGGTTTGGCATCTGCAGAGGAGAAATCAGCTCAGTTTTAGATGTACTACTGCATTTCATGTCTTTGGTTGGATTTGGGGTGGGGTGTTACTTAAATATTTGTATCCATATATTTATATTTTTGGTTATATACTATTTTTGAAATGATGTTTTTTCCTATTAGAAGAACTGCCATTTCAACCTTAGTAGCTTATTAGATGGAAGAAGTTAAATACAATAAAAATATATAGTTATAAATAATAAAAACTTATTATAGTTAATAATTTATACTACTGCTACTATTACTACTACTACTAATTATTATTTCTATTATTAAATAGTCCAATAGTAATAGTAATTATTATTAATAAATATTATCATTATTAAAAATATAAATACTATTAATTAACTATATATGGTTATAGTAATTAATAATAGTTAACAGTAATTAGTAATATTAATAATTATTAATGTCCTTTATATCTATATGATATTAAAATATTAATACATTATTATTATTTATAATTTAAATATTACTTAAATACATTTATATTAATTTGTATAATTATAATAAACAATTATTCCATTAATAATAATAATGTTATAATAAATATGATTAATATGATTACTATTATAGTAATTGGTAACAATTGGTAACAGTAATTATTATTTATAATGATGATAATATTATTATTAATTAATTATATATAGTTATAGTAATCAGTAATAGTTGATAGTAACGAATAATATTAATATAATTATAATTCTATTATACAGCATATCCTTAATGGTCACACTTTATTTTAAGGTCCAATTCACACTATTAACAAACCATTAACTATGACTTTTGCCTCAATAAACTCCTAATTTTCTGCTTATTAATAGTTAGTAAGGTAGTTGTTAATTTTCGGTATTGGGTAGGATTAGGGATATAGAATATGGTCATGCAGAATATGTTCTTTATAAGCACTAATAAACAGCCAATATGTTAATAGGCATGCTACTAAGCAACTAGTTAATAGTGAGAATTGTTCCCTATACTAAAGTGTTAATTAATATAATTAATAATTATTGATGTTATAAAAAATATTAATATTCCCAGTGTTGTTTCATTTTATATTGTCAGCAAAATTACTGTAAATATATTGTGAGTAGGTGCTATTTCTCCCAGCCCTGGACATCAGATAATACAGGTTGTGACTGTTTATTCACTTACTTTCAAAGTCCAGGAAAAAGTTCCCTGCGTTGTTGTCAATGTCTCGTGTGAGAACCTTGATCAGATTCCCCATCACGACCTGTCAGAGACCTACAGAACAGGATAAAAAGAAAAAGTGATGCAAACTGCTTTATGAATGATGATTTTTGCATGCGATTTGCGACACTTTGAAGTCAATGAAGTGTAAACACCATTTGATTTGCCTACACAAGAACACATTCAGGTCGACTCAAGAACTGTGACACCTGTGCTCAGGACAGCAACATCGGGCCACACGTATGAGCGTGACAAGCAACATCTGCTCAGGGCAGTGCAGAAAATCAGGGGAGACCCGAATGCTGCAGCATTTCCCTCCTGAACACACACCCCAGTTTGACTGCAGGTGAAAGGACAAGCTGCTGAGAATGCAGTATGACTGCAGCACTCATGGGTGGATCCTACTGCAGGATCATGTCGCCCTCTAGCAGTCAAAGCGTTTCTAAAGTTCAAAACTGAAGTCCCCTTCCCTTTGGGCTGAGAGCTAAATCATTGTAAGAATCATATGTTCCCTGAAAAGAGCACACTCTCATTCTTATTCATCCGCTCTGAGCTCAGCGCTCCTGCAGTGAGTCACTGCCTACAACAGATTAAATAACATCATGAAAATCCTCAAGAGGAACAGACAGACCTCAGAAGTTAAACAGCATGGCAACACATTCAAAGCCCAAGGTCAGACTTTTGTGTTCGAGGCGAAGAGAAACTTTCTTTATTTCTTTGAAGGACTTTGCTTCTCTAAACGAACAGCCTTGAAACTAGGTAAATGGGTCACTACGGTGTCTCACTGACC
The DNA here is from genome assembly GCA_039654775.1 of Spinibarbus caldwelli. Classification (NCBI taxonomy): domain Eukaryota; kingdom Metazoa; phylum Chordata; class Actinopteri; order Cypriniformes; family Cyprinidae; genus Spinibarbus; species Spinibarbus caldwelli. The sequence continues at coordinate 22,242,197 of CM077235.1, forward strand.
TACAGTGCATTCTGCAGTGTGAGTGGGGGTGTGTTGTCTTTATATCTTGGCGTACTCATGTTCTCACGGCATTCAGGATTTAAGGAACCGAAGGGACTAAATAAGCACTGCTGTCTTGATCTGTCTTGAACCGCCTAAGCCCCCCTGTCAGCTTTACACCCCTCAGATTGGGGGGGATGGTACCATCCAAACTGAGGTGGCTCATTTGACTACAGCATACACACCCTGCAATCCTATTGGCTAAGGAGGGAGACCGAACATTCTGCTGTTTCCATGGAGCCTAAAAATATTTTTCAACCCAAAATGTGCCAGCAGCCAATAGGAGCAGAGCACAGGAGTACTCGACAGGACTTAAAAGAACTTGAATAAATTAATCATGAGTGCAGCACTAGGAAAAGGGCGTGACTCGAAAACAAAATTAAACTCAAAAGTGGAACAGTTTGACAGGGTAAACCTCACAAGCTTTCTTGAATGTTTACAAATGTCATTTTATCTTCAGTTCTACAAAAATGACATTCAAATTATAGATAGACAAACTATTAAAGCAAAAAGTCACTCAAGGTCGAGTATTACAGTTATTTTAGGGATTTTTTAGGTAGACGCACAGCTTTTAAAAACTGTCAAAAAAAAACTAATAAATGAAATTGGTAAGGCTAACACTGTGATGCTAATGAAGGTATAAATGATAATATAATAATAAATGGTTATGAATATTATATTTTAAGGATCAATTCTCCTTATTCTTTAGCATGCATATTAATAGCATATTGGCTGCTATACACACGCACGCCTCTGGCCACACAGAGTCTGTCTCTTCTATTAAAAATTAAATTAATCAAGCGAACACTTATTGTGATGATAATAAATGCAATACATACTGTATTTATGTATGATTACATATATATATTAATTATAACATTGATTATATAAATATAATAATAATAATAATATGAAATAATTTGTTGTTAATAATAACAATAATTAAATATTTAAATAAACATTAAACTTAACACTAACACTGAAATTACATTAAATTATGATTAATGATTCTTTATATATATATATATATATATATATATATATATATATATATATATACACACACACACACACATATATATATATATATATATACACATACATACATACAACAATTATAATATATATATAATTTATTTTTTATAATTACATAATGACATATACATTATGACAATTATATAATAAAATGGTTATATTATTTTTAATTAATTAATAATGTTATATATATATATATATATACATATATACACATACACAACAAATTATGTCAGAATTAAATGCTAATATATATAAAATATATGCTAATATAATATAAATTAATAATTTTATGTAAAAATATTATTATGTTAGTTAATTCATATATATGTAACTAATAACTAAATACATATATACATACATACATACATACATACATATATATATATATATATATATATATATATATAAAATATTAATTACATTCGTGATATTTCTATTAAATTAATATTTAATTAATTAATATTTTATATATACACACATACAGTAAAAGGTGAATTTTTCCAACATTTAATAAGAAAATCACTTTGCTCTGATTTTACAGAATTATATGCCAGCCCAAAACAAGATATTAACAGGTGCGTGTCCTGGACAGACAGACAGTCTACACATGGACACAAGTATGCGGGCCGGCCAGCTGTGACAGGGCAGAGGAGCGTCAGGCATGAGTCAGAGAGACAGAGCGGTCACTCCTTCCTCTGCCGCATGACGGAAATTCTGACATCTGCACCCTTCATTTAGACCCTATAAATACCAATAGGACAATCAGATTTAATCAAAATATTTTTGCCACATTAGTCAAGAATCTGTCTACCATGAAACAATATTTATGACAATATTTCTTGTGATTTTTCTGTGATTTCCCATATTGCTTCAGAGCAGGCAATGTTATTTAGATCTGCAGCTGTAAACAGCCTTTGACTAACCTGTGTTAGGAACACAGCTGAACTCTACATAAACCTAAATATGAACCCCACGTCACCCACAAACTGTCTTTCATCCGCCCCTGCGCGACAATGGATGTGAGAGACACTGAATCCATCTGCCCACAAGCTAGAAGAGATGCAGACACATCATCCACCCTCCTCGCCATCATTCTCCCTGAAGCACACAGAGGTGTCAATGAACTGACACATCTAACTACACTCATGATGACCTTTAAATGTAAAGCTTAATATGACCTTACACCTGATACTTCACTTTAAACATTTAGATCAAGATACAATGTGTCAAGATGACGTGACCTTGAAAAAGCTACAGAAATACTGTATCATATCTACTTCATAACAGGAAGGTTACAGTATCTGTGTATAGACCCTGAAAACTGAAGGGTTTTATTGCCACCTGGTGGACATCAGATGCTATGTTTTAACTTTGCCTTTCTGACTTCAGATCAGGCTTGTGCACCATTCAGAATTCAGTTGAGAATGCGCTGTAAATTCTAAATTCCCTAAATTCTCATTCCTGAACTTAAATTGAATTTGCTATCAATCAGGATGCAGAACTGCAATTTGAATTTGGATGTAAGAAAGAAGAATTAAAATAGAATTTGCATGTCACTGAATACAACTTTTAAGTTGTCTAACTTTAATTTTTAGGATGTAGTTTGTTTGTTTGTTTGTTTTTGTGTCAGAAATAAGAAAGGTCTTTTTTGCACTTTTTTTGACTTTATGGATATACGGATCATGTCAGTGTTATTTTTGTCAAATACATTTCATATAAATAAAAAAGCCATGGCTATAACCATGCTAAAGGTTTTATGACCATCACCAAAAATATAAAATAAAAAAAAATGTATTAGTGTCTTTCCCTTTTAGGGGTGAGAATCAGATGCGGAAATAATGGTTGACACCTCTGGTTTTAAACTACACCAAAGCATTACTAAGTGGCACTGGCTAGAATTCATGCAAATTTCATGTGTTAATTTTTGCACTTACACTTCGAGTTCTCAGTTTCAGGTCATAGTTCATATAGATTACATTTACAGTATCATTAAACCTCACAGGGACAGGCAATCCCTTGTCAACTCCAGAAGGTCAGAATTCAGAAGATTCACGTTCATAGGGGAATAATTTTCAGATATTTATCCTCTGTCCTTAGACCAGATGCTAGATAAATAAGATGAAATGAATTTAAATGAAATATGAAAGCATATTTATACAGTTACTTTTAATTTTAAAGTGAATTGAGAAACTGAATCAATATCTGTTTAGTTTAACAATACAAAAGCAACATTTTGAATCCAACCAAAATATAAATACATATTAAAAACCTTATATCAAACTTAGAAAGGTCAAAACATGCTATCATGAGCTTGTTTCCTTTCTCACAAATTCAGTGAATCCGGATTCACTTCTCTATACCTCTTCAGATCAGAAGAAAAAAACCAAGCAGCATGGAAAAATGCCACAGGCAGGAACATGAGAAACCTAATGTGAGCCGCAGTTATCGGGCCTGTAAAAACATGCTTCCTCTGGCATGACAGCAAAGGTGTTTCTGTTCTCTCCTCTGTTTTTTTGCACATGTACTGCTAAAAAAACACCCAAGCTGTGTGTTTTTAGACAGTGTCTACATATCTTTTTTGCACCACTTGAGGGAACGGATGATATTTACTTTGCATCTTAGGGCAGAAATGCAAGTAAGCTGCCCATATGAATGTATCTGGGGCAGTCCTCGAGCTAACGGTAAAGAATAGTGCTCAAGAGTTTTTAAAGAGCATCTGACCACAAAAAGGTGTCAACTTTCTGTTGATTTGTTTGACTGTGAAGACTGATAAAGTGAGCCTGTCCTAACACAAAGCATAACCAGGAAGTTGAACCCACACTAAAAAGGGTGACACCTTCACAACAATACTTCTCAAACTGAAAACAAGATACAGTAGTATAAGCTCACTGTTTTGAAATATCTATTCAGTCACCAATGTCAAAATGCACACACTCAATAATAATATCAGAAGAAAACCTTCTCAAATGCTTTTTTGTTTAAAATCTTGTCTTTATACAGCTTCTACATGCACTCAAAATAAAATATTTAAAAGATATAAAAACAATATAGACCTCTGCTTCAAAAAGTAGTTTTAAAACCTTGCTAAGCTGACATGTAAAGGGCGTACTGCTTCAGTTAGTCTCACATGCCTTAAGGGCATGTAAAGTGCCACTAGACGAACCCTGAAGTACAGGAATGCTCCGCTAATTCCAGAAACACAATCACAACCTGAGATCTCACAACACAACAGACATCACAAAGTAGCTGTTTGCACAGAGCAGATGCTATTGATCTGCATCTTACAGTGATTAGAGCTGTGCAGGTGATTTTGCTGCATTACTGCTCTCTACCGTCTGGAAAAAAACAACCTACTAAAGCTGCTATTTGTGTCTATCAATATTAGATTTTGTGTAATAATGACCATAATTACAATAAACACTTGTTTTGTGATCCATTCCCCTTTTACATAACACATAAGTTTAAAAATATACATAAATACACTGCTAAAATAGTAATATCCGCTGTAACCTAGTCTGCAGAGTCGACATCTGCACATGTCTTGGTGTTTTAATGCTGACCACTGGTCTGGAGGTCATAATGAAGGCTGCGGTGTCAGTATTTATAGTTTATGCTTTAATTAAAACCTGTGACCTTGCACATCACAGACAGTTCTGCAGTCCTGCGGAGGACATGGTACAGATGAGCTAATGAATGCATACATGAACAACAAACAAACAAACAAAAAATATTTGCTTGCATGCAGAAAGTAGTTTCATATAGGCTGTGAATTTCTATAGGGTTCCCATGATCATGCAAACATTGAAATATAAGGAATTCAAAATTAGTTTTTTCTAGGCCTAGAAAATGAGAATTAATTAATTAAGCCATGCAAGCATCATGAAATTCTTAAGTCAGTTCTATAAAATACTCGTTTTCTTGTTATGCTCTAAAATAACGAGATCGTCCACTATTTTTTCCATTAAACTTAAAATACTATGCATTCCTCACTTTAGAGAGAACACACTTTAGTATTTTATGCAAACAACACATTAAATACACAAGTTACCTTGCATTCATCAAAAAGAAGAGGGTTTAAAATGATTATCTACTAAGTTATTTCATAGAGCCTGTGAAGAGTAAAACTTCAAAGAATTATTTAAAACACTTCCCAAAGTGGTCTGCAAGATTCATAGTGAATCTGCCTGAATCAAAATCCTTATTCAATAATCATAAATATCTAGAAAATCCATGTAAAGTTATGAAAATTCATTGGCCTAAAAGTGAGAACCCTGTGGTTACTTTAAATGAACCGCGCAATTGTGTTAAAATGATTCACATTTATTTAAACAGCCATTAGCCATGTCAAAATAAATGGTTATTAACATCGAATAATCTAGATTTGAACCTGTGGCTGTATGAGAGTGAAAATGTAGGAACTTGCTGTGCTTTGAAATGCGTGTTTTGAATAAACAAAATCAGGAAGTGGCATGATCTATTTGAACACAGAGGAAGTCTGAAAACTCGCACCATTGCTTTTGTTCATAAGAATAGTTTCGGTTTTTACAAAAAAAAAATAATAATAATAAAAAAATCGTTCTTTTTCTGCTCTGCAGCAGACAAATACGCATAAGACAAGTGTATGCAAGTGTATACATAAACAAACATATAACAACAAAGCCATGTATCTGTAATCACCGACATTTACAATGAATACAAACCTCCAAGTCATGTGAAATGTGATCAAACGCTTTGTTTCCATACAAACGTTGTGAAGTAAAGTTCATTATTATTCATTTAAAATCTTTAAATTATTATTGAGCTTCGTTTTAGTTTAGTTTCAGTCGTTTTGCACTCAGGTCGTCTTTAGTAACTTTCTCCTCACCTGTGTGCTGAAGTAACAAACATTCTCTCGCGCCTGGTGTCAGGTTGCATATCTGAATGGTATTGCATCTTAATCCATGATTCTTACCTTAATTTCCAGTTAATTGAGTGAAAAGTAAATATAGGGAAACGCTGAAGAACACCCTGCTCAGCGGATCATTGTGAAGTGTGTCTACATTTTCCGGATTGGCCAATCAGAAGTGTTGCGTTTGACGCGCAGGTTGAGCTCGACTCGACTGTGGGAGAGTTAAACAAGCTCTGCCTACATCTATAAAAGGAACTGATTTCGAGAGAGGAAGCTGACTAGTTTTACTATGCATGTAGCGTTCTCTATCTGTTTTGGATGAGTTTGCTTTCACTTAGGTTTTGAGCTCAGACATACTGAAAAGCGCAAACAATGCGATACAAGGCTCGAATTATCAGTGAAGCAACGTTGTGTAATGAAAATATCATGGAAATGCTCGAGTTTAGTTCTTTTGCACGGTAGTGGAGCTGTTACGACAGGTAAAGTTGTGCTTTATGGGTCATTCTCAATTTCAAAGCATGGTGGCTAACGTGCCCCTGGCTTTTCAGTAAAGAAAAATATTTTAAAATATTCAAGAAATCGAATTTAAAAGATAAATACTTTTATATTAACATTTAAATAATATATATATATATATATATATATTAATGAGTCCGTTAAAATAATACATAAAATAGTAAAACACTTAATTAGAGGATGATTTTCAGGATGAAAATAAGTTATTGTTAATATCAAAAATGATTTTTAAAAATTATGGAATTATCAGTGGTGTTATTAATGTTAAAAACATTTTGAGGAATTTTTTTTTAATATGTACATTTACATTTTACATATGTACATAAGATTTACTAAGTACTATAGAGAGAGAGAGTGTGCAGTCAAACAATCGCATCCAAAATAAGTTTTTGTTTACATAATATGTGTGTACTGTGTATATTTATTAATATATATATATATATATATATATATATATATATATATATATATATAAATACACACACATACAGTATATATTTTGAAAATATTTACATGTATATATTTATATTCATATAAATTATATATAAATATATTTAACATATAAACATTTTTCTTAAATGCATGTGTGTGTGCTTTTCAATTTTTCAATTAGTATTAATGTTAATGAATACCAGAAAATAAGTCTTAGAGTCTTTTTTTAGACTGACTCTGTATGTCAAATAATCCAGCTTGAAAAATAAATAAATAACATATACTACATGGTTTCAACTAAAGTCTTTATTTTAAGATTTGAAGACTTGATAGCCAAGTTTGATTTTCTTTCTGACTGAACTTACAGTGCAGCAAACACAGAAAAAAGGTAAGAGAGAGTGGTAAAATTCATCCTAAATTTAACATTAGGACTGAATCCAGTTTATTCACTTAAATGTGAAGTTGTCCTTCTGACTGTTTCCAGACTTTAATATGCTACAGTATTAGCAACACAAGAATCCATGATCTGGAGCTGAGCTCGATTGAACATCTAAAAAGATAGACGTGGTCCAACAGTGGGCTCATCATGGGGGTCTAAACGAAACAGTCCAGGAATGGTGCGTCCACAACTTTATACCACAATCTTGAAGTTGTTTTGTCTTGTTCATGGAGCAGAGATGTTCTTTGTGCTGAATTCCTGTTATTTATTCCTTAGTTAATATTATTTAATCGTAACATGACCTAAAACAGAGAAACAAAACCCATAATAAACTACACTTGAAGGTTCCATCCCTCTCCATGCTGAAACACTTTAGCCCTATAAATGTCAAATACTATCATCATCAAATATAGTACAGGTGGCATTCATTAATACATCTTCTTTTGTTAATACAATAATAGTTAAAAACCAAGAGTGAATGCTGGTCTCCCTGATAGGGTAATGAGAAAAGAGGCAGCGTTAGTTCATTCTGAGTCATTACCGAGTCAGTCACTCACTGCCGGGTCCCCTTGCAGCTCGTTTCAACGTAAATGAAAAAAAAAAAGAAAAAAAGAAATCACATTCCACAGTCACTGTAAGCAAACAACAAAACTCCTCCTAAGCAACCTTTAACAGATTGTGTTCTGCTCAACATATATCCATTTTTATACAAAGCCAACAACGTTTGACCAGTCAGATCCATGTGTGAGTGAAGCTTTATAAATTATTCATGATTCATGACTGATAACCAGAGACCAAATGAATAAGGTACGATGTTGTATGATCTAAGAAAAGAATATCGACAAGGACACTTTCCCAGAGCTGAGGCATCGGTTTTGTCAGATTTGGCATTAAACGACAATGGGGAAGGAATGAAGCGGTCCCACAGAAGCAACCAAGGCCGTAACCACAATAGACACTGAAATGATAAGAGCTCTTCAGTGGTTCATTCTTAAATTATTACTGGTTATATGTGGTAACGTCCTTGTATACAGCCACCATATGAATATACCGGTAGAAAGTGGTAGCATTGCATCAGCAATATTCTTGGGCTGTAAATTGGTCTCCTACTCATTGAGGCATTTGTGAGCGACGCAAACCGAATGAATGCATGTTTTGATTGTTCATGTAGAGCAGATGAGATGTTCAAACCTTTACATTTTGGTTTTGATCCCTGACCAGAATCCCACTATGCTGGGAATTTCAACACTGGTGTAGTATTTAAGTATTCTTGCTCATCATTTACGCCTTCTAAAATTCAAGAGATGATCTTTTTTTCTTTTAAAACAGTACACTAAAATGTCTAGAGTCACTCTAGCTCCATAAGCAAGCAGGGTTAACATACATTTGCACACTTGTACATTATACATACGTACATAAATATACACTTACATCTGTGCATATGTATGTACAAAGACACACTTAAAATGGACATACATATAATTCTAAATGTGTACACATACACAAAGTTACAGCATACATGTTAAGTGCTAGATTTTCCAAGTATAGCTACTGCAAACCCAGTTTGGCATGCTGGGCCGCCTTGGCTACGATAATACTGGTAGGCAGGATAACAGTTTATGAACAACACATAGTTTACACATTTCACCCTTGAGGATTAAGGGAGCATGGGTTTGATACTTCATGTTCGTTGGTTTGGGGACCGTTTGGGTTTCAGCAGCTATGTACAGAGGCAATGCCCACAGTCCAGTGTGAGGCCAGAGAGAGCAGAGCTTGTGCTAGTTAGAGAGCCTCTCGGCTGCCGCTTATACGCTGTCAGTCTGACAGAATGTGCACGAAGGACATTGGGAAGACCCCTTTCCTTTCAGGCTGCCCCTCTATGTGCCCGATCTGTAAAAAGGCAGGTTGATGAATGTGACAATCTATCCTAAAACTGCATTAACAATACTAGTAGCAACAGCACAGCACAGATTTACTTACCCACCACTCCTGGTCTTCCTCTCCTGTAACAATTATAACCTCCCCTTCCACAAAAGTCAACTCATCATCATTATCCGCTTGGCAATCATAGATGGTTTTCACACGCCTTACTTTGTTCTTGCCCTGCACAGAGATGATCTCCAGTGTTACACCTGTTGATCTTTTCCAGTATGCATTACAGTTCAAAATGTTGGGGTCAGTAAGATTTTTTTATGTTTCTGAAAGGCTGCGTTCATTAAATTAAAAATACAGTAAAAACAGGGCAATGTGAAATATTATTATTCAAAATATCTGTTTTCTATTTTGATATATTCAAAAATCTATTTAAATTTTTTCAGCAACCATTACTACATGGTTCAGTGTCACATGATCCTTCAGAAATCATTCTAATATGCTGATTTGGCAATTAAGAAACGGTTCTTTTTAATATCAATGTTGAAAACAGTTTTTGAAAACAATTTTTGTGGAAACCATATTTTATATATATATATATATATATATATATATATATATATATATATATATATATATATATATATATATATATATATATATATATAACTTTTTTTTCTATTTTTTTTTTTTTTTTACAGGATTCTTTGATGAATAAAAAAGCTTAAAAGAACAGCATGTATTTAAAAAAGAAATCTTATGTAACATTATAAAAGTCATTTTTTTTAACAAATTAAAATGAATTTCTTTAAAAAAAAATTACTGATCCCAAACAGTAAGGAATATAAAACAACTGGAAAAAAATAAATAAATAAATAAATAAATGTATTTTTAACTAAGAAAATATCTAAACTAATGCCTTTTTACGTTTTAATTTTTTAAATTTCACTTTTAAGCTCAATATTAGGCTAAAAAGTTTTTTTTTTTAAACGATAAAATAATAGATATAAGTTGTTAACCCAAAAATGGTACTCTCATGAACACGCATCAAAGACTGACACCGAAGAGAAGAAATTGTTGAATAAAGTCATTATTTTTGTTTTCATTGTGCACAATAATATTCTCGTAGCTTCATAAAATTACGGATGAACCACTGATGGCACATGGATTATTTTAGCAATGTCCTTACTACCTTTCTGGGCCTTGAACGTGTCAGTTACGTTGCTGTCTATGCAGGGTCAGAAAGCTCTTGGATTTCATCAAAAATATCTTAATTTGTGTTCCGAAGATGAAGGTCTTACGGGTTTGGAATGACATGAGGATGAGTAATTAATGACAGAATTTTCATTTTTGGATGAACTATCCCTTTAAATGAGGACAAAAAAGAATTTGCGCACTGGTTGTTAAACTAAAACTTTCTGGGTCCACAGTACATATATAACACTTTTTAAAAGGTCTTTCACTCACCACTGTGTTTATTTTCCGTGGCATCGGGACTGGCATCTCCACCGCACCTGCAGGTGCACCATTAGTGTCCTCACTGGCCTGTCTTGGAGAGAGCTCCTCCTGCTGACTGGATGACTGCACCTCTGTCAACTGGGGCTTTGGACTTGTTTCCTCCTGCGTTGTATGCCTCTGTGTGGTCTCAGCTGCTGAAGACATAGTAGGCTTGGATGGGAGGTCAGAGAGCTGCGGCTTAGGGGGAAGATCCTTAAGCTGAGGTTTCGGGGGCAGGTCAGAAAGCTGAGGTTTGGGAGGTAAATCCGACAATTGTGGTTTTGGGGGAAGATCAGATAGCTGTGGCTTAGGGGGCAGGTCTGAGATATGTGGTTTCTGCGGCACCTCCACAGACTGAGAGCGTTCTGCAGGTTGTGGGATTTTAGGCGGCGGCTCAGTGGGTCTAGTTATTGTATCTGAAGCTCTGGTGGGAGGCGTGTCCTGGGCCTGTGGGGGTTTCTGCAGCACATCAGGACCGGACTTGTCCACTGAGGGGAGGTGGATTGTGTCGATTTTTCGTAGTGCCACTGAAAGATGTGTAGATCAATATAAAGTTAAAAATTAGAAATATAAATAAATAACTTGTAGTTAATGTCATGTGAAATGTACCTTTTTGAGGTAGTTTGGGAAGAACTCGTGGGCCAAATGTTGCTTTTGTGTTCATAGAAGTAGTGCTGAAATCGAAAAAGGTCATGTGATTATTATCTCTATAACAGACTAGAAAAAAACCTTCATGATCGATTTTCAAAGATAACATTAAAAAAAACCTAAATATTTATGGTCTATATTTTTTTTTTTTTTTTTGCCTTTAAGATCGATTAGAAATGCAGTAAAATGCACAAATGATTATTGTGTAAAACAGGAGTATTACATTTTAAAAATCACAAACTGTAATGGGTTTGGACAAGAAAGTTGGTATTAAAGAATGAAAACAGCCAGAAAACATGAAACAACAGGTTTTCTATATCAAGCAGGTTTGTCTGAATGTGAGTGTGGTGCAGCACCTCTGCTGCTGCTGAATTCCCTCAAACTTATTGGCTGGGGATGTCCAATTTGCAAAAGGAGGTGTGGACTCACTTCCTGTGAGGTTCAAAATAAAAAGAAGGAAGAGGTTTAAAGTGGGTTTGAAGTTCCTGTATTTCATTAAGAGCTTTCGCCATGTCATATACTCTTGTTTTTACGTGCATGTGACCTTCATTGATGTTACCAAGACATCCTAAAGATGATGCTTATTTTATGATGTTAAAATATTTTATCCAATCCCAGACTAATGTACCAAAACAACTATAAGAAAACCATTTGCAGCTTGATTTTCTCTGAAAAATATAAAAGCTGTGGCAGTTTGTTAGAGCATCACAACCAGTCCAACAGAATAAAATTTGCTCAACCAATGGCATGAGTCTGGGGGCAAACTATCTATTTTTCTGACCAATATAAGATTAGAAGAGTGTCTGGGGAAACCTGTTTGAAAATTGGCACTTTTCACAAATAAGATTTTTGCGTCTTTAAATGAACCAAGCATGATAAGTTTCTAAACACATTCAATGTCATTTAAAAAATAATTAAAATGGTGATTGTAACCTGTTCCACCTCAGAAATCTTGACATTCTTGACTATATTCAAAAATTAAAATGATAAAACAATGTTAGAATTCTGACATTATTTCCAAAATTGATTTTCAATCTAATAACAAATTTTAATCACCATTTTAATTTTAGTTATTCTAAATTCTAGCTGGTGGAGCTAACAGCACAGAAATTATACACTTTACCTTTAAACGAATTAATAGGGTAATTTAGTCGCAAAAATGCAACACAACATGAATAAAATGAATTGTTGTTATTAAATCGCAAAGCTCAGGATAACAAAATGAAAAGAAAGCAGCCATAAGCTGATTAATATGAATATTAAATGGAGATTAACAACTTTAACTCTCATTGTGGGGTGAGGAAAGAGAAAATACTGAAGAAAATGTAACGTCAAGAAATAGCTGTATTAACATCCTTTGGTTGTTTGACATGTCACGCTTCCGAAAGCTTTCAGTTATTGATCATTAACACATACTCAAGAATAAGAACCCTAAATCAATTACTCAGAGTATCAATTCATTGTAATGACCATTTGAGGTCAGCCTCAGAATTCATACCCACCCACTTCACACCAACACCACCACCACTATCAGCACCAAAACAACAAAATTGCAAGAATTTTGCTCTTTTCTGTAAGCAGAGGTGGCGACAGAATGTTGTTTCTGCAGTCATAAAACTGAGGTGTTGCCACCTGGACGCACCTTTGCTCTGCGGGCCCTGAAGTACGGGGCTGGGGGGGTCTGAGAGGGTGCGCTTGTGTCCGGGAGGTGGAGGAGGCGCTCTCTTCTTAGACAGAGTGGAGCTGCCTCCTGCACTCAATTGCGATCCCAGTGGCAGGGAGGTGGGCGGTCCAGTGGACGGAGCTGAAAGAGTGACGAGATGACGTGATTGATCGAGAAACAAGTGAGGCCCGAGCGCACCCGAACACAAAGGGCAAAGACAGCACTCCCATCACCATACGAGGAGCATAAAGTGATTTCCATAAACACAACCAAAGTAATCAAGAAAACGACACCAAGGAATAGTGCACCCAAAATTAAAATTGGCTGAAAATTGACTCACTTTTACTCATTTGATGAGTTTCTTCATCAAAACTGATCTGGAGAAATTAAGCATTATATCACTTGTTCACCAGTGGATCCTATGCAGTAAATGGGTGCAGTCAGAATGAGAGCCCAAACAGCTGATAAAAACATCACAATAATCCATGTCACTGAAGTTAAAAAATTTTAATGATGGATTTATTACAAATACCCAACTTTCACATTTCACAAGATGTTAATTGATGGACTGGAGTCCGGATACTTGTGGATTATTGTGATGTTTTTATCAGCTGTTTGGACTCTCATTCTGACGGTACTCATTCACTGCAGAGTATCCATTGGTGAACAAGTGATGTAATGGTAAATTTCTCAAAATCTGTTCCAATGAACAAACAAACTCATCAACATCTGGGATAGCCTAAGGGTGAGAAAAATTTTAGCTAATTTCCATTTTTTGGTGAACTATTCCTTTAATATGATCCCAGAATGCAGGTGGCGGGCTGATATCCGATTAGTTAAAACAAAAGCCAAAGGTTGCACATTCCTGTTCAGTTTGCAAGCAAACAGTGGCTGTGGTGTGAGAGGATGTTTCACAATCACTCACGATTAGCCTCCATTGATTGCACATTATACCTCCCCCGCAATTAGAGTTAATTCAAAGCCAGCAGGTGCATGCAAACAAGTCAATCTACCATCATGTTTTACATTTCCAGCCACCTGGCCTACTCTTTTTTAACTGCAGTGTCATGCATATTGATTTTAAAGGTGTGTTTACCTTTTGAAGTTGTCTTGCCGGCTATCGTGGGCCCCTCTGATACTGGAGATGCAGGTGTATCAGTGGAGGTGCTGTAGACAGGATTGGCAAAGGCTCCATAGGAGAGCCGCTGTTTGTCCCTGGGTCCTAAATACACCGGCAAAGACAGCTTCTCCTGAGGGGACACGCTTGAGGAATGACAAAAGCTCTGAGGTCGGGGAGATCGCTCTTTCTTCACTGGACTGGGCTGGGGATTGAAAAAATATTTATTTGAGACTAGTAAACCTTGCTATTACAACTGAATTCACTGAGTGGCACTGTAGATATGCAATATTGAGGTGGTGGTCTCTAAATCTAGCAGTATTTTGATTCTCATTGGTGTTTTCAGTTCTCATTTTTTGAGTCATGGATCTCTGCAGATGAAGATCTACTTTTATGATGCAATCAATTGTAATTTGATTTTATGATAAATTTGAAGCGCTTCGAGAAACTTTGCTGCTTATTAAATCGTTTTCTGTATGTTTACATAATATATGTGTGTACTGTCTATATGTGTATACAAATATATAATAAATATATTACAGTTCACTGCACTTTTTTATTCTTCTAGTTATTTACCTATAGCACCTAATGAATTGGAAGTCTAATACAGTCACAGAAAATAGTTTGCTTCGGATTGCAAAATAAGGTGGATATACCATACTTTTTATATGTGCATTACCATAACAGCAGCAATATACTACTCAAATTGTTTTCAGCGTAAACTCTGGGTAAGTCCGGCAATGTTTTTTTGTCTTGTTTTCCTCTTAATTCAGATAATTGCTCATGCTTACTATACAAGGTGCATAAAGAGGGAGCTCTTAACTGACAGAGCAAAGTGGAGCTCTAGTATAGGAGATATGGGACAAAATAAAAGGTAGGCGCACAAACCTTGTCATCTAGGTCATCGTCACTCTCGTCGATCTCCTCCAGCCGCAGATTCCACTCATACTCCACATGCACGTGAGGATTAAACCTCCCAGCTGCTGCCTCCACCAGCTGCGCATCCAATCACAAACCATTAACGTAATACACATCTCTCCTCTGACATTAATGCCAGAAAAAGCCATGTTTTGAGTAATTACATGACTGTATAGTGAAATTGCAGGTGGTTGTATGGCAAAATGCTTCTGTAATTAACAGTGTCAGCAACACAGAAAAACAGCACTATATACAAAATGATCACACTCACTAGCTCTTCACACTGTGCATTTTTCAGTCGTCTGGCAATGTCCAAAGCCGTCTCGCCATTTTGATTTACTGTAATAAAACACACAAATCACATTTTTGCCTTGCTACTACTATTGTAATTAAATTAAGAATAAATAACTTTTTTAGTTTTTTAGCAGTTATATATTAGGTCTGGGAAAAATTACATATATTTAAATTGCGCAAGAAGCAAAAATCAAAGCCTCCAGGTTAGGTGTGTTGACACCTGTGTATTATTCAGTGCAAAGTATTTGAAGAATGAAACATGTCAGAGGACGAGCCTCCAAGCATTCAGACCGGCATGCAGGTCCCAGAGGCCTGTATTTACAACTGGCATTTTTAAACCTCTGCAAAAATCCAATAAACTCTGGCAAATCATTTTATGACTGATTATAAGTAATAAGTCTTATATAAGTTTATAAGATTATAATTATAAGTTTTGAGTCAGTAAGTTTTTGTTTTTTTTGATAGAAAAAAAAAATACTTCAGAAAGGATGCATTCAATTCGTCTTTGCCATTACAGGAATACATTTCATTAAAATAGAAAACTGTTAAATCGCAATATTTAACAATATTACAATTATATTCCAACATTTTCAGACTACACATTATCATTTACAATTCACAATTTTAAGTAGAAATAATCTTCAACAATCAATCATCACACAAATTCAATATAATAAATATCATACTTAGCTCTACTTTTATTTATTTTGAAATAACTGCAGATGATGTCTCTCTTGAAACATCTTTGGGGAGATGCTAAAGATAACCCACTTACCCAAGTCAATAGATGGTTTTCCCCTGAGCAGCAGTTTGAGACACTCTGGCTTCTCATATGTGCAGCAGTAATGGAGAGCAGCATTTCCACTATCCGTCTGTCTGTCTAGAGTTCCACTGTACACACACAGATCCATATTTACCATTTTGCAGCTTAATTCTCTCCTAATGAGTATCAGTGGACTAATGCACACAACAGAATATTCTGTCCGATACCTGTTTTGGACAAGAAAGTCCACCAGGTGCAGTGAGGTCTGGTCTGACGTCCGCACAGCAAAGTGCAGCGCTGTCTCTCCCGGGTCCTGTTGAGAATTATTTGAATTAAATATGTTATATAGCTATATAGCTCATTCTTGCAATTGACTGTGGGAATTTCAGATTTCAGATCCTCTAAAATAAACAGGAAGCAAAAATATTGAATACTGATGAACCCTTGAGCAAAAAGCCACACTAATCATTTGTCCTGAAGTCAGTTCATGTACACTCTAGGGAATAAATGACTATATTTCTCTAAATAAGCAGCATATAAATCAGTAAGTCCATGACAAAACTATTAGTCAGAGATCAATACCTGTCCTGCTTCTGGAAATGGATCCATTAGCTCCACTCCATCTGCATAGAGCTGAATAAGAGCCATCAGGTCTCGAGTTCTCACAGCCTCGTACAAGTCGCCCTGTCTGGCTGTGGCTGTAGTGGCTGTCCTCCGAGCAAACCTGTGCTCCACATACTTCGCGTTTATGTACTCCTTCCTCTCAGTCCTGAAAGATTTGGTTTTAAAACCTCATTTCAAAGCACATACTGCTTTACATACAAATTAGTGCAATAACTACTAAACAATAGGGGTGGGAGAAAAAATCGATTCTCCGATGCATCGCGATATGGCACGTGTGTGCGCTAGAGACACGGTGAGCTTCATTGCACAGAATTTCCACTGTGATACACGTGCACATTGCTTGACAATGTGTGCTTCCACCCGCCGTGTTTTACTTTAGATATGCTTTCATTTATACTGTTTGGAATGCAGTACTATTAGATGCATGAAACTCGCGCACTCACAGAGTTTCACGTGCGCTTTGTGTTTGTTTGTCCTGAAGCTACGGTTAAATGCACTTGCATTTTCGAATACTTTTATACGAAATTGATGTACACACAGTCAGTTATGATTTCAGAGCAGGACAAAACATCTGATATATCAAAATAGATCTGTGCATTAGTGTGAATGCAGCCTGTTAAAGCTGCCACTGTCTATGATCTCATCAGTAATAATCAAACGGCAATAATTCAGAGGAAAAAAAAGAAAAATCCATAACTATTGTCTGTAAACTTTCGGATACTTAAAGAAAATTTATTTTAAATAAGTAGTTTTAAAAAGTAGCCTGCTTATATAATTAAAAAAAAAATAAAGTACATTTTGCACAAAATAAATTTGATATAAAATTTATATGAAAATTTAGCCATGTGCAGTAATATTGAAAACTGAGAATGTGACGCATCGTGATATTGAGTTGATAATGATAATCGCAATTGAATTAAATCGTGAAATCAAGATTCACACCCCTACTTTTAAGATGGCAGTACTGACACACAGAGATTCCAACTATAAACAAAAAGCACAAAAACTGCAATTTTGGTTAAGATGTAAAGTTGTAAAGATGTATTTGCACAGCAGAAGAATTAATTGGGGGGAAAAAATGTAGATCAAGAATCGTTTTGGAATCAGATCGTGACTCCCAGAATCGGAATCGGATCGGATCGTGAAGTGCTTGAAGATTCCCACCCCTACTAAACAAAGGTTCTGACTAGTTCTGTAGTTCTGACTACATTTGTTAATGTATGCTAGGTAAGCTGGTACTCACATGTCACTTGACGGTGTTGGCTTTGGTGAAGGACTCGGCAGATTCCCTTCTAATATTTCATTAAAACTGCTGTTACCCACACTCTTAGCCAACTGTGGAGAGATTGCAATTGGCTATTAGTAACAAGCAATTTAACAGTTCATAGCATAACCATAATTTGTGTATTTTCAAGTAGAAATTCAATCAGACAAAACTGATATACAGTAGAGCGCTCAATAATTTGACATTAATATACATATCAGTTAGGAAAGGTGCAGCACTCGCTCTTGAAGAGATCAAACTTTATTAATTAAAATGACATTTCGGCCATTATCAAGGCCTTCATCAGACATCATTAATATACATACAAATTACTCTTCGCAAGTTTAAGATCAGTAAGACTTCTCAAATGTTTTTCTCTCTCATGCTTATTAAGGCTGCATTTATTTGATTTAAAATACAGTAAAAATAGTAACATTGTGAAATATTATTATCATTCAAAATAACCTTTGTCTATTTTAATATATTTTAAAAATGTAATTTATTTCTTTGATGTCAAAGCTGAATTTTCAGCACTCCAGTCTTCAGTGTCACATGATCCTTCAGAAATCATTCTAATAAGATGATTTGGTGCTCAAACATTTCATATTATTCTCAATGTTGAAAACTTAATGAGTTGCTACTTAATTGTGGGTGCGTGGAAACTGATAAATGTTTTTTTTTAAATAATTCTTGGATAAATAGAAAGTTCAAAAGAACAGAATTTATGTTATATGTTGATTATAAAAGTTTTTACTGTCAATTTTGATCAATGTTATACATCCTTGCTTACACAAACAAACAAACAAAAAAATATATAAATTACAAGATTAAATGTTCAGATTACCAAGAGTTCAGAGGTGCCGAGTTTGTCGAGTTCCATGGACTGGATGCGTGAAATATGAACTCCCATTTCCCTGTGAATCCCTGAACACTCAATGCATGTCAGGATGCCCAGGTTAGTGGATAACCATTTAGGCTCTAGAGCAGATAAAACAGGAGAAAATTAGGTCTTTTATTGTAGCTGTAGAGAACTGTCACAGCTGCCATTCCCTTCTCAGACACAAGGTGGCGCATCAAGCTATGAAACTCTATTTTAATACCTCCACTGACAAAGTGGGGACTTTGTGTCAGATCCCACTGCTACAAAACTTTCACACACAAATTCAGCTGACCTGGTGCACCACAGTCACAGCAGACTTCATTTCCAGGCATGCGCAGCAAGTCCTCGATGATGGCTTTGGTCAGGTCATCCAAACTGTCATCTCCAGCGCTCTGCTCCCCACGGAATGCCATGTTCAGAGCCTCCTCCTTACTGTTAGTCAGCACTGAGATCCATCTGCACATCACACATTCACATATATATATATATATGCATTAATTGCTTGTACACCACTACAGATGGACGCACACATGCGATAAATTATGTGAAACACCACACGTACAAATAAAGACAGGTTTACATACAAACACCCATTTATATATCAATATAAATGTGTCATACAGATATTATATATCAACAGACACACACAAGCTTAATAATTCACAGCAAAATATACTATACACAGGGAATGGGCAATATATTGAATTACTCTTTGATTATACATTAGATTATAAATTTATACAGCAAATATTGCCATGTAAGACAACTGTTCAAAAGTTTGGGGTCAGTAAGATTTTCTTTTTTTTTTAAAGAAATACATACTTTTATTCATCAAGGATGAATTAAATTGATTAAAAATATAATGCACCCCTTACTGCAGTCTTCAGTACCACATGGTCCTTCAGAAATCATTCTAATATGCTGATTTGCTGCTCAAGAAACATTTCTTATTATTATTATAACAGTTGAAAACAGTTGTGCTGCTTAATATTTTTGTGGAAACTGTGATAAATAGAAAGTTTTCTGATTATTTAAAGTTTTCATTAATTTAATGCATTCTTACTGAATAAAAGTCTGCATTACTGAACTGTTTTTCACATATTTTTAGTCATATAGCCCAGCCAAGGCTGAAATACATACAAACACACATTCATCTCATTAACACGCATAAGCACTCATACACACGCATTTTGTTCTCACTCATGAGCACGAGAACGGAGAAATAACAGATGGTATCAACTCTCGACCTCACATGTTCACACTTACATCACAAACTCCTGTTCATCCTCTGCCTGGAAATGATATGTTCGATTGTCTGCAGGGGGAGAGAAGCAGACAGATTATTAGGGGAAAGAAGTGCATTATGTTAACTGCCCTGAACACTGCACTTAGTGCTCTCTGTCCGAGTAATGGAGTTAGACTTCCAGAGGCCTTGCTAGCACTTGGTATGGATGAAAGTACTCTGAAGTTCGGCGGGGGAAATGTGTAGCCACTCACGGGAGATGAGGTCAAAGCACTTCTTATCCTCTCCGCTGGGTTTAACCTGGCAAGTCAGCAGATTCAGTCTCACCGGCTGCCTGTTGGACTGGACAGGGCATAATTACAGTGAGTAAATGACCCCCAGATAGACAGACATAACAGAGCTTCACCAGGGTTCAGCAATGAAGACAGCCTGATGGCCCCTGGGCCAGTTTGAGAGTCGATGGACCTGTAACTTGCCCTGTAAGGCCAAATATGTCATCGAGGTGAAGGCATTTACCTGGCTAACAAACATGAGGCTTTGTCAAAATTGGAAGAGTGAAGCATTAGTTAGTTAGTTATAATGAGCTATAAAAAATACATCATTGCTTTTTTAGCTGTTTTGAATTTCAGCTATTATTGTAAATAAAAAAACTAATATGCTATTGTTGTTACATATAATTTTATTATTACATTATATATTTTTTGTTAATAATTATTTATAAATATTTACTGAAAAAATACATAACTGATTTCGGTCACACTTTATTTTAAGGTCCAATTCTTGCTTTTAACAAACCATTAACTACGACTTTTGCCTTAATAAACTACTAATTTGCTGTTTATTAATAGTTAGCAAGGTAGTTGTTAAGTTTAGATATTTGGTAGGGTTAGGGATGTAGAATATGGTCATGCAGAATATGTGCTTTATAAGTACTAATAAACAGCCAATATGTTAATAATAGGCATGCTAATAAGCAACTAGTTAATAGTGAGAATTGGTCCCTATACTAGTGTGTTACCCTCATTTCCTGCTCACAAATAAAAAACAAAAAAATGTTGTTAAAATAATATTTATATCTATTTGTAGTGGGGCCAGCGTAAATATTGTCAGGGCAAAAAAAAAACAACTTAAAAATAAAAATCCTTGCTCAACTTTTTAATTGCTGCATATGTTACTAAATATGACGTAATAATATTCAAGTATACGGACCTTTAAGAAACACTCATATTCGCAATATGTTTTTTTTGTATATCAAAATAAAATCCTATAAAGAATGTTCTGCAGGAGAAAAAAAAAATACATTAAAAAATCTATGAAAAGGCTCTTGGGACAAAAGCATTAGCTGGATGTAATGTGATAAAACAGATGCTATAACTCCATATTGGTAACAATAACAGCCATGATGAATTACTGGACTGCCAGCACAGATGCAGCAATGGAGAAATCATAGTTCAGATACATGTAAAATATTTCTCACTGTTGATAAGAAATAACAAGTCATTTGTTGCAAATTGAGTATCCAATACAGGACCAACAATTTCAGAATTAAGAAAAAAACTGAGATGTGTAGAACCCACAGTATTAACATTCAATAAATTCAGTAAACATTCATGTGCAATAATAATGTAACAACTATGATGACTCATTGTTCTGTTTCTGAATAATTAATAGAAATAAAAACTCATTTTGTTAAACCCAAGGTGACTAAACAGAAATACCAGCACTGCAGGAGCACTTTTATGCTGATGAAACACACAGACGTGATGGCAGAAAAGTTCTTCACATTAAAATGCTATCAGACAGGAATATGATACAGAATATTGCCACAGAGATCGGAGAGCAAAATGCATTCGCCCCACAACATCTGCTGAGCAAGAGCGTCCTTACAGCAGATTACATGAGGAAACTCATAGACCACCTGGGGCCCGGAGCATGATGGGTCTCGTTCGTGCTAATATCATTAGTGTATGAGTCAGATCGCACCGGGTGCATGTTTCTATGGTAACTGGACTTAAAAATATTACCTTCTGTCGATAGGTAAGTAGTACTATAATGAGACAAGTATCATTTTAATGCAAAATATCAGCTAGTAACCAAACATGAGTATATCTTGCAGCATGACTCTGGATAGTGTAGTACTCACTGTGGCATGGGAGATGGTGAGAATGCCATTTTTTACTGAGCACTTCCTCCTCTGCCACACTTTGCGGATCCTGAGGGGAAAAAAATGATTACATCCTTCCTTAGTATCTTTAAGATCTTTTAATAATTGGAAAAAAGCAGAATTTATGAATTATTTCAAAAGAATAAAAATTCAGTTTTGTCGCATCCAGTCTTCAGTCACATGATCCTTCAGAAATCATTCTAATATGTTGTTGCTCAAGACACATCTCATATTTTAATCAATGTTGGAAACATTATTAATATAAGTAGGGCCCTATGATTTTTGCAATGTGGAAAACGCGGACGGAATCATGGAATCCAGTCATAAAAACGGAATTTACTGTATATCATGGAATGTCACGGAATTTGTCAAATTGCGAATGAATTAATCAAAAGTAGGTCATTACACTTAAATCAAATCACGATATGGACTAGTGTATGTGAATATTAAGCAGCAAAAAGACTATTTAAATATGAATTCTTCATGTTCTGCGCATCTCTGTGCGAATGAATAGCGCAGATGCACGGTTTCGTTTACTACTCGCATATTGAGGCACGGGTGACGCTCGCAGTGATTTCAGCATCTGTCATCTCATTAAATGAGGACATAAATACATGAACAACATCTCCAGAACTACTCAGAGAGACACCTCATGAGCATTTTACCGTCTTTTTTTTTTTTTTTTTAAATATATATATATTTTTTTTTTTTTTTTTTTTTTTGAGTAAAGCTAGTGTCATATCATATACACACACAAATTTAAAGTTCGGTTTAACTTTAAGACATTGTGCCAGAAATATATTACTATTGTTCAGTAGAATGTACATACTACTACTACTACTACTACTAAAATTATTAAAACTTTATTTTTTAAGGAATAATCACACAACATTTCTTACGTGTTTTAATTTTAATAGTAAATCACCTTTGTTTGCCAAAAAATAAATTTTGTTTAATTTTCAATAATTAAAAGATAAATGAAATTAATGTTTTATGCCTTCATTTGATAACCAGAAAAATTTAAATACACAACACAGAATTTCTGAGGAAAAAAAAACATTTCATAAGGCTATTTAAGATTACATTTGAATAAATTAAGTTGTTTTAAGCATTCAAATAATTAGACATGCTAAAACACAGAATTTGGTAACAATAAAACATGTATTTTTTGTTAAACTTTTAATAAATTGATGTGAAACTGTATAATTTTCATGATTTTAATTAATTAAACATGCTTTTTGATTAATAAAATTTAATTTAACCATTAAAGGGGTCCTATTATGCTCTTTTACAAAGTCTTGATTTTGTTTTGTGGGTGTACTAGAACATGCTCTCATGCTTGGTGGTGCGAAAAACGCATTATTTTTCACATAATTTACATTATTACAATACTTTTCTCCCCAGCCTGGCACAATTAGTTCCGGGCTCGATTAGTTCTAGGTTTGATGAAGGCCCACCTTCCAAAAAATGAAATGTGTTGTGATTGGTTAGCTGTCCCAGTGCGTTGTGATTGGCGAACAGCTTACGCGGTGTTTCAGTACTGCCCCGCCCCTTGCCAAAGCAGCAAGTTCCGGATGGCGTCAATATTGCCATAACAATTTGAGCTGGATTCAGATCCCGAGAATATTGAACAAGAGGACCGCGCAGAACCTTTGCATGCACGGATATTGCAAGACATATTAGATAACGTTATTGTTGTTGTTGTTTTTTTTTTTTTGCTAAATCATGATTTGTGGCAGCATATATGCAAATTCATTCTCTGCCATCAGGAGCCACTGTTGGAGTGGGAGAGATAGGGCTGTAAGATTCCGAAATTTTTGGAATCGAGTCCGATTCCGATTCCTGGTTCTGGAATCGATGGGATTCGATTCCAAGAATCGATTCCTCTGTTGTTTTCGATTCTTGTTTTTTTAGATTGAAGGAACCTAATCTCGCCATGACTGCAGGATATAAAGGTCATAGAAAGTATCCTTCTCATAATATGAAGCTTTATTTGTAAAAAATGACGATACATTTCTATAGCCTACTTCTCAGCAGGGACATGCGTTTATCGCATGAATTGAACAAGACATGAATGTGCACAGATCAGCTGAATGATGAAGTTTACTTTGCTTTGTATGCTTTGCACAAAATTAACAAACTGTATATTGAAACATAATAACACTGGCAGAGCTCGTGGTTTATCTGTCAATCAGATGCGCTCTCGGCCACTGATCTATGCTCGTGACGTTTTCTTTTAGAATTATCATTGGCTGATAGAAATAAAAAAATATTATTTTAGATGGAAATAAGATCAAGACCCTCAATTACGTCATGATCTATTCTGTCGTGCAGCGCTCAAAATTGTGGACAACATAAGCCAGTTCCACCGTATTTTTGGTTCATTAAAACTATCTATCCGAAGAACCTTAACTTTAACTGGTTCATTAAAACTATCTATCCGAAAGAACCTTTTCATGGAAACAAATCAGACTTCTAATCACTTTTAGCGAGCATGAGGCGAAGGGTAATAAAAATATATAAAATTAAATAGATCTTTTATATATAAAAAAAGAATGATCTTTTATCTCATAACTCTCGTAATTACGGCTTTTATCGAGCATGAGGGAGGCGAATGGTGCTTCTCAAACAGAAGGCTGCATCCTCAAATTCAGATGATCTCAGTGCCGACTCGTTTTCTTTCAGTTTATTTTTGTGAATTTAAATGTGTGCAGACTTCATAGGATGCAGCCCTCCGTTTGAGAGGTACCCATAGATAAGCTTTGTCGAACTGAAAAAAGCTCTGAATGAGGAGAGCCCTAGGGAGAGATTGAGGTTTCCCGGTAACGCTGTACACAAAGCAGCGCTCAGCTCACAAACGCTGCTTTATCAGGCATTACATGCAAGATGAAATGAAAATGACATCCAAAATTTTCTGAAGACAGTCGGTTTCCTTCAGAAATACAGTGATATAAAAACACAAGCACCGGGTTTAGATTTTGAAACGTGCAGTGCTCATGTTTATTGTGCTCATGTCAAAGCCTTTTGGAAAATCTATTTGTGGCGGTCACTTTTGATATTGTGGCGGGCACCACAAATAAATCAATGTATGGGAAACACTAGTCTCAAAATTGAAGTGTAAATTCTGCAGATTACATCACTGTCCGGTATTGTACTGTCAGCAATTTATAAAAACATTTTCATAATTGTATTTTTTACATAATTATACATACAATAATTTGGGGAAAAAATTAAAAAGTGTGTTTTGTAACATGTCTTTGCCACCTTTGTTAAACTTAGTGTGTCCTTGCTGAATAAAACTATTTCTTTTTGGACTGGATTGGAATTTTTTTTTTTTTTTTACAGTATATGTTAACATATGTATATCATAAATTAGCATTCAAATAATGAGTAATTTAAACATAAAATTTGTGCCTCTATTTCTTTAAAAAGAGCTTATTTTAGGGGAGTGCCAATGTTACATCTATGGAAAAGCATCTTGGTGCCTGATGTTTATATTGTATTTATTTGAATGGCTTGACACTCTAAAGCCTGAGAAAGCAGTACTCAGAAGCGATGTGCTAATGCTGAATCAATTAATTACAGTGTAGCCAATTCCATTAGATACGATTAAGAGACAATTAAGTGGCTCTACACAGAATATTTAAAAACAACAACAACATCAGACTACATTTCACGTCAAACTGTGAGCTCACCCATCACTCTTCTTAAACAGATAGCCCTTCTTCTCACTGCCAAACTCCTTATTGCCCTGCAGCTGGTGCATACTGTAACCGCTCTGCTTGCTCTGAGAATCCTGCACATCATCAAAAACAGTTAAAATCTAATAAATAAAAAGCATGACACGATTATAGATTCATTAAATAAAACTATTTCTTTAAGGAAAAAACAGTCCGATCAAAAGTCTGAAACTACTTTTTCATTAAAACTTAAAAGAAAGTTTTTGGATTTTTGAACACAATATGTATAATTCTAATAATTCATAATATGTATAATTCTATTAAATTACAAAAAAATGCAAAACTAAATGAAAAAGAAAAGCATTTTAGTAGTGCACTCAGATTTTTGGACACACTGTATATATATATATATATATATATATATATACACACAATATAACCAAAAGGTGAAAAAGCAGTCTGGCAACATTAAATGTTACTTTTATGAACTTACTCTCCTAGACTTCAGTTGGAAGGCAGTGAAAGGGAAAAAGGAGGAGAGGAGTCAGAAAAGCAGAAGTCAGATTGTTATTATTGCAGTGTGCATAGAATAAAAATAAGAGCAAACCTAACATTATACAATATTCACAGCCGCGTTCGAGGATAATACAACGCAGAACATTGTTATTCAATCGAGACCAGAGACATCCGGTTCAAATGGACATCAACTCCAAACAAAACACATAAAAGATCAAATGCTGGGCTCTACAAAAGAGCTTGTGTTGTCATTGCCTGACCCTCATGTCCATGTTTCCTCTCTCTCATGAGAACGTGTATGCTTGCACACAAACACTAAAAACCTACTTCACATGTCTCACAGAGGCGCTAAATGTCATAACAAACTGGATATGAAAAGCATGTTCACATCCGGACTCATATCTTTAAACAGCATGTGAATTCTTTTTTGCATACAAAGACAATTGTACATGACGTTTATGAAAGGAATTGGCACTATTCTGATAAATTACCCTCTGTGATCAGTAAATCAAAGACAAAAGGGTCTCATATAGACATTGTGGATTAAAGGCAGAGGATATATCTTCTGGCGATGTACCTACCTCTTTCTGGTCCAGTTGTAAAGACGATTTAATGAGGTCTCTGAGAGCTGTGAGCTGTTTTTTCTCTTCGTCCTGGGTCTGTTTGATCTGGTAATACAAATTTAATGTGTTAAAATATAGGGTGAAATAAGCAATATAAAACAAACACCTCATTTTAAGATGTTTCGTAACAGTAAACACTCTCTTGAACCTTTATTACTTGTGCGAAGGAACAGGTGATTTGGGCTATACTTTTTTCTGTCTGAATATGAGATAATATTTTACTCTCATAGACTCATATATTAATAATGCTTGTCTCATGATATACGTAATATAATCATAACATTCTCACAAAATGAGCTGCATAATAACAGAACTAACAACATATTAAAAGAAAACAGCAAAAATAATTATAAATCGAAAGGTTAACTAACATTATAGAGATCAGCTGCTAATTTCTCGATATACTGCTTCAACTTGTCAGCGGTTTTCAAGCCGTCCTGGAAAAAACTGAGAGAAAACACAAAAAGAACAAATAAAAGGCTGTGAGGCATTTGTTCAACACTACATACGCTACTGTTCAAACATTTAGGGCAGTAAGATATTTGTTTTTATGTTTTTGAAATAAGCTCATCAAGGCTGCATTTATTTAATCAAAAATAGTGAAATATTATTGCATTTTAAAATAACTGTTTTCTATATGAATATATTTTAAAATGTAATTTATTAATGTGATGACAAAGCTGAATTTTCAGCTTTTTTGTGAAAACCGGAATACATTTTTTCAGGAATCTTTGATGAATAGAAATTTCAAAAGAACAGCATTTATTTGAAATAGCAAACTTTTATAACATTATAAATGCCTTCACTGTCATTTTGATCTTGTGTCCTTGCTGTACAAAAATATTAATAATTTTTTATTTATTTTTTTTAAATCTCACTAACCCCAAAACTTTGAATGGTAGTGTACATTTAATAACTGTGTACAATTTCAAACTCTTTAAAGATAACATATCTCCACTTCACACCCCAAATACGGATATCTTAACTAATCTAGGAGACAATTCTTAGGAATTACAGTAACAGACCTTACATCTGTTACAAGAAAACAGGATTCTGGGACACTCACTTGCACTGTGCATGATAATACTTGATGAGATTCTGGAGGAGATCCACTCCCTTCTTGGTCTTAATCTCATTCACTTTGATCAGGTACTGTTGGGAATCATGGACAATAAAGCACATAGAGACACTGGCGTGTTAACAGGAAAATACATCAACGCTGCACCCTTCTAAACACACACACATGCTTTGAAGTGGCTAAAGAGGCTCAGCTATAAGAATTGTATTTAAATGCTCCACCCTACCACATCTGGTATAAAACTGATATATAAAATAGAGGGGGCCACTTTAGCCTCCATCAGCTGTTATTATAATTTAAACAACAGTGCTTACTGGTCCTCGAATCTGATTGGCTGAGAAGAGTGCAATAGTGATAACAGAACTCCAACCATACTTCAAATATGCGGTTTGTTAATAAAGATAACGTCTGTTTGAAAATTTTCGGCCAGAATTTACCGCTGGCTCTGATGTCTCTATAGTGGTTAAACATGAGATATACTTCATTTTGGTTAAATCTAATTGGCAGTCTTTGATCTCATCAATATACTTTATACTTTTTTTGGCTTGTATTATAAGTTTATCTATATATTGTTTCGATTATGAAATCCAATTGAATTAAAAGCCATTTTATTTGATTGAAGTGAGCCTTGGAACCTTGTTTGTTTGTTTGATGATTAAATGTTTTGCACTTTGTAACTCAGCATTACATTTTTGATACAATTTTTGTCAAAGATGACCAAATGCTGTACTCCAGACCTGATCTCCAGATAAATTCATCTTGGATATATATGTGTGTACAATATGTATAAAAAAGCTAAATTATGTTTAATCATAAAGCTGGTCTGATATCCTGCTATGTCTATACTCGAGCATATTCTGCACCTGAATATACAAAGCCCACTGATGCTTGACTCATGAATATTAATTAGATTATGTGAATGGATGGTTCAGCAATGTTACCTAGCAACGTCAGAATGACCTAATTAATATTCATGAGCTAAGACACTGCCAAGCCATGATGTCTCAAGCAGCTGCTTCAAAACTTGCTCTAGAACTGTTGAGTGAAACATGAACGCATCTGAAAATCTCCTGGCCTTTCACAACACCTCAAGTTAGAGAAGACGTGACAGCAGAAGAGAACAAGAGACAACCTGAAGTTGCTGAACAATCAAAACTACCATCCAGCTAACTTTTCTTGGTGAAACAAGAAGTAAAGAGACAGAAAGTTTCAATTTTCACAAGCCCACACACCTCACACATCTGCAGTTGAAAGATCCTCCGTTCCTTCTCCATCTCCTCTGCGATCTCTGCACCGGTGATCTCTGTACGGATCATGCCGTGCTGCTTGGCATGTTCCCTCTTCTCCTTCTCAATCTTTGTGCTACAACAAAAAGGCAAGAAACAGAAAATGACAGAGAACCAACAAGCTTAAGTTCAGTTAGAGGTTACCACAAGTGGCTCTTTCACTATGTTGATGATATATTGTTGTTTGAGCATAGCCATAAAATGGCTGTATATCACCACATTACAGTAAACAACATATTGTATACATGACGAAAGAATATAAACACAATAATGATACTTACAACTTGGTCTCATAGTCTTTCCAGGCCTTGTCGAAAGGCTTTTTAAGATCCTGTGTTGGGGGAAATAAAATAAATAGTGCAGGAAGCAATTAAGTTTACTGTGCAGAGTTATAGACCATTTTTCACAGTTGTTAAACTGAACACATTATTATACAATATAAAGAACCAAAGAAATCAAGAGATTTGATCACTACTCTGAAACTCACTGCGCTGATGTACAGTAGTGAGTGATATGGATTGTGGTAATGCAATTGCTTTATCAGATTTTCCCACTCTCAGGAACCTATTCTCTGGACTTAATGACGTTATTCACTTTGCTACTGCCCAAATGTTCATCCGCTGAAATAATAATTGATCATGAAACATACGCAGATGTTTTGGAGTGTGTTACTTTACCTGAGGTGTATCAGCTTGCTGGCTTCTTAGAAAGGGCATAAGCATAAATTTGTTTACAGCATGAATATATTCATACTGCTGAAGCAGAATCCAGAAGCTTACAGCGGTTATGCTTCTGAATACATATAAGTCAGAGATGTGACAGGTCTCCCTCGGTGCTGTTTGGCACTTTTATGTAGTTTGTCATTCTTGTTTCTGTTTTTAAGAATTCCCATTTATTATGCTGTTTTACACATCAAATGAAGCTGAAACTGGATTTATATATATAAAATATTAAGATAATTTTAAAATGTAGGAACTGAATGCACACTAAATTTAGATAAAAAATATTAGATATCTTGAATTATATATATATGTATGTATATATGAAATTTACTTATTTATTTTTCTTTTCTTTTCTTTTTTCAGTCAAGTCAGATTTTCAGTCAATTCAAAATCTAACATTTAATCTTGACATTTAATCGTGCCTCCCTGTATCCCATATTATAACATTTAGTGTTTAACAATAGCATCATCTAACGCTCACTTAAAGTTAATCTATACATAAAATTACATAAATAAATAAAAATAATAATTAAATAATAATAATTTAATAACACTAATAAGCCATTTCTATAGAATTTTTTCTGTAATGTACATTATAATCTGCATTTATTTTAAGTATATCCTAATTATTTTGGATAAATTCTTTTTTCATTAAATTATATTATTTACTACTCTAATAATAGTAAAAAGAATACAGATCAAACATTTGCATATACAAACATATATATACATATATATATATATATATATATATATATATATATATATACACACACACATACACACAAATATAAATACACACACACACACACATATATTCAGTATATCCACTATACTGAATTATGCAGTAATTCTGATGCAACCGAAGCTGTCTTGAGTTTTGGTGTTTTGTCTTCATTTCCTGATGCAATTTAAGAGTCTCTGAGTGAGTCCTGGTTACACATACAGGAGCACTGGTGTAGGTGCTTTTTAATGGTTTATGAGGCATCTGTTCCAGTGCAAGAAAGATTTTAGAGAGAGCTGATAATGTCCTCCAGGTACAGCACTTATGCCCTTCAACTGCCTCTGCCTCTGTCAATAAGGGCTTTAGAGAACGGTTTTGTTTCCGCTGAGTAAGAGGGTGAAAGAAAGAGAGAGACAAAGTATAAGCAAGATAAGAGAGTGAGAGAGAAAGAACGGGGGTTGGTAGGTATGTATCCTCTGTCTACTGAGCAAAAAAGTGAAGCCTCATCACTTCCACTCAGAAATTCAGCTGATGCTGCAGAGGCTCTTAACCTGGGTCATGCTAATATGAAAACAATCAGACAGCCTTTCCAAAACCGCTCAGTGTGAGACGGCCCTACACTTAGTGTAAGTAATTTTCACAATCACTACATATTTGCCTTCAAGCCTGAGACATCAACAAGCGGCTGACAGGAGTGGTCAGTCTGACGCCTGAGCCCTTTACCCCAGTCAACCAGTAAACACTTCAAACCGACTGAGTCAAAGGGCCTTAAATACTCCCACACTGTTTACTAGCGCTAACAGTGGCCATTCCTTCGGCACTGTGTTTCATAGAGGACAGTGGTGTGAAGAACCCTGTAATTTAACTCCAACCAGATTTACAGTGTGCGTTTTTTGGTCCAAAGGGATTCATTTAAGGCGGGTATGGAGCAGTAAATCAGGGTGTTCCTCAGAGGGGGCCTTTCCAATTAGTTTAGTCCAGAGACAGTGATGTAAATCTTACCCCCTTCACTCCCTTCAGATCTCCTTTGAGCAGAGAGTCCAGGGTGAAGATGACATTGTGGCTGAGACTCTGGAGCTGAGGAGGAGAATCAGAGCTTGTGATTAGAAAATTGGAAAATAAATTAAATTAAAAAATTTAAATATTACACAATAAAAAATAAATAAATAAAATAAATAAAATAAAATAAAAATGAAGACTAAGAAAATAAGATAACAATAAAACAAAACAAAAAGTCCACTATCCCTCACCAGGTTCTTGAGGAGAGCGGCCAGTTCCTTGATAAGGCCAGAGAACTTGATAAAGGCTGTTCCCAGATCAGAGTTATCTCGGCTGATGAAGTTGCTGCCAAACTTGTCCAGTGCCTGCACATAATTCTCCTCATTCTGCACATGCTCTGTAGAGAATAAGAACAAACCATGCATATTATTATATTATTGTAATATACTTTAAAGACGAAGTGTGCAATTTCTGCACCACACAATCACCAACGGAATTGCAAAAATAATAACTTCAATAATGTTTTCAAACACGTTGCCTGAACACTCAATCAATCCTACAGCAGACATTTTACATTTTTTTTACCCTGTATCAACTTATGAATGGATACCTTTCTGCATTTTAAGCTGACAAAGGAGAAAGTAAATATAGAAAGAAAAACGAAACACTTCAAATTCAAGATTTTATAACCCAACTACTGATTAACATAAAAATCATAAGACTAATTAAAAAATTACCCTTGTGGGTGGAGTCACGTCATGCTGTGTCAAAATGGTGTACATTTCCAAAGTTAAATGTATAGTTCACCCAAAAATTACT
Source organism: Spinibarbus caldwelli (assembly GCA_039654775.1). NCBI lineage: Eukaryota > Metazoa > Chordata > Actinopteri > Cypriniformes > Cyprinidae > Spinibarbus > Spinibarbus caldwelli. Next base: position 22,274,943 of record CM077235.1, read on the forward strand.
CACCCTCTTGTCGTTCCAAACCCGTAAGAACTTCGTTCATCTTCGAAACACAAATTAAGATGTTTTTGTTGAAATCTGAGAGCTTTCTGACCCTGCATAGACACCAACACAACACATTCAAGGCCCAGAAAGGTAGTAAGGACATTATTAAAATAGTCCATGGGACATCATAATGTTATGAAGCTACAATAATACTTTTTGTGTGCAAAGAAAACAAAAATAACTTCATTCAACAATTTCTTCTCTTCCGTCTCAGTCTTCAACGCACGTTCATGTCCTTACTACGTTTTTGGGCCTTGAACATGGTAGTTGTGTTGCTGTCTATGCAGGGTCAGAAAGCTTTTGGATTTCATCAAAAATATATTAATTTGTGTTCGTGTTTAGGAACATGAAAAGAAGTTCTAATATTACCATCTTTAGAGCCATATAAGTTTAGGGTCTCCATATATTAGGAAAAAGTATTGACACCACCAGCATCTGGGACTGATTCATTATCTTCCCATAGTTCCACACTGCGACCCCAGCCCATGACAGAGTGACATTATTAGGTCATATGTCTTGTTGAGTGGAGCTAAGAGATCTGGTACCCTGAAATAGGGGACTGTCACCTTCTGTAAACGAGCAGCTGAGAAGGTTTTCTGCAGCCTTTCTGGACTCTGAGGAACCTAAGGGAATCTCAGAGTGTTAAAGGTGCTGATTTAAAATATTGTGTAAACCATCCATGAACCAAAAAAAAATAGTTGAGCTCATTTCTGACTGTTTATGACTTTGTTACGATCTTTTGTTTTACGATTGATGTGTCTTATTCTTAGGAGCTTATAAATTTCACCCAAATGCACATACTTCCCCTCAAAAAATTGGACAGACAAACTTATTTTATATTACTATTTTCCACATTGTAGAATAACAGAGAAGTCATCAAAACTATGAAATAACACAAATGGAAGTGTTATTGTGTAAAATGTTTCCTTTTCTGTTTTTATTTTCTGATCAGTGAAGCACTTTGCAACTTTGAGCTGCATTTTATGTATGAAAGGTGCTATACAATTAAAATTATTATTTTTTTTATTTAAATATATAAAACCTTTCATATATATTTCATATATATATTAAATACAAAATAAATACCACTACTAATAATGTTTTTATTAAGATTAATTTTATTTTTAGATTTTATTCATAAATTGCATACGTTATAAATATAAATGATAATATATATTACTACAACTAATAATATTTATTATTATTATTTGTACAGCACTTTTCATTAATTACATGCATATAGATTTACATTAAATAGACATTCATTACGCAATTATATACATTAAATACTAATACTTATATTAATACTAATATAAGCCATTAGATTAAAAAAAGTAAAATCATTGCAAATAAATTTCGTTAACTGGCAAGACTTCTGAAGATTAGCAGATCATGCATGCAGATGAATTAAAAGGTCGCACACAGATCTAAACAAGACTGTAAGCAAAGTGACATAAGCAGACCTCTGCAATTCAGCAGAGAATAAAAGCCCCATGCCAAGTGTCAAGAGCTCAGGTATTAATCATCAGGAGCCGATTAGAGTGCTTACTATGCAGTCACATCTGATTAAACAGGATCATGACACAGAGGCCACCTGCAATGCACACAGCAGAGAGTCGATAACACAGCGCGAGCCGGTTTACATCCTCTGCCTGCTGCCCACAGTAACACTCTACACTTAATAGCATAACATGAGACACTCCACACTTCAGGAAGACATCAGTGAGCAGAGTGATGTGTGGCATAAGTGGCTGCATTCAGCTGGAGCTGGTGTGTCTTCATTCACAAACCAAAAAGGTGACATTCTGCTGGCATTTGCTGAATCATGATGGGGATGTCTCTGCATTGCTGAAGAGGTGTAGAGGACGAGTGCTCTCTAAGGGATACTGAGGTCAGAGAGAGGTCAGACAATCAATCTGATCAAGCACTGCAGCTCACAAGAAGAAGTCTGGTTTAAAACTGTCACATACAGTCCCAGTCATGCCTTTATATCAGTATAACAACCAGAATATACTTTCATATAATGGCAATGTGTACAAAAGGTACATCTGTCTTGTTGAGCGGAGCTAAGAGATCTGGTACCCAGAAATAGTGGACTGTCACCTTCTATAAATGACCAGCTGGGAAGGTTTCTGGACCCAGAAGAACAATCTGAGGGAATCTCAGAGCATTAAAAGTGCTCATTCAGGGTGATGCGCAAACTATTAATGAACCAAAAAAAACGTAGTTTCTTATTTCTGACTGTTTATGTCTTTGTAATGAGCTTTTGAATCTCTCCCAAATGCATGCACTTCCACTCAAAAGATTGGACAGAAATATATTAATTTTTTTATTACATGAAATAACACAAAAGCAAGTACTGTTGTGTAAAAAAGTGTTCTTTTCTAAAGTTTTTTTTTAGTGCTGTCAAGTCGATGAATCGCGATTAATCACATCCAAAATAAAAGTTTGTGTTTAAATAATATGTGTGTGTATATTTATAAGCATTTATAAATATACACACATACATGTATATATTTAAGAAATATGTAATATATACTTATATTTATAATACATATAATAAAAATTATATATAAATATGAATATGTATATATACATGTAAATATTTCTTAAATATATATATCTGTGTGTATTTATATATACTTATAAATATACACAGTACACACATATATTAAGTAAACACAAACTTTTATTTTGGATGCAAGTAATCGATTTGACAGCACTAGTTTTTTTTAATTTATAATTATATTGTGAAGCACTTTGAACTGCATTTTTATGTATGAAAGGTGTTATAATAATACAATTTTTATTAATAATACTATTTTAAAATTATTATTATTATCAGTGGTAGTACTAGTATTACTATTACTAATATAGTAGTATTGCTGCTATTAATAATAGTAATCATCATAATTATAATTTCTGGGATTTCTTATTTACTTCTTGACTGGTAGCCCTGTATAATTAGGCTGCGTTTGATCCCAATCACTTGTTTGTGTGTTGACCCTTTGATTTGAATAAACTCATAACAAGGTTACTGATCAAACAGCAGTGCTTTTAGCATCTTTTTAGTCTTTTTATACTTTCATAGTCGAGTCGTCCATTGTGAGCCATCTCTAGGTCACACAGCAGCAGAACACATTCATCTGTCCTGTTTTTGAGTCCTAAATATTAGATCCACACACTGTTTGGCTCTCAATCTCCAGCCCTGATCCCAACCTTGCAAATGTCAATGTCTTTGTCAATTTCAGATCCACAAGAGATGCCTGAGTGTAAATATTAGGCATTATAAGGCCTTGATCAAACAGCCAATGATATTTGGCATCTGGACTGTGTGCTCGGCCAATAGGAGAGGAATGACATTGAAGAGTTACAACCTGATAAAGGGCAGAGAAGGGACTGGATGAGCCAAAAACTACTCAGATGGTCTGGAGGATTTCCTGACCTTTCATGCTGATTTACCCTAGAGGGCATGTAAGTATTCGAGTTTCCCTAGAAGGAATAGGGGAAGAAATTGTAGCAAGAAGCCTGCGAAAAGTAGGCACTATGACTTCTCACTTCAGGATTGTCAGTAAGAGTAGTACTTCACCAGGAATTTGTCAATTAAACAATTCGAAAATCACTTTGACCTTTTTTACAGCCACGCATTGTATTAAAAAAAGCAACTTTCTCTGGAAATTTTGAATCAGATTTTAATATTTCCAGAACTACTGTTGAAGAGCTGGGTCAAAACTCACCTTGACCCGAGTTATAGATTGCTTTGACGGATTTCTTGACCTTTTGTAAAGCTGTTCGGTCCTGGTCCAAAGCCTGGAGAGACAGACAAAAAGAGAAGAGAAGAGGATGGTTATAAAACACAGCTAAAAAAGGTCTGTGATTCATTTATGATTCATAATCTTAGAATTCCAGAGGAACTGCATCACTGGCCACACCTCGAGGGGCAAAACCAAACATTGGGAATCTGGAGGCACTTCCGATACTCATATGGGCCAACAGGTGGAGAAGATAGATATTCCCTGTAAGACCAAATTTATGACTAGAAAAGCAGCTTATACCTTTGTGAACTTCAATATTTATTTATTGGTTAAAAGTAAGTCAGCCAACTAATAAATGTAATCAACATTAGACAAGATCTCCTGAGAAAAGACAGCCTGGTGTGGCTAAATTTGACTGATAATAGGTAGACAACTTAACATACCAGTGACAGACCCTTGACACGCAGTTTCCTAGCAACCGAGGCAGCACGAGGACGGGGAGAACCCCTCGACCGCACTTCATTGTCATGGGGTGGATATCATTTCAAAAATCAAAACCACTGTGAAACTGAGAGCATAGCGAACAGGACATGCTCCTGAGGGTCTCAGCTCGTGAGGTCATGAACTGCCTTTGAATTTTATTTTGTACTGTTCTCTGAGATCCACTTATAATGTTATTAAGGTTTTTGCATCAAAAAACATAATTTAGAAGTTATAGTCTATTTTCTGTTCTGTTTTTAACCCCCCTCATCAGAACACTCTGTTTGAATAGGTGTGGCAGATTGTAGACTCAGAAGTAAACGCCCACTGATATGATTGGCTAATAGCTGTGTATGTTTGACAGCGTACATTCCTCATAGATGGAAGCTGCTGTGATTTAGGTTTAAAACGTATAAATACTCATATCAATCGGTCTGTTTAACAAAGAAATAATGACCACGTAATTAAAATAGTTACTCACACTTTTGTGTTGCAACATTACTGTCGGATCTAATATAGTCGGCACAGCATCCTTATTTAGTTTCAATCTTTCTGAAAATCCCGCATCAAATTGTGCTTTGTTTGTAAACGATTCTGCGATAAAATGAAGTGAATAAAGGACCAAGTTCTTACTGATGCGGTCTGGAACTTAATTAAAAATTAAGTTCATCCACTCTTTCCTAATGCTGGGATCAGAACGAAGGCAATGAAAACACTGTTTTTTCACAACTTGGCACTGCACACCATCTTTATCGTTTGATTCTGCGTAGACCTGCGTTCGCTTCTTGTTATTTACTGTACATACACGAATCAGTGGGCGGGGCTAAACAGGCAGTGTTGTAGAAGCAGGTGTTGATCTTCTGCGGAGGCGGTGTTTAACCACACTATTACATCATAGAGTGGTACATTCCACAACCTGTCCTTTTATCAGACTGGCTTCAATATAAGCTGTTTTTAGACTAATGAGAAAGTTTTGAGGAATATCATGGGAATAAGCAGGGAAAAAATATGAGTCAACATTTGGCATAAAAAAGTATTTTGCTAATTGAATTTGTTAGTTATGGAAACCAGATTCAGTACATTCATTGAACATGAACAACATGCTTTGCCATTCATAATGCATTCATGTGCTCTGTTTCAGCTGGTGGCTAACAGATGTGTGTCCTAACAGCCACAGCTACCAACACAAACACACTCCTCCCAAACACACACACCCGAATGTACCCAAAAATAATCTGTGGTGTCTTTAAAGAAGCCCTTCAATGGTGATTAATGAGAAAGACAGAGCTTAAGGCCATAATTTGAAAGCAAATCCCTTAACATTCACGACAGTTCTCTGAAAATATAAAGTACAGGGGACATTTTCAAAGGCCTTGGTGAATACTGATAGATACCAATTTACTACTAAATTAATGTATTTACATGCCTTATCATGAATTGTGAAGTTATTAATAACCATTATTCATGAGTCATACATGTACGCTACTCTTACTTGGAATCAGTAAGTTTTAAAAAATAATAATTGAAAGTGACAGTAAAGACATTTTAGACTAGAGGTTTCTATTTTAAATAATGCTCTTTAAATCTTTTTCTAAATACACTTTCTATAAAAAAAAATCTATCAAGAAATCCTGAAAAAAAACAAAAAACATTTTCAACATTAATAATAATAGGACGTTTTCTTGAGCAGCAAATCGGTATATTAAAATGATTTCTGAAGGATCATGTGACACTAAATACTGAGCAATGGCTGCTGTAGCTTTGCAACCACAAGAATAAATTACATTTTAAAATATACTACAATAGAAATAGTTCATTTTATTAAAAAAAAAAAAGGCTCATTTAAATTATAATAACATTTCACAATATTATTACTCTAATTCTGTTTAAATAAATGTAGCCTTGGTGAGCATAAGAAATTTCTTTCAAAACAAAATGTAAAAATCATACAGATTAAACTAGTGAATACACTTTAATACTTTAAATTTGTTTTAAGTTAATATTGTTTGTTTTCGTTTGAAATCAAATGATAATTATCAGACCCTGCAGCAGCAGAACCTCCTGCTGAAGAATCATATTTTCTCTCATTTGCTCTACCGTTGAGATGTGATTTTAGCTAAATCTAATAAGACGCAAATCCAGCCATTTTAAATATGAAAAAGAGACAAAAAAAGTGAATGACAAAAACAGTCATTTTTATACTGATTGTGGTTGAGCTGCCAGGAAAACCCTGACAGGAAACATGTCATTTCTAATCCAGTCTGTAGACTGATGTCCTGCTATATGTTTAGAGATGAGTTGTGTTTCTATAAACCACTCATTGTGTTCGTGTACCTCCTCCTACAGTGAACACAAGGCATGCTGAGGCAGAGAAATAATGAGCATTTGGACAGCTGTGGCACACTGATCAAGAACCTGTGGTGATGAAAGTAGTAGTTCTGAGCCGCTCATGTGATAAATGATTTCCCTCTGTGGCCATTCTCTCATTTTCTTGCAGCTATGTTTGGACATCGGTACACCAAAATTGGACTGCCCACTGCGGTCCAGGGAGAGACAGACTCATCAGGTCGAGACTCTTCAGAGCTTTTTTTATCCCCGGTCATTTCCCTTGTTATTTCATTGTTATGAGCTACAACATCCTGTAGCTATACACCAGGTTTTAAAGGAACATTGGTAAATGTAAAAATTGTAATTGGAAACGAGCACTTATAAGAGGTTACATCCATTGTTTGTAAATGCGAACAGAAAATTATTTTCAGTAATGCACTTAGCAGGTAGGACCACAAACAAACATTTAAAAGGCAACTATCAGTCTTCATAAAGTATAACTAAACATTGCATGTTTTAGCATGAAACTAGAATATATATAATGCTGCTACTTATCCAAAAAAAAAAAAAAAAAAAGTCAATAATTCTTTAGTTTTGAAAGAAGTCTCTTTTGCTCACCAAGGCTGCATTTATTTAATCAAAAATACAGTAAAAACAGTAATCTTGTGAAATATTATTAACATTTAAAATATCTATTTTCTATTTTAATATTTTAAAATGTAATTTATTTCTGTGATGGCATAGCTGAATTTTCAGCAGTCATTACTTCAGTCTTCAGTGTAACATGATCCTTCAGAAATCATTCTTATTATTAAACATTTCTTATTATTATCAATGTTGAAAACAGTTGCGCTGCTTAATATTTTTTTGGAAACTGGGATACATTTTTCACAGGATTATTGATGAATAGAAATATTAAAAAGAATAGCATTAAATTTAATGCATCCTTGCTAAATAAAAGAATTAATTTCTTCCAAAAAAAAATTATACTGACCCCAAACTTTTGAACGGTAGTATATACTAATTCATTTATCCTGGAAGCGTGAAGTATCAGTCTTCAGATGTATGACCAAGAGGGTAATATCATTACACAACTAATTACAACAATTTAAGCACATCCTCAAATGGTCTTGTAGGCTATTAGGCGTGACCAAAGTGAACAGAACAGTGAATCTGAGCATTGCAGAGACGATAAAGCTCAGCAGGTGACATCTCCATTAAGATCTGTATAATCTTTCAACCTTATGAGTTTGAACCAACTTAAATAACATTTAGCTACATTATGCATTTGATGTCATCCTTAAAATAATATTATATACAAGTACTGGTTGATATACAGCAGCAAAACTTCCACTTACATCAAACTGAAAAGAGCTGAAGAGATATTCTTAAAAAAAATTCACCTTGTTCCATTGAGGAAGGAAAGTCATACAGAACGACATGAAGGTGAGTTAACAGTGCCAGAAATGTCATTTTCGCGTAACTATTTCCTTTATGGTCAATCAGCTACTTGAAATTTATGCGTTTTTTCAGTCTGACACCATCTGGATCCTGAAGAGAGACCAAAAATGAAATGCAGCACTACAGTTATTATACAGACAGAGAAAGTTAAGTGCCCTATTGAGAACAAATGCAACATTACACTCACTGGCACCATAAAAATATGACACTCAATAAAGGGCTACTTTGTCCTTCCATGACTAAGCAATTTGCCTCTTTATGACGGGATAGACTGCAGTAACGTGCTAATACTCGTCTACAATACTCACAACAAACCTTGACCCCCTGTTCACCCACTCAACCGATGGGCATCGCTGAGCCCTTGGCTCTCTTCCTGGAGCGCTCAGTAATCCAGCCTAAAAGCACCTTTCATATCTCAAAACCGGTCAAATAATGTTTTTTGAAGGGGAAAAAAAGAAGCAAACAATAAACTAAAGAAATGACCCAACCTCGTACACCATTCATCCAGACAAATCTTAAAGATAAGTCCCTCAGAAACAAGATACTGGTGGAAAAACAGGGCTATAATACACTTTTACTGCTGCTCAAAGCAACCACAATCCATTAGATTCACACTACGAACAACCAGATCAATATTGGACTTTATCAAGACAGCCAATCGAGAAGGCCAACACAGGCCTGCCAAGCAAGAAAAGACACTCTCTATTCGGCCGTCCAAAAAGGTCTTTTACTAGAAAACTTTTCCAGGACTTGAACATACTGCTATGTGCACATTTAGGTCAGGAGAGACCTGCACCAGCTATCAGATCCAAGAAACTTGAACTCCTTAAGGAATTACTTCTCGGTGCCAAGCCAAAGCCAGCAGACTTGACTGGGGCTGTGGCGAGGCAAGGGAAAGAGCTCAGGCCAAAGTTTCATGGGGTTTATGAGTCAAAACTGCAGACCAAGGGTGATCCAACTTTATTCTGTCTGTTTTTTTTACAATAACTGTGGAAGAAAAGATACTAATGACTGAGAAAAACACAATGGAAACATTACATGAAGTCAACACCCCGATCGCTGAGCCACTGAACACCCAAAGGCCTGGCAAGCACCACTCCAGCACTGGCACTGATTGAATCTGTGGCTCTAGATATGAGAAGAACAGGTCATTGTGTAAATTATGGTCTGTTTGGTTTGTATCCGTGGCAACGGGCCCTCTGATACTAACGCAGAATGCTAGGTATGCCTTTGGTTCTGAGGATTCCATGTTCTGTCCAAGTCTGATTAATAAAACACAGACACACACACGTAAACACACTGACACAAAGACCATACAGACAGAGCCAGGTGGAAACTCTCGTGGGACTCTAAAAGAAACACTGGGTTCAGTGCTTTTAAAAATGCAGGCAGAAAACTATTAAACTAGACATATATCACTTGATATATATTTTTACATTTAAATTAAGTGAATGGCAGAGTAGCACAATAACTTGAGCTCACCATAGCTGAGTATTTCTGAAATTAACTCTGGACCACTGAATAATTGAAAAATGATTTCACATGGATGTTATTTTTATCAATTCAATGGTATGTAAATAAATATTTATTTACCTGATGACCTTTTATATGAAAACCAAAAGTTAATTTTTGTTAATACAACAGAACATGCAATATACAAGCACTAGCATTCACAATTTTGAGGTCAGATTTTTGTTTTTGTTTTTGCCAAGGCTGCAATAATTTTATAAAAATGCAGTAATATTGAGAAATATAATTACAATATAAAAGAACAGTAATCTATTTTAATATAATTAAAAATATAATTTATTCCTGTGATGGTAAAGGTGAATTTTCATCAGCCATTACTCCAGTCTTCAGTGTCACATGATACTTCAGAAATCATTGTAATACTGTATGCTGATTTAGCGCTCAAAAAATCATTTTTATTATTGATGTTGAAAACAGATGTGCTATTTAATATTCTTGCTGAAACTTTAATACTATTTCTCAGGTTTGTATAATGAATAGATCATTAAAAAAAACAGAAATAGAACTGATTTGTAAAAAGTCTATACTGTCACTTCTTTATCTTTTTAGTGCATTTTTGCTGAATAAATGTATTGATTTCTTTCAAATGACACCAGTCTTTTGAATGGTAAGTACCTTTAATGAATAGACTGAATGAATGACTTTTCAGAAACGCAGGGAATTACTTTTTCCTGTCATCCGCTTGCTTGACCGTCATCCGGCCAACTGTAAACGGCCGTCTTTAGATCAGGGTGGATAAAAGATGTAACAAATTCCAAAGGAAATTATTTCCAGAAGATTTCTCCACCCATCAAACTAAACTTCTACTTGAAGAACCAACTATGTGCAGTCTTTTCCAAAAAGCTGGAATTCCTGAAAACTAAACGGTATTACTCAAACAATATCTATAAGGTCAAATGAGGATGACAAAGATGAATAAATCAGTCAAGGTCTTCCTCCACAATTACCTAAACCCAAAACTAAAATGGTCTTCTACTCATGCTGTTCCTAAAAGTATATTTTTAGCATTAGCGGTGCCAGTCAGAGCAGGGTGGCTTTTATTGACAGAGGGGTTGGTCAGCCCTGAAGTCCGGTGAAAAAGACAATTCGTCCATGCCTGAGAGTGCGTCTGGTGACCTCAAGGCAAGGACACGAGACGCAGGCACGCTGTCTCTCCCTCAGCTGCTGCATGCGCTTGTATAACCATCCAGCTGAGCTGGGCCTGGACAATTCTCAAATGACAGACACACAGCACAATCACACAGCAGCAGAGTCAGAGCCAACAGCAGCAGCACTATTATTCTGCTGACTAACACTAAGCAGCCACTGTTCAGTAATCACAGACTGCTACAGAGAGCGCTACTTCTGACTGATAATGACATAACCGCCAGTCAAACAATCATGTCTAAGTGATCAAGCTAAGCGTAGTGTCAGATGCTGACATTTTCTTTACATTTTGAATCAGTGCTTTGATTTCTTCTTTATGTGTTTTGCAAGCTGCAGTGAAAGGCCCTTTCACACCAAGGATAACTATAACTAGGGGTGGGCGATATGACCAAAATCTTATATCACGATATGAGTAATTTTATTTCACGGTAACGATATATATCACAATATAGTTATAAATAAGAAATGCTACATTTAGTTACAAAAGTGATTTAGTTAAAAGCAATGAGATATTTTCTCTGTTTTGTTGTTTGATTAACATGAATGACATACAGCAGGAACATTAGACTGCTGTCACTTTAAGAGCTCCCCGGATCCAATACTCTGTTATACATGTGTTTTCTTTCTTAGCTGTTTGCTTTCACTTAAGACCTAAATTACTGTTTACAAGGATACTTGCAAAGATGGGCATTTTGACACATACAAGTGTATGTATTTAACCGTTCAAGGCCCATAAAGCAGCAAAAATAACTCTGTTCAATACTCCTGGGCTCTATGAGCACCATCTTCATGTGCGTGCCTCTCTGACAGCACTAAGAAACAGTCTCTCAGACATATAGAGAAATGAGTTCTCTTTCACTGCTGATTACGTTTCAACGGCTTAAAATCACTTGTTTTTAAACCGCAATGCTTAAAAACATGTGCAAATGTTACGTTTCTGTGACCACGTAGCACAGCAACATCACATGAGCATGTAGCCATGATAGAGTCCAAAATCTCTACCAGTTGACAAATTTCTACCGGTTAATCGTGTCTACCGGTATATCGCCTACCCAACTATAACTGTAACTATAATAAAGTTTAAATAATGGTTATAATTCTATGAGAATCACGAAGTCCACACCACAGCAATAATTACACAGACAAAAAATATTTCTGGAATCACTTTCAGTGCAGCAGTTTTTTGTTGTTTTTTTTCCAGCTGATGAATGAGAAAAACATTGAGACCCAGTCAGAATCCACCTGACTTGAACTTGAGCATTTAAAGCAGCGGATGACATATTTGCAGCATACGCTTATAATAATATAGTTTTGGGCACTAATATAGTTATCTTTGTTGGTGTGAATAAGCATTAAAGGTCAGTCCAAATGGAAGTGAGCAACTGAATCTATTCACTGACAAATCAGAATCAAGAATTGCAGAGAGCCACAATAATAATTGATTTCCTTGATATAACTGGCTGTGTTATAAAAAGGAACCTATACTTTATCACCGCTCAAGTTGATGCTGATGCTGTAATCTTCTTTTGAATCGATTTGTATAAGGTAATTATTATAGGCATTCTCTTTCATTTCAAGGCTGAATTATAATTAAATTAAAATAACACCGGGAGGATACTTAAATTGTTTTGAACTTTGATTTGGATAAAAGCATCTGCTAAATGAACAAATGTAAATGTACATTAAAAGAACTAGATTTAACAGCTCAGTCTTCTCCTGCTACATGAAAACATAATGCTGTGAAAAATTAAAATCTGTTCAGCACCGAAACATTAAACCGTACAATCCCATTGATCTCATGCACCAGGAATTTCAAGGCAACCAAATGTGGTGTAAATCCTCTGATTTCCCATCTGGCCACAAATCAACTCTTATTGATCTAGGTCACTAGAGCGATTTATCATTGTTCCCTTGACTACTATGCAGGCACTATAATGCATTAATGAATGCTCAAAAAATAAATGTGTAAACTAAAAAAAAAAAAAAAAAAAAAGCAAACAAATGTCAAACCTGCAGATGCCAACAATAACAAAAAACCTTAAAAATGACTTGGAAAAATAACTACATAGATTTAAAATCAGAATCACATTTGTATAATGAACTGTTAGCATTTGGTCTTTTGTGTTGGCAAATACACTCATTGTTTCCAGAGCCATCAATAAAAAGCAATGGTGAGATTCTTCAGTACTGTTGTAATCTCTAATTGGAGTTAAAACTATACAAAATGTTACCCAAAATTACAAAAGAATGGAAAATAAACAAATAAAAAAGTCAAGTATTACTATTGTACTCAGTAATACAGTGCAGTTGTGACTCCTTGTTTTATTTGCTTGTAGCGAACAAAGCAAACAATAGAGCATATTATGAGCAAATGGTGAGAAGGGTGGACATCTTTTATTCATATTTATTTGGTTCTAGAGACAGGAATGACTAAGCAGTGGGTGTACATGAGCGTCAGTGTGTTGTTAAGGAGGAATTCCACTGACCCATTTAATCCACAGAGTCAGATTACTGAAGAGGAGTTTGACTAAAAACATTCAGCTGGTCATTCTGTTCTCATCCTAAACACATAAGACCATAAAATATCCAAGTTTCTGTCCTGTTTTGTCTACGGTTCCCTTTAATACTTTAAGCTCCACCTCAGGCATCAAATGAGTGAATTCAGTCTATAGTTGGATGGGTTTTGCTGCAGTGCAGAATATTACTGCACGTCTCTGTGCAAGGGATTTATTCTATGCCCATGTAAATGAAGCACTAACTGCAGTATCAGTCACTGGGGACTTCTCCCTAAAGCACTCAGGGACATTTTGACTTTTTTTGCCAAAAGGATTATCAGTGCGGGCATTACTCCATGCTGGCCTACAACAGACAATCTCTTCACTAGATTGTTCTGTGTAAAATAAAACAAGAAGCGAGTTTCCATGCAAGCTCCCACAACAAAGCTGTGACTGATCATTTCTGAAATCTCCATAAATATTGTTTGGAAAAAATGGAAATTAACAAGAGAAATTGAGTACAAAAAAATACTGTCTATGAGTATGCACACCAGCAGCTTGTCGATTAGGCAGTCTATACATCTACCTTTCCATCTGGTCCTCATGATGAGAATGTACGACCACAGTGCCGTGGAAACCATTATCAAGGTGGAGAGGCTTTGTCTGGAATGCAGTATTAGGGCAAAGGTGTTGTGGACAAAATGGAGTGGAGGATGGTGAAAATGTAGAAGATTACACATTTAATGAGTGGAGATACAATTCAGCCGTATTAATGGTTGAAGGGTTGAGGTGTGTTATTTGATATCCTAAGAGCAAACTACTGTTTGATCACTCTTGTAGTTCAAACAATAAAACCTAGTGTTAGCAACACACAGGTCATGGGTTTGATTCCCAGGAAACCCATTATCTGATATACCTTAAATGCAATGAAAGTCACTTTAAATAAAAGCATCTGCCAAATGCATTCATATAAATGTAAAAACAGGAGATAGATATACTATACATAAATGTACTATAGTGACAGAAGCTGAATTTCACATATTTACTTGTATTTCTCTAAAGCCTACAAGGCACATGCAAATTAATACAGTATGTACTTCTGTAATGAAATACCACAGACATTTGAATAAGCTAACAATAGACTGTTGAATATCTGAAGAAAGAACATATAAAATACATTTGAAACTGTTTGCCTTAGATAGCTGGTCTGTTCCAAAATCGTGAGTTGCCTAGAGAAGCTGGATTTAAGGTATCATATGCATGTCCTTTGTGTATAAGGAAATCCTAGAATTCACTGTAATGAGTTCAGTATATAAAATTAACGGAAAATTGCAGATGAGGCAAGAGAAAAATTAGGTGTTTTAAGGTGTCTGTTGTAGAGTAATTATACAGTTAGTAGAGTAATATTACTTAACAACACATACTTACTACAGGTTAGTTTCTTGAAATTATGCATAATTTACAGTAATTACTATGTTATTACAGTCACTAAATAAAGTGTTACCTAAGCATATATTTTATTCAACACTGAAAAGTATTGTGAACAGTAGATCAGTGTGATTAAAAAATTGATTAATTGATTATTATTTAGTTGACCTCTTTGAAGTCAATTGTAAGTTGAGTCTCCTATGCAGAGTGCTATCATTCAGTCGCTGCTCTAAATTGATTATCTATGAGGTTTCATGACGGTTAGGAAACTTCCATAAAGGTCATTCACATAGAACATGTTTTGCATTTAAAAACGTGAGACGCATGGCAGTGGAATAAAAAAATACAAAGTCTAGAGACAAGTTTTTTAAAAGTTTTTTGATTTTAGAATGGCTCGACGTGCATCAAGTTTACATAAAAAAACCCTGGAAAAGCAGCGCAGTGGAATGCAAAAACACATTCTGTGTGAACGTCCCCTTAGAAGGCAGCTGTCTTTGTAGGCAGGAAGCAACGAGGCAGGTTTTGGAACAGAACTAAAGATGACTTACTAAAATAAAAGCATTCCACTTAATGCAGCTGAAAGTGCTGACTCCAGTAAAACTGATAAACACCTGGCAGCTCGAACACAGGTGAAACTATACGCCTCAATGCCAACAGCTACGTTTACATGCACCCGAATAATCAATTTATAATCTGACTGATGGCTCAATCAGACTGAAAATTCTTTGTGTAAACACCTCAGTCAATTTGGATTGGATTGAACGAGGTGGTGTAGACCTGAAATAATCTGATCAACAAGACAAAATTAAGCATGTCAACACTTGAATCTGGGTATTTTCTCAATCTGATTTAAAAAATATCATGCATGTGCAGTGCCGCAATGTTTACATAAGCTTTACGTATATTGTAATGCACATGTAAACGGAAATGTGAATCAGACCGCAACATTTACGGTTCATATAAACAGAACTTTTAGTATCTGAAATGAGATTGGATTCATTCCAATTTATAAAAATTAGTGGATCTAAACAAACCTAGTGTGTACGCTAAATAGTAAATTTAAAAATCTTTCAGTCATCTGAACTTTAGCCTGATGGCTAGTGCATATGCTTTGAAACATATGGAGCGATGCAAATTCATGTCATCTGTTATCTCATCTGTCATTTCTCCATCCCATTCGCCTTCTTCTCCCTAACATTCCTGTGTCTTCTTACTCTCAATACAATGAGAGAGAAAATCCTTTGGATTCCTGATGATGCTTTTAAAGGCCAAAATAACATGTAGGGCTGCCAAAATGAGACACCACGGAGTAGTCTCTCCAGATCACCAGAAACATCATTAGCTATAACCACTAATGGTCTCTTTACACAAACCAGCCTGAGCTTTCTGTTTGTTTCCTTAACACCCTCGCTTTAAAAAATACGGTCAGCCTGCCCATGTGCATTATTTAGAGCGTTGTTCATTCACCTCCCATTCATTCCGCCTCACAATGGCTCCTATCACTACCCTAGACATTGCTAATTCATGGTGGTGACATTCATGTCTCCCAGAGTCATTCGGGGATCACCATGTCTTTCTTGGCCATTAAAACAGTGTGTCAATAAAGAGTGGGCTCTGTGGCGGAGCAAGAGGAAGCCCCTTCATCCGCCTGCAGAGCTCTCTGTTGTCTTGGCAAGTCAGGTGTTCGCTGGCCCATGTGTAAGTAGGTTAATCCCTTCTCTCTATCTCACTCTTTCTGCTCCTGGAACCACTGCTCAGGAGAATAACCTCTCCTTGTTACATGAACTATTCTTAGAACATCACAAATCTCAGATCCACAGAGGATGAGAGATGCTGGCATGACTTGTGGGATTTCTTTGGAAAGCACAACTGGCTGTTCCCGAGTCTTACGTTTACTTCTCCAAAACATCAAAGCGTGCAAATAATCTAAGCGAATGCATTTTCACGTCTGCGGATGGAACTAAAAGAGAGAGCTTGATGTATAAATTATTTAATAGCTCACATGATGAAATAAACAAGCTGATGCTTTGATATATTATCCCAAATGACACCATCAGATCATGTGATTTACAGGCATTCATTAAACACCACTTTAAAGTAAAGATTATGCAGATTCCTAAATCCCATTCACTCTGCTAGTCCATGCTCTTCTATGAACATAATAACATACAGACATCTAGGTCACTGGGACCATTAGCCCATCTGTCTTCGTTTACGTTCCAGTGCATTTGTTGCTTTTTACTAATTAACTGAGGTTGATCTAATCACAGCTGCACTTGTATGAGGTGGTTTACAATCTTTGGATATCCTCTCATATATCCATCAGATATTTAACAGAATTTATTGTTGATAAAAAAAATGTTTTATGCTTTTCTGTAGCTCAAATATTAGAGCATGGCGCTAGCAACACCAAGATCATGGGTTCGTTTCCCAGGGAAAGCAAGAGCTGATAAAATGTAAAAACTGTAATTTGAATGCTATGTAAGTCGCTTTGGATAAAAGTGTCTGCTAAATGCATAAATGTAAATAAATGTAAAATATAAATGATGAAAAAAAATGTAATTAATGCATATTTGTATGGTAATTATGCCTAAACATGCTCACTCCAAACCTGTAATGAAGACTTGTACAAAACATTAGGCTATTTTATTTCTTGTTTTGTTTAAATTAACTTGTGTGCTTAGTAAAGCACTATATTATAAACATAATTATTTTAATAATTAATATTATTAATAATAACTGTTAATTGCATGATACAGCTGGTCATGTGATGTCAACATGGCAGCGACCATTGAGGAGCAACCCGCTCCATGTACAATACAACAGCTTTATTATATTTCTGACATCATATTTCCCAAAAGTGTTGTTTTTAAAAGCGAAAAAAATACAGAATGCACCTTTAATACTGAAGGCTATTTCATTACCTTCTCGCGTTAATGTAATTCTAGATAAACAAAATTAATTTTTATAAGCGCATTACAATAGACCTCGTTATTAAAATGAACTAGCATTAGTTTTTTTTTAAATGAAATGCGCATAAATTAAAATAAAACAGCCTTAAAACTGTTTAAAAATTAGAAACGGTCACATAATAATATTCCTGAATAATGCAAACTGTTAGATGTATAACTGCTAACAATAGATAATAATTTCATACACTGTTCATCAGCGCCGCATTCAGTGAACTGTAAATCCATATCTACCGAACTACAAGCAACCCAACGGGGACAAACCGGAGCTTCAAAAGAGAGACAGAGAGAGTCAAGGAGAATGTAGAGGTTGTAGGACAGAAATGTGGATGAAAAAAGTGCATCCTCCATTGGACTGGGACCGTTATTTGTGTCTTGCACAATAGTGCGAGTCGAGGCTCCCTCATCTAACAGTGCCAGAGCGGCCTTACCTCTTCCAGAACATTGACCGTGTTCCGACAGCTCTGCAAGCGGGTGGTGAAGCTTGATGTCGTGGGGGAATTGTAATCCTCCGTCGTCTCCGAGAGAAACTCGGACACCGAGATCTGATCCGGCATCCTTGCAAACACAGTCGCCCAATAAAATGGAGGGGAGAAAAATCACAATAGCACCATGAATTAGACAGGGGTGGTCAAGAACGGAGCGATGTCTCTGTTTGGGTAAGGTTGAATGGTAAGGCAATGCGTAAAATGAAAAGAAACGTAGCCAAATGTGTGGCAGTGCTTTTTTCTTCACTGACTGTGCAGTTCCCGTCCCTAGAGAGGGTCGTTGTGTGTAATTTCCACGTCTTTCCTTTTCCCTTGTCTTAATTATCCACTTGCATCTACATAAAATGGTTCAGACTCCTCTCCTTGTTCTCCCAATGTAAACTGTAAGATGCTGGTTTACAATGCCCTCATTCCACACTCTAGCTTTAAAATAGTCTGATATTTTGAGTATTTCCTTCAATTATAGTTGTTCCGGTTTCGGAAGCGGTTTCATTCTGTTTTGCCCCCGTCCTGACGGTCTGAGCTCCCTGACACCAGCGCGTGCACGCACGCTCATCTCCTCCCACCATTGATGACGGGAGAAACGAGGGGAGAAACTGCGCATGCGACAGAACGCAATGGAGAGGGCTTTACTTTGCTTCTTTGTAACAGACCACAAATGAAAAAAATCAAAAAATAAATAAAATGTATAACTAAATGTGTATAAGGTAGGTATTAAATGGTATTAAATGCATGCAAGAGTAAATACATTAAATATATTTTTGTTCAAATTAATACAGTATTATATTAATAAAAAAAAACTAAATTGTGCAAAAAAAAGCCTTCCATGTATTTATGCATTCACTTATATTAATATTAATCAATACTTTATAAAGTTATTTCAGTCTATAAAGCATATAGTTTACCCAAATTCTGATATCTACTGAACACAGCCATGGTTTCATGCATTAAAGGCACGCTAAGTATAGTTGTAGCCTAGATGTTATAACAGCCAGTTATATGTGTAATTATGCTGCTATAATACAGCATAAGCATGTAACTTTTGCCATATAAAATGGTTTAATCATTGTCTCAAATTCACCAAATTTGCTTTGTAGGAAATTTAGTTTCCCACTGAAATATTACTGAACAATATTTGGACAAGAGGAGGCATTCATAAAGGCTGTTGCCCAGGGCCTCACAGGACCATGATCTGTCTTTAGGGGCATGAAACAATTTAAGAGGTCAGGGAGTTCTTTGATTAAACTCAAACATACTTTGATTACTGTGCTGTAAATTGAGGAATGTTAGTATAGGCTGATGTGCAAATCTGGAGGCAGAATAAACTGACTGGAAGCACATATGATGGGCAGATGGAATATTTAGTGGTATAACACGTAAAAAAAAAAAAAGAGCAGTGTATTTTTCAACTCACCGACTCCATAAAGAATCCCTGGAGGAAAAACTTGATAAACGTGAGGATGAGGACCTCATGGCTCTGTAGTCACCTCAATAAAACAACCTTGAGCTAAGACAATAAAAAAGTGTTATTATCAGAGAGTGGAGCTAGATAATCAAGTTGGCAAATCCAGCTTAAGATAGTAGCTGGTTTCTAGCTGTTCCAAGCTGGTAAACCAGTTTAGGACCATCAACAAAAACCAGCATCTTAAAATAGTTCATCTGTTTTTTGATGTTAGTTGGTCAGTCATGGCAGTCTTAAACCAGAAACCAGCTACTATGTTCCAAAACACATGTTCCAGGGAAATAAACATGTCAATAATTAAGTATGATTCTCATCTTTCTTAGGAAAAATACAATCCCTAGAAAAAGTGCGCCTTTTCTGAAGTTTCTGTTTGCTGCTGACATCACACATTATCTAAAACAAATTTTGCCACTCAGGGAAAATAACCACGCCTTATAACTTACCGAGACAGCTGCGGTTCCACTCCGTATTAATAGCTTCAAAAGTAATTGCAAAGTAAATTGTGCGCAGAGCTCCGTGTTTCCAAGTGGCACCATATTCACTGCATTGTGCTCAATCCAGCGCGCGGACATTACTGGCTGAAATCACATGCCGCTACAGTTACAATGAGCTGGAATGCGCGCATTGATCTGCCCCATCTGGAGCTGCTGGACAGGAAGCGAAAATCAAGCATGTGGGCCGGAGGAGGGAATCCTGCACAGGACCACAACTAATGGCAGGAACTGGGAACGCTTAACTTTTAAATGGAAATCTGATACCGCTGGCGAAATGAACGCGTTATGCAGTATTAAATTCAGCCTCACTGACAGAAATGACGGTCTCGCTGTAATGCGCATCAAAGTATTGAGGTCATCAAAAACACAAAATAGAGGTTTTACACACTAAACAAAGATTTAATATTTTATAATAATATTATAATATTTTTATAATTTTTTTTTAAAAATAAATAAATTTTTATTTTTTAAACTATTGTATTTAATTAGTCAACGTATTTGAAACTAGTGACTGCACGTCAAATTAAATTAAATGATGCATAAGTAAATTTGTTTGCTTTTCTGCAAATATGTTTTTAGATTAAGAAAAATATCAGATCAGCATCCTCCATCTCCTCGAGATATATAAAACTTTTTTTTTTCTTGCTATTAACAAACCATTAACTATGATTTTTACCTCAATAAACTACTAATTTGCTCCATATTAATAGTTAGTAAGGTAGTTAAGTTTTAAGTATTGGGTAGGATTAGAGATGTAGAATATGGTCATGCAGAATATGTGCTTTAAACATCCGATATGTTGTTAATAGGCATGCTAATTAACAACTTTTTAATAGTGAGGATTGTTCCCTATACTAAAGTGTTTCTTTAAAACTTTATGTTTATTTTCTATACATATTCATAGAAACATGATAAATATGCGTGTGTGTATATACACCTAAGGATTTTTTGCTTTTATTATTATGTATATGTATGTCTTAATATATTTATAATGTTTCTATGAATACTTAAATGTAATTCTATATATATGCAGTTCCTTCATGGAAATTATTATTATTAAAAGTTAGAAGTATGAAATCTGAGGGTCCCTTGGTTGTTTGGTCCGGATCTGGATCTGTAAAGGTTGGAAATCATTGCATTTCTCTAAATGCATCTGTCATGTTTTTATAACAACTTATTTAATAATTTGGCACATTGGTAAAGACTCCAATCCAAATGCTTAAAAGTCCCTTTGTAAAACAGTATGTGAATATCACCTCTCACGTGCATTTTAAAATGCACAATTGAGTACAAGAGAAAAAAGTGCATTTATTATTGAGGATCCGCAACAGAATGATCCAAACAAGACTTGAGCAGCTCATATAGCCCTCAGAGCCCCAGCAACTAAGTGAGGCAAACAAATATAAACAGGAGAACAGGAGAATTCATCTCTTTCATTTCAAAGTCTTTCATAGCATCCACCTCCAAACAACCCTGATACTTTCGAAACTTATAAAAGCTCAACCGGCTTAAATTAACAAATTGTTTTCAAGTTAAAATAAAAAGAACAAAACAAAACAACACAGATTTTAATAACACACTTGTATAAGGGCAATAAAAATTGAAGCGATTACCACACATGTAACACAGCTCCTTTAAAAGAAAAAGAAAAACAAAACAACAGTTGTCGGATTGACTTCAGTTCGCATGACACATGGACACAGTGATGGGGAGAGCTGTTGGCCCCCATCCTGTTTTTTGTTTTTTTGCCCTGTAAAGATAGGGAGCCAGATTACTGCATGCTGTGAGCTCACAGCTACTGGACCTCCTCCCCATTTTCCAGGAGGGGTGTTGCGAGGGGGTGTGTCCAGCACAGCCCCCTCTAAGAGGGGGTGGGACAGGTTAGTCTGAATCAGAGTCAATACTATCTTCTGATGATGAGCTGCTGGAACCGTCCGATTGGTCATCATCATCATCATCATCGTCGTCATCATCATCGTCATCTTCATTCTAAGTCAACATTAGAAAAGAATGAATACCTACACTAATACCAGAGCAGATTTTCTAGAATTTAACCAAAAAAATTATAATTTACCTCGTCATCTTCGTCATCATCATCACTATCAGTGCTGCCAGATGACTCATCATCTTCATCCTCAGAGTCTGACGTGTCAGTTTTCTCATCATCTTCATCCGAGTCCGATGTGTCCTGCTGCAAACCAAGAGTCACACATCTCTCAAACTCTCTTTAAATGTGCGTATCACTGTATTTGCATGTGTACACAGACACCATCAGCACAAATCAATCAGTGAAATTTAAAATGATGTAACACCCTAAGCCACTTCATATAGAGTCCACAGCCTGTGTGGGTGAGTTGCCCAGAGAGAGCGGGCGTTACCTTGGCCCGGTACGCCATGGAACGCTTGCCCCCCCCGGGACCCACCGTCGCGGCTCTGGCACCTACCGCCTTCCCCTTGGTGACTCGGACTTTTGCCCCGGGACCTCGTGCTTTTGTAGTGCTTCGCCTTTTCTGTGAGGGCAGAGAGAGGGCGGGGTGGGGGTGCAAGGACAGAGCGGCACAGGAAAAAAACAAACAAACACGTTCAAGCTTAAGAAATGATTAGTTGCCTCACAGTACAGCCCTAAGAACATTATCCATTCAAGTCATGTTAGTTTGAGCCAAGAGATGTGATTCTAAATGGGGAGAAAGGAAATAATAAAGCTACATGTGATGGCATGGACAGAAACAACCTTTACAAGCAAAGTCAATCAACTTAATTAACCAGGATGCCTCATCTTGCCATGCAGTGCAGGGGGTATTGGTGTAGAGAAGAGTAAACCACAATCTCAGCTATATGAATAACTGTGTGAGAAGTAATGCTAATATACAGAGCTTCAAGCGCAAGTTACAGCCGCAAAAATTAGCAATTACTTACTGTAGATGAGAACTCTTTATATACCGCACACTCCTGAGGGGATAGTGACTAGGAAAACAAGAAAAAAAAGAGGGAAATACCTTAACTCATACTGCTTACACAATTATTATTTTAATAAGGTCACTGGGACAGAAAAGTTTCCATTAAAAAGAAAAGCAAAATCTTTTTAAAATGTGCCAATTTCATGAAAGTGGACTCTTTGTATTCTTGTTGGTTGCATATGGTGTTGCAAAGCTATTTATTTATTTATTTTTTTTAGAAAAGTTTTGGTAACACTTTAGTAGGGATCAATCCTCACTATTAACTTATTAGCATGCCTATTATTAACATGTTGGCTGTTTATTAATACTTATGAAGCACATATTCTGCATGACCGTATTCTACATCCCTAATCCTACCAAATACCTGAACTTAACAACTACCGTACTAACTATTAATAAGAAGCAAATTAAAAGTTTATTGAGGCAAAAGTCGTAGTTAATGGTTTGTTAAAGGTGTGAATTGGACCTTAAAATAAAGTGTGACTAAAGTTTTAATTTATTATAAAAATTTAATGTGTTGTAACCATCAAGTAAAAATTAATAACATTTGGAAAGCATGCTCATCATAGAAGAGTTGTATTTAAGTGACTGTTAATATATATTGTATTTTAATGTATTTTTGAATAACTTTATAAACAGGAAAATAAATAAGCACCATATAATAAGCACCCAATAATAATCAGAAAGTATATTTGATTAGTAGAACTGAAAGATTCAACAAACTTCCTACCTTTACCCAAGCGTCAAGCTCAGCTTTGTATTCTAGTTGTTGCTCCTCAACCTGTTTTTTATATTTGTCCTTCTGGCTCTGACTAAGCTTGTGCCATCTCTTGCCGATCTCCACCATGCGCTCCTTCAGGCTGAAGTGATTCAGCTCACCGTTAGTTAGCAGCTCCTGAGAGAACATTTGATACCCGCTCCTGAGGTTGGACAGGAGAAGACAAAGTAGTATTGAAATAGACGAAATAATATTTTTTTTAACATGGAAGGTATGTCTCTCAGAAAGCAACAAGCTAAAAATTTTACACTCACACTGGGGGCTTCTTAGGCTCGCCATCAAATTTTGGTTTTCTTTGTCCCTGTCCTGACAGAACTGTCCTCATCTCTAACAGCTCTCTCTGCAGGATGAAAAACAAGAAACATGAGAAGACTTTTTCTATTCACCTTGAACGCAAAGACAAGACATAAGACAAGTTGAAATACTTGTGAAAACAGATGAGCAGGATGATAAACCAAAAACTACATATATATAAACAAGAGATAAAGCACATCAAGATGTCAGAGTCATGAGAATATGCAAGAATAAGTGACAGAACACTGAAATGAAGACATTTAAACATCACTGCAACAATGACAAGTCACGCTCATCAAACGCAAGCACAAATTCCACCAACTTCTGCTAGAAACAGCACAAACGCATATACACATTGAGACATAAGTGCATCCATTGCAGACTCCTCCGCCTCTACTCTGGGGAGGAGGAAAGTTAGGGGTGACCAACATTTTGACATTTCTTCAGCACAGGTGAGAAGACAGTGGTCAAAACGTCTGGTCACTGACCACGGTCTGGTACTGAACCTCGTATCGCTTCTGGTCCTCTGCAGCCTTCTTGATCCAAGGAATCTTCTCCTTCTTTTCCATTGCCTTCCAAGCAGCATCCATTGCATTCTGCGCTTTCTTCCGGTCGTTCTGTGAAGAGCAACAGTTTGAGGTTATTGTTTTTAGCGTTCTTTCTTTAGCAATCTATGATTCTGCAGGGGTCTCTTTGTATTTTACAAAAAATCATTAATGTCGCTCTTACTCTGTATTTAGCCAGATAGTCTCCTATCACACTCTGCTGCCACATCTCCTCTGGAGTCTTCGGTGTTTCAGGAAGCCGTGTTTTCTTCTTACCGTCTCGCTTCTCTTTCGAAAGCCCATGTACCCATTGATCCAGCTCAGGGTCACGACACCGTTCCTACGGCACAACAAGAAGAAACTGCATCTCATTCTGATTCTGACAACATACCACCAGAGCATAACAGCATGCAAGTACATAAACAAGGACATCTTGCATATGCCCACCTTCACAGATGGGGATTTGGCCCTTAGGGGGCTGCCTGCTCCCGCTATGTTCAGCTTGCTGCCTCCCAGCTTCTCCTCTCCCAACACACGCTCCCTCTCCTCTTCTGGGAGACTCTGCAGAGAGACGGAGATTGAGGCAAAGTGTCAAAATAAGCAAAGCTTCCCTTTAAAAGCAGGATCAGGAATTCAACAGTGTCTGATTTTTGGTTCATTAATTTGTAGTGCTTTGCGCTTACCTCAAGAAACCTCTGAATGTCAATCTCATACTGTTTCTTTTTCTGATGAGAGAGATAAACATGTAGTTTTTAGTTATAGCTAAGCCATGTTGTTGATTTAACAACTGTGTTATTGAGAATTGGGTTACACTTTATTTTAAGCTGTCCTTGTTACAGTGTAATAATAGATTTAAGTACTGAGTAATATTAATTAACTACATGTAATTACTATATGCTTAGGGTTACTTGCATCCAATTATGCATAATTTATTTTTATTATAATAGTAAGTACATGTAACATGTGTAACAAGGACACCATAAAATAGCCATAAAATAGACTGTTACCCAGAATTGTAATAATAAAAATGTCAATAACAATATTTATTATTATTATCATTATTATTATCCATTCCTGCTTTGCCGATTAACTGAAGTGTTTACCTTCCACCTTTGTCTGTTACAAATTCAATTGATAGTTTTATATATATATATATATATATATATATATATATATATATATATATATATATATATTTATATATATATATATATATATATATATACATATACATATATACACATATGTAATGACTGCTGAAAATTCAGCTTTGCCATCACAATTATGAATTACATTTGAAAATTTATTAAAATAAAAAAAACAGTTATTTTGAATTGTAATAATATTACACAATATTATTGTTATTTACTGTATTTTTGCTCACATAAATGCAGCCTTGGTGGGAATAAGACACTTTCAGAAACTTTTAAACGGTAATGTATATATACACATATATTATATTGGCTATCGACCACAGAGATTCCTACAAATCAGGGCTGGCCATTATTGGTCAACCACATAAACTTTTCCAGATTACAATTATTTTACATCATTTTTTTTATATTTTCCTTTTTGTTTTAAACAAAACAAGAGCGGACTGTTCTGTCAGACCTGTTCGCATCGTTTCTGGAACATATCCTTCTCTTTCTGGGTCATCATCTTCCACTGCTTACTGCACAGCACCATTCGCTCCGTACTTGGCACGTCCTTCATGTTTACCATTAGTTCAGCACAGTACAGAGAATAGCCATTTCTGCAGAACATAGCAATAAAAATGTACATGAAATTAAAACATATAGATAATGAATTGAACATATCACAAACAAACACTGCAAATATATAGACAAGAACCACTACTGGATTTCACCACTGTTTCTATTCTAACAGCGGTATATCTTGGAATAATAAGCAAGACTTTGGTAAGATAAGACTGCATAAGCCATGCAAAACAACTTAATTAAGAGATTCCCGAGAAAACCAAATGCTTAGTGGTTTAAAACATACGGTGGTGGTTTGGTTGGCCGGCCATCAAACTTGTCCTTGAGCTGCCGTTCAGCCTTGGTCAGGACAGATTTGACGTGTTCGTCAGAGTTTGCATCCGGATGAGCTTCAAGATACGCTCTCATGCTGTCCTGTATGAGAAAGCGATATTTCACATGTCCTCTATCTCTCTAATCAACAAACACTTCATCACTTTTGCTTCTGTGAAAACACAAAGCCATACCTCATATTGTTTCTGCAGCTCTAGAGCTTTGCTGATCCATTTCAGCCTCTTTTTGTCTAATAATTGGGACCACTGTCTACGTAATACTTCCTTCAGTTCCTTCTGGCTGACCTACAAGCATCAAATTTTATGTGGATGAGTGACAAGCTGGACTTTGGTTCAGTTACACAGATCTAACTCTTTGTACTCAAGCTGCTATGATAACACACTAAGATTCTACTAAGACTACTTGACCACTAGGTTTTTCCCTGCCAAATTCTTTTACCTCTGGATGAATTTTCATGTAGGTCTTCTTCTCATGGTTGTACCATAGCTGCTGAGGGGTCTTGGGCTTCTCTGGGAGGTCTGACTTCTTTCTCTCCTCTATTAAATCTGGGTGGTCTTCCCTTAAAACAACAGAAGCTTCTGACTGAATCACCAATAAAAAAACTGACATATATGTGTTAGATATTTTGTGCAGAGGAACGTGGACACTAACTTGAATCGAGCCATGTTCTTTTCAAAAGCCTCTTTCTCTCTCTGGAACTCTTGAATGTACTTGAGCTGACAAAAGTAATGTAAAATTTAAAGTGTAAATTAATTAATTACACTTTAAATTTTAAAATTTAAAGTGTAAATTTACAAGCAAAACAGATGACCTTCAAAAGTAATAATTGCAAACACTTAACTGTAAGAGAAACATGACTCAAAACTATGTAAAGAATGAAATTCTACAAATACCATCACTTTACATATAGTAGGACATGTATTTTTTTTAATGAACATCAAGAATGTAGGTTAAAATTCATTGAAATGTATAACAGAAATGACATATCTTAGGTTACAATTTTTAGTACAATATTTACCTTTAGTCATCATCATTTTTCCATTTAAATTGTCCTGTTGTGGGACAAATGAATACTGAAGTACAAATATTTTCAAGTAATGTGACATTATACGTGTTATTTTAGTATTATTTTAATAATATTACAGTATTTGTTCATATTTTTAATTATATTTCATTTTCAAATTTTATAGTTTAATTCTATTTTATATTTTAATCAATTTGTTATGTACTTTTGTCATTTTATTACATTTTTATAACTCTATACAGCTTTGCTTACATTTTTCAGTTTCAGTTTTAATCATTTTAGTAATTCAACTTATTTTGTTGCCAATGCACTATTTCTCATTTAAGTTATTTGTCTAATGTTATTTTACTTTATTTCAGTTATCAAAAATGTTTTAATAGTTTTAGTTAACAAAACTCAGACAACAACACTGAGTTGCGTTTGTATTAGAAACAAATAAGCAAAATACAATCTTAAAGTTTCAAGTATAACATGTCACACACTGAAGGACAAGTAAAACGTCCTAAAAGTGTTTTATGTCAACTACTCAGAAAAACAAACCTTTTTCTTTTCAGGAAGCTCTTTATATTTTTTGGACAAAATCTTAGTGAGATCCAAGTTACTCATCTCGGGATGAATTTTTGCATACTTGGCTCGCTTCTCCATAAAGAAGCGAAAATAGGGAGTGAGAGGTTTCTTTGGGAAGTCTGGATGCGTCTAAAACAGAGGTAAATGCAAAAACACTATGAAAACAGGATTTTAGTTGACATAACACATCAGGCTAAAATATGACGCATTAAGAAAAAAAGAGAACATTAAATATTGAGACCTTCTTATATTTTAGCAATCTCACCTTCAGTTTTTTCCCTTTGTAAGGGTTCTTCACATATTCAATAGCATCAACAATGAGCTCTGTCATTGTTCTGTATTTACGCACCTAGAGTGGGAAAATCATTACACAACTCCAATGAATGAAGGCAAATAATCATTTTAACATTGTTTATTATTAAGCTGGCAAAGCTCAAAGTAAAATAATCTTTACATGGACAATCTAAAGAAAGTGTCTTTAACATAAACACTTATTACTGTTATTTGGAAAACAGGCACATTATTGCTTTAGCTCACTGGAATTTGGCTCACCTCGGTGGAAACTTTCAGCCATTTCTGCTTACACATGTCTCCGGTGAAACCCCCAAACCCCACCTTCTCCCAGTCAAAATGAGACTCTGTGGTTTTATATTTCATTGTGTCTCCATCAGGTAGCAGACTGCGTATCCTCTCCAGCAGTGTCAAACAGTCCTCTTTGCTCCATGTATCTGCAACTAACAAAAACAGTGCACACCAATGCATTAAGGATGTTGACTGGCTAAAACCAGAGGGTGTTTTTTTATGTTAAACATAACTGTAGTGTGTCTGTGTGAATATGTCCATCGTGGACAGCATGCAAACGTACCTGACTCACTTTTGATTCGTCCAGTCTGGGTGCCAGACACACTGGTGCTGCCATTCATGATGACAGAATTCACCAAGCTCCACCTTGACACTTCACTGGCCAAGTGGCTACATAGAGAAAACAAGACAATTCAAAGTGAGGCTGTAAATATAGGCTACTGACTGAATATGGCAAACCTTTTCAACATTTATCCATTTAAACTAATATATACTTCACTTACTAACACTTTTTTAATTACTAGTAACTAAGCAGTGATATTCATTAGATACTAGTGCTTATTCCTTTTGCTACTAGTCACTATGCCCATGTCTAATAAAGAGTTATTATATATTAGTACACATTCATTTAGAATATAATCTTGATAGTAACAATTGCTTTTTGACTTGTCATATGTAATAAATAATCAGGAAATAGTTTAATTAAAAATCATACTCGATATACTGATAACTATTTGAATTGTTACAAGTAATTAAAGAATAAGCAGCATTACAAACAAATTAATAGTTACTAGTAAACTAGAACAGGCACTATCAACAACTGAAATACATGTTGGCAGCTGGAAGAGAATAGTTCATATCCTGAGAGAGTTTTTAAAAAATGTACAATTTGTTACCAGTAACAATGGAAGAGTTATTTGCCATTATTGAGTGGAAAAGTACTAAACCGTAATTAAAAGCACTACTGACTAATTGTACAGATGCTAGTATTTATACTAATTCTGACTTCTATGTAATATATAAATACTAGTATCTAAAAAAGGTTCTAGTGAGATTGAAAAAGATATTAGTTACCACTGTATTACTTACTGGAAATTTTAAAAAAGTACAGAAAATATAAAAGTTACAATTAACCTAAAAACAGAATTTTTTTTATTATAAAATTTATTATAAAACAGTTTTAAGGAATAAATGTACTCCCATAACTATTGCCATAACGCAGAGGAATTTAGAGACAAAAAAGCTCATTAATAAACAAATGATTCAATTTTGTGAATTTTTTTTTTTTTTTTTTTTTTTTTTTTATTATTATGCAATAACAGAACAACAAATACAATTACAAAGACAAAGAACAAAAGACACTAAGGGTTACAAACAATAATCCAAAGCATACTATGTCAGTTTATAAAATTTACACCATGAAAGAGTCTTACATGCAATGGAGTTATTAGAGTTTCTTAAAGAGTTTACATACACATCAAAATCTTTCCTGAAAATAAAAAAGTAAGGAGTTTTCTTTGAAAATTTACATTTATGAATGTAAAATTTATCAAGAAATAGCAATAGATTAATAATAAATTTGCAGTGAGAAGGGTCTAAATTCAAAGAATAACCAAAAAAAAAAAAAAAAAAAAAAAAAAATTTGGGGGGTTATACAAAAGTTTGGATACAAATATTTTTTAACAAAATTGGAAAAGTCAACCCAGAGCACTTTACAATAAGCACAGTCCCAAAACAAATGATTGATAGTTTCTTCAGACTGAAGGCAAAAGGAGCAATTGGGGGAAATACTATTGTTAAATTTAGCAAGTTTGTAATTTACCGGATAGCAATTATGGATAATTTTGATAGAGACTTCAACAATAATTTTGTGAATTGTGATCAGATTAATGAAATGTTGTGGATGTCATCATCACTGAGCTCATGCTCCGCCTCTGGACACCTCGACGCGGACGCGTCATCACGCCAGCGGCGAAGATCGGTGAGAAACCGTGACAGTGATGCCCTCACCGCACATTTCCAGCGCCTATCCATCAGCAAACCGCGAATTTCGTCTAGGTTCACCTATAGCGGTCGGCTAAGCAAAGCTTTGAGGAAAGGACCGACAACTATCTCGATTCATGCCACGGTTTGAGGATGCGAGAGAAACGCAGTACACGGTGTCGGGGGTCATCTTGGCAAGGAATGGCAGGAAAGACTTTCCTTTGGGATTATGTGACCACGAGCAGCGAGATCTGAGGACGAACACGACCCTTGCTAAAGTGCATCATGTCCCCGGAAGCCTCGGTTGCTCCTCCCGTTCTCCGCGAGCGCTCACTGTGTACATGCTGCCAGTACAGCACGTTCATAGGCGAGTACTTCATTATATGCAGAAAGATATTACAGACATTTTGTTTTTTGATCCGTATGAACACACACGGTTTGTTTTAACACCTATTTAAAGAATTAACTTTTTTTTTATAAATAAAAAAATGTATAACTGATTTTATAACTGATAATATCTTCTCATGTAATTTGTGTATATTTCACATTTAATAAATACGAACAAATTTTAAGTCCGGGATTCGGTATTATGTTGAGCGAAGACTTTAATATACTTTGCCAGTATCGCAATATTAACGGTACTGTATTTTATGGTGTGTAATGTCATTTAGCCCGCAATATCACCGTGAAGTGTCTCTGAGGCATCCCGCACGTGTCTGCGTACTGCTCGAGCTGCGGCGGCGCTGCGTGCCCGCACGAGGCGCGGGTTTCCCGGTTGCAGTGTCATCCCCGCCCGCGCGCGAGGTCAACTGAGCCAAAGGAGCTAAAAACACGAAAAATCAATTTTTTTTACTTTTATTTATTTTTTACCTGCAATATTCGAGTCTTTCTGTTAACAATATTGGCCGTTTTATGTTAAAGAGGTATTGCACTAATCACTTGACAAGAAAGTATGACAAAGTAAACTGTCCAAAAATGCATTGCGCTTTATTAAAATTAATGTCAGTAACAAGTCTCCGCATATTTACTTTACTATTTCGTGTGAATGCCACTCTAACCGATTGAATAAACTAGTGTAAAATACGTTTCTTGTAGCGCACCGACCGTTAGTCTGTTTCCAACCCCGGTAATGGCGTCTTTATTCCGGCAGGAGTCACCACGCAGCTTCCGCTGGCACGAATGCCTCCGCCAGCTAGTAAGCTACTGGCGAAAGTACGGGGAATATCGCTTACACCGATTAAATGTGTGAAGTGATTTCTTAATATATACGTATCAAATACCTCCTTGGCGACAATTTAAGTGTAGATGCATGCACATTTTGATTTTTTGCAGGGATTGTGACAATATCATAAAACGCATTATTTCACTATAAAATCAATTCTGTCATGAACATAAATGCTTAAATGTTTAATTCTGGTCACATATTCAGTCTGGGTATAATAATACCATGTTTTGGTGAATCAGAATCTAAAACAGAGCTATGAGCGGCCGCTTGTGCCTTCCCTCGCCCCAGAGCCCTCACTGCAGAGCCGCCATGAATGTTACAAAGACTCGGGGACGAGCAAATTGAAAAACGCTCTAAACGGGCTCAAAAATCATCGAATCACTTACCTTTTTCAATAATCCGTCACGGATGTGCTTATTAACTAGCGACGTGTTTGTGTTAAATGGTTTTATTGTATTTAAGTATATGTTTTTTAGCCGTAAACCCCGGGGAGTCAGGTCGAAACGAATCCGACAAAAGGAGCGTCTGGTTCGGTATGAAACTCCGCCCAGCGCCGCAGGGGGAGGAACTCCGAGGGAAAACATGCGAGAAAAAAAGGCGGAGGCTAAAACTTAAAAATAATATTTATTTTTAACATTAGGATACATTTTTGAATGAATTTGGTTAAATGTTTATTAATTTTGCAACGTTTTAAAGCGCTGCTTTCTCCAGCCTTGAACTCACCTAAACCCAAGTAGCAGATTACCATGCATGCATCTAACAATAATAAACTACGTTTAATATTAGTTTACAATTGCTAATGAGTTCTCTTTTATGGCTGAGCATTTACCAGGACAAAAATATCTACTGGTTCCCATGCAAAAGAGCAGGACTCTTTGCCAATCCTGCAAGGACTTCAAGTGCTAAACCGATTAGTTTGGGTGCCCACGTTCATTCTGCTGCCGCTGAGACTCACACGGCCTCCGCGCTCCAAAAACCTCGCCTCTGCAGCCCAAAAACACTCGCTTCTAATTAGTGTGTTGAGTT
The DNA here is from genome assembly GCA_039654775.1 of Spinibarbus caldwelli. Lineage (NCBI taxonomy): Eukaryota > Metazoa > Chordata > Actinopteri > Cypriniformes > Cyprinidae > Spinibarbus > Spinibarbus caldwelli. Next base: position 22,308,053 of record CM077235.1, read on the forward strand.
TATCTCCATTCTGACGTTAAACTGATGTGTTGGCAGAGACGATGTAGACTGATTACTGCTTGTGCTTAAAGTTCCCATGGCTTGAACCGAGCGTAAACATCACAGTCAGAGAGCCACCGTTTCCTCTCCGTCTGAGTAAAAGTGCCATTGACTGTATCTCGCCCTCTCATGCTCTCTGATTGTACACAATCGTCACGAGATTTCTTTATGTGAAACTGACCAATGGCACGAGGAAAGGAGGAGACAGCCGTGACTGACTCAACCCCCTCGGTTTGACCAGTCCTGAAAGAGATGCTTCATACAGATCACTGGAGTGACTGAGAAAACAAGTCTATCATTGATGAGCATTAATCAGTGGTGTATGTTAGTGATGGGTCGTTCTTGAACGATTCGTTCTTTTTGAACGAATCTTTAATGTGACTCGGGAAGAACGAGTCGTCTCGGGGAGTGATTCGTTCAGTCGCGCATGCGCAACATCCAATAGGTTCTATACTGGAATTAATCTAGTTCACCTGTTTTTTTTTGTTGTTGTTGTTTGTTTTTTATTGCAAAACTTGTAGAAACATACAAGAACAGGGAAACGAGACATGAATATATTCCTACAAAAAAACAATCATAAAAATAAGGACAGAAAAGTATATTCTGGATTTGCGTACATCAAATTATGGTATTATCTATACAGAAAAGTGCAAAAATAAAATTACATCATTCTAGAAAAGTTGTCATAGTGCATCAAAAATTTGGTACTCTTTTTGTTATTTGTAAGTCTAAGAGATGAAACAAGAGAATCAAATTCAGCGAGAAAAAGGGGCAAAGACAAAGGAGATTTAAGCCATTTTTGATTATGAATGAAGAATTTTGCATTCATAAGAAAATTAATAACATGCAGCAGATAATAGCTTTGGATTTTCATAGTAAAAAATAACATCTTTGAGAACGAAGGTATGGGTCACATTTGTAAGGTTAGAAACAGGTGCTTAAGTCACCCCATAATTTGTTGGTAATACTACAATCAAAAAACAAATGGGCAGCTGTTTCCTCAACAAAACCACAAAACGAGCAAGACTCATCAACATCAGAATATTTAGAAATAGACAAATTAACGGGATAAATTTTATGAAGGATTTTATAATGAATCTCTTTAACTTTGTTAGATATACAAAATTTACTTGGCAAAAGCCAGGCCTTTCTCCAATTTATATTTGTTATAAAGGAACCCCAGTAGAATTTCCCTCTTGGAGTAATCTTTCTCTTTGTCTGAAATATTTTGCGAATATGTCTGTTAATGCATTTCCGATCTAAAATATCAATACCACCCAAACATAAAGCCGGATAAACACTTTTGCCTTTACTGAATTTAAAGTGAGTTTTAATTAACTGGGTTAAGCCTGCTGGGATGGCTCTCATCAAAGTATTATATTCCTTTGGTTCGTAATTTTTTTGTAAGTTAAAATACTACCAAAATCATCAAACACAGATAAAATACAATTGAAGTTATTATTAAACCATCTAGGGGGGAAAAAAGAGACTTATTTCTAACAGTTATATCAGCATTATTCCAAAGGAGAGCTTTGTGGGGGAGAAACCATGGACAAAACACAATTTCCACGAAAGAAGACATTGCTGATGGAAGTTAGATAAAGAAAAAGGTAACTTGCCAGGCAAGAAATTACACTTTGGTAAGAAAGATAGGCCACCAAGTTGGTCATATATCTTATTTGGAATAAAAAACCACAGTGGCATTGGATTCATAAGGCATCTTCTCGACCAGTTTACTTTAAAGGTGTTTACAGTATCTGCGAAGTCCAAAAAATCAAGGCAGTTCACTTGTTTCGAGTCTTCGGGTTTGAGTCGTTCGTTCATCATGTGACAGCCCCATAAGCTTAACCAATGCAGTCTGAGCCGGAAAGAGATTTGATTAGTTCATCTCTCGAGTCATCGGGTTTTTCAAGTCGTTCATTCATCACGTGACAGCCCAATAAACTTAACCTATGTTACATTTTAATGACTGAAAGAAGAGTGATAAAACACAGAAAAGAAAACGAAAAAGACTTTTACTCAAGCCCTTATACTCGTTATATTCTTTATGTTGCAGAGTTAGGTGTACTTTCATATTTTTGGTGTTATTCTAGTTAAGTTTCTTCTGTTCTAATTCATATCTTGTTCTATACCTAATTCTTCGGGTATTATATTGTTTAATTTTTATGTCCTCGTCTTTGTTTTCTTTAAATGCCAGGGGTTTGAAAAATAATGTTAAAAGGAAGGCTTTATTTTTGTTTTCTAAGAGGCACAAAGTAGATTCTGTTTTTTTCCAGGAAAGTCACTCTACATCTAAAGACACTAAATTTTGGAGGTCACAGTGGGGCAATGAAATATGGCTGTCACACGGGTCAGAATATTCTGCTGGAGTAGGGATTGTGAAGTATAATTTCAATAGTAGTATTCTGGAAACCAGTATTGATCCTTCAGGTCATTTCCTGCTAATGGTAGTTGTTGTTAATCAATTTATAGTAATTATTGTCAACATCTATGGATACAACTCTGTTGCAGAAAACTGCACTTTCTTTAACATGCTAGATCAAAAACTTTCATCTGCATTAGGGAAATCTCCCACTGCGTTTCTGATTTTAGGTGGTGATTTTAACATAGTAATGAATAACATTCTAGATCGACACCCTCCAAGGAAAGCAGCTTCTCCAAACACTAATCTTATAGCATTTATGGATAAATTCGACTTAGTTGACATCTGGAGAGAGATGTACCCGGACATAATACAGTACACCTGGTGTAACAAAGACCGGTCAAGGCAATCCAGAATCGATTATTGGTTGATCTCTAAAACATTAAGAAATAATAATATCTCTATTAATATTAGCAACAGTCCACTGACTGACCACAACGCCACTTATATTTCAGTAAATTATTTTACAAAATGCTACAATTCATACTGCTAAAATGTTACTTTAGAAATTAAATAATTCCCTTCTTAAATATGAAAAGGTGAAGCAACAGATTGATGAGTTAATCCGAAATTTCTGGAAAAGGGCTGAATCAGAAAAAGCTTATAGATGGAATTGGGAGCTTCTAAAATATGAATTAGGGAAATTCTTGAGAAAATTTGGAAGTAATATAGCAAAACAAAATAGATTAATAGAAGATGAAGTTCTTTCACAGCTGTCTGCTTTATCTTTTAAGAAACCATTGACAGTTACTCAAAATATTGAATACTCTAAATTACAGAATAAATTAGATGAGCTGTACAGAGCCAAAGCTAAGGGAGCCTATGTTATATCCAGAAAGAAACGGCTGGAAGAAGGAGAACAAAACTCAACCTATTTCTTCAGGTTGGAAAGTTTCAGTGCTATGAATGATTCTATTGAGTTCTTGATAATCCTAAAGAAATAGCTGCTTTTTGCCCCAAATTTTATAGTAACTTATGTACATCAAGATATTCTGGTAATTCAGCCAAATACTTTTTTGATTCTATTAATCAAAACAAAATTATTTCATTTGAAGATAAAGAAGCTTGTGATGGTGATATATCTCAGTCAGAAATTCTACAGGCAATTAAGAGTTTAAAAATAATAAAAGTCCAGGCAGTGATGGTCTAACTGCTGAGCTATATAGATGTTTGACGAAAATGTATCTCCTTTCTTAAAGTGTTTGAGGAAAGTTTTGAATTGGAAGCACTTCCACCAACCATGACACAAGGGGTCATCACCCTGATACCCAAACCCAACAAAGATAAAGAGTGTCTAGAAAACTGGAGGCCAATCACCCTCTTAAATAACGATTATAAAATTTTAGCTTCAGTTTTAGCAAGAAGAATGAAAGATGTCCTTAACATTATTATTGATGAATCACAATCGGGTTTTATGGAGAAACGTCACATTACAAATAACATAAGATTAGTCTTAGATCTTTTAGATTACGAGGATCTCGTCCCTAATGACAGTGTCCTGCTTTTCTTAGACTTCTACAAAGCCTTTGATTCGCTCGAGCACAAGTTCATATTTCAAGCTCTTGCCAAATTTGGATTTGGAGATAATTTTTGTAGAGCCATCAGGACATTATACAGAAACAATAATAGTGCTATTAAATTAAAATTCGGAACCTCACTATGATTCAGTTTGTGACGTGGAGTAAGACAAGGCTGTCCTATATCTCAATATTTATTCTTACTTGCCTCTCAATTTTTAGCTCTTCATATTTCTGGTAATTTGCAAGGTATCACAATTGACGACAGACAAATTATTATTAGCCAGCTGACTGACGACACCACTTTATTTCTGAATGATGCCTCCCAAATCCCTTTAGCTTTGAGATTGATTGAGTCCTTTTCCAGAGCTTCGGGTCTCTGTCTAAATATAAAAAAATGTGAGTTAATGTCAATCAAACGCTGTGATGTTCCCTCTATATGCAACATTCCTGTGGAAGATCAAGTTACATACTTAGGAATTGTAATTATTGAAGACCAAAAAACAAGATGTAAACTAAATTTTGACCCTTTAATAGTGAAAACTCTCTTGCAGAGAGACTTATCAATAAGAGGAAGAATTCTGCTCTCTAAAGCCGAAGGATTGTCTCGACTGACTTATGCAGCTCTTTCCTTGGAGGTTGATAAAGGAATGTTAAAAAAGCACGTTAAACAATTTTGTTTGGAAAAATAAAACTCATTATATTAGGAAATTAGTCATAATGAATCCAACAAAACAGGGGGGACTGGATTTTTTTAGATTTTACTACCTTAAACAACACTTTTAAAATTAATTGGTTAAAGAATTTTCTTAAAAATCTCTCTTCACTCTGGAATATTATCCCTAATTATATTTTCTCTAAAGTTGTTTGCCTGAATTTTCTCCTGCTTTGTAATTATAATGTTTCTAAGATCCCTGTCAAACTTTATAATTTTCATAAGTAGATGCTCTTGGCCTGGTCCCTCATATACAAACACAACTTTTCTCCGCACCGATATTTTTTATGGAATAATAAGGATATTCTTTATAAGAATAAATCATTTTTCTTTAAGAACTGGTTTGAAAACAACCTTCTTTTAGTTGGACAGCTTTTTAACTCACAAGGCAGACTTTATAACTATTCAGATTTCTTACAGAAATAAAATATTCCTGTATCTGCTGAAGAATATGCTGTTGTTTTCAATGCCATTCCTTCTGGTGTGTCTTTTCTTTTGCAAGGTACCACATTTCCATGGCCATGTACTTTCTCTCTGTCTTTAACTGACACAACGATCGGAAGTGTGTGCTTTTTTGTAGACCAACAAAAAAAATAACTATAAAATCAGAGCTTTCTTCCAAAAAGAGATAACAACAATTCCTTATGTAATACCATATTGGAATAATATTGTGGAGAATATGTCTTGGGAGAAAGTATGGACTTTGCCTCATTAGTATCTGCTTTCCAATAAAATAAAGGAAATAACATTTAAACTGATTCATAAATGTTACCCGACTAAAGCCTTTCTTAGGAAATATAAGTCAGATATTGAAGTGAACTGCAGCTTTTGTCATTTATCTGAAGAAGACTTCATTCATTTGTTTTGGCAGTGCACCTAAACAGAAAAACTTTGGTCAGACTTTTTAGTATTTTAGCCTTCTTTGGATTGTTTGACTATTCAAAAGAAAATTCAGCAAAATATTACATAATTAATTTATGTTTTCTGTTAGCTAAATTTCACATACATAAAATTTTACTGGCTCTAAACCTCTATTTTCTTTGTTCAGACTTGACTTAGATAAGTATGTGGAAACTATCCAGAGTTCTGCTAATTTGAAAGCTATGAAAACTGTACCTCTGTATTCATTCTTTGTGTCTTCTTAAGGTGTAATTTTATTACCTTATTTTTTTGTTAACCCTGGCAAGTCTGTGTGTATAGTTTTTGTATTTTATTTTGGTTTTGTGTGTAATTGTAATTGTACAGCCTTAATGTTTGTAATGTTTAATAATAAACAAACAAACAAAAAGAACTAATCAATTCTCTTTCCGGCTCAGACTGCATTGGTTAAGTTTATGGGGCTGTCACGTGATGAACAAACAACTCAAACCCGAAGATTTGTCAGATAAGAGGTGAGGTGAGCTAATCATAGACTGAAGACCCAGGTAAACAATGAATTAATCTTTTCTGTTTCTTATAGCATTATAGTTTTGTATTGTTTGTAGTGTGATTAACGTTTGCGTAAGTAGTAGATGTGTTAGGGAAGTAACATTTTAATTATATTTTGCTAAAATGAACAAAATGACTTGAAAAAAGATCCGTTCATTTTGCTGAACGAGACTCAAGGGTCCGAGTCGGTAAAATGATCTGAACTTCCCATCACTAGTGTATGTATGTGATCATTTCTCTCACGATTCCTACGTCAAGGAAAACCTCGAAACAATTAAAATGTACCATAGGTTATTTACATGGTAACCAAGGTACACATTTTACACAATATACATTTGTCAAGTTATGTTGAGCTTCTAAATATTTCACCAGCTATACAATGTTCTCATTTAAAATAAAACTTGCTGGAAATTTATAGTGATCTATGATTTGAGAGTGAATTGTTCTTTTTGGTCAGTTCTTTTTAGTGGATCAGTAAAGCGGTGAACAAGTGGGGGTTTTTATTGTTAGTTGTATTTTCTTACTTGTTTCTTGTAACTGTCTTGCGTTAGTCTTTCTGGTTTAAAACTAAACGCTAAAATTAAACAAAAAATGTATGCCTTTATGAAAATCAAGCAAAGTGACAATAATATTTGAGATTCAGTTTATGTAAACTGTTTGTTTAGGTCATGTATTTGAGAATTCCCAAATACACTTCTTATGGAAAAGAAAAATGTGTGGGAGGTCAGTTTTGAGTCATTATGACACAATTGTTTCATATTTCCAAAGAAGATATTTTGAAGAATGTTGGTAACCAAACAGTTGACGGTAGCCATTGACATCCATAGTATTTTTTCCAATCAAAATACCTTCTTTTGTGCTCAAGAGAAAGAAACTCGTACAGGTTTGGAACAATTTGATGGTGAGTAAATGATGACAGAATTTAAATTTTTGGGTGAATTATCATTTTAACAGATTTTTTTTTTGTTTTTGTTTTTTTTTTCGTTTCCCTAGAAAATGTTATTTGACCGGATTACAGCCTAAAATGAGGCATATGTGCAATAAACAATGTTGTGGAAGTGTGTGGGTTTGGGCCTTGTATTCCTGGTTTCTATGTATGTTTCTATGCCTACAGACTATCTTTTTGCTACCACTATGTGGCACTAATGGCCATGAGATGGCAGCAAAGGTGCATTAATAGAACGACTGGGCCTTCATTATTGTACTGATCACTGTCACTACAGCATATGGATTATGTTTTTCACTTCATATTTGGCACATAAGACTAAGTGGTGTTTTCTTGTCAGTTCGTCCTGCTTCAGGTTGCACTGATTTGTAAAATATGCCATCATAGTACCGAGAACATAAATAGTGCACTAAATAGAAGATATGTGGAGAGTATTTACTCAGGAAGTATATATATCCACCAGTGACTGATATATCTGGTAGTTATTAAAATTTGAGAATTACTTGGGAAAATATTGTAATGGCATTACCATTTGAAATGTACTCATCTAACAATTTAAGTCAACATGACAAAATAAAGCACGTCAGTAAGGCATATCAGCACAATCTCATTATTAATTTTATTTCATGTGTGTAAAATTGTGATTTTAATAAATAAAATACAAAAGGTCTAGTGTAAAATCAGTTCCATTATTTTATTAGGTTTGGGCCTGTACTCTAAACATTTACAAAGCTAAAACAAAGACCACTGTCATCATTGACATTCTACAGTAATATGTTAATCACAAAAATCTATTGTCTTTCATATTTGCTATCTTCACTTGCTAAGGTCACTTTTTTTCAACTCTGTGAAGCAACATAGTATCTGAAAGGAACTATCAAATGAAAAAAGGCACTACTACAGTATGTGAGATTGCAATGAAAACAGTAAAATGAACTGTCAATATTTGCAAGTGAAATACACATTTTGACACTGACAAGCACACACAACAGATTAAATAACATCTTAGATGTACTCCCTTCTTTATAAAAATAATTGTTTGCAAGATCATCTTTTCGAATGGAAGTACATGAGACACATTTAAGAAAATGGATTACAGCATTATACCAAATCTATACTTGTTTGGTAATTTTTTGCGTTATTAAATTATTTAGATTCTAGTTCTGTACCTCAAAAGACAAATATTCATCTATGAAGCTTGTTAATAAAAATAAACAGTAGTGCATTGAACGATCAAACCATTTCACAAGTGTGGTCGGTGATATTTTAATCATAACAACATTACTCATAACTCCATAAAACATTTCCTTTTAACATTTTAAAAATGATTTTTCTCTCTTTTATTTTTAACTAGGTAAATGAAATCCACTATAATCAAATGACTCTATCTTTATGTATTATTGTAACTATTAAGACTGCTTATATGATTCTCTTAGTGTTCATGTTATATAAACACACAGGCCTCTTTGGTGCTCTGGTGAGAAAAATAGTTTCAAAACAGCTATGCAACAATTTTCAAAAGACAACATATTCATAGAACAACATATTTTTTCTTCTTATATAATATATTATTATTATTATTTTATTTTATTTTTTAGCTGAATACAGCATAAATCTGTGTATTATTTCTGTTCAGCTACAAAAATATCGACCATATATAATTTGCATTAATGTTATTCTGTACAGTTGTTCATTTTTAGGAGTACATTGTATGTCACCTTGCAATGAAATAAAACTTACTGATAAGCAGTAGAAAAGGCTTCATTTTAAATTTACCTTAAAGTGCTTCCTGTATCATTTTGAGCATACTCATAAATTCATTTAACCCTCTAAAACACACATAGCATGATAACATTTCAACTCTGATAAATAAACTGAAAAAATATTAAAAGTACAGGTGACAGATTTCTTCACGCAACACATACTTGCTCAAATGACACTGAGCAACTACTTAACACTTTTACATATGTATAAATATAATGTTTACATCATTTAAGCAAAAACAAATGGGGAAACAAAATGGAAATAAAACTGATTCATTAAAAAAAAAAAAAACAGGCAGAACATCTGGACATCTCTGACTGAAAAGAAAGTCCAGGTAGTGACAGGAGTGGAATGAGGTCATACTGGCATTTGCATCTCTGTATATTCATCTTGGCCTTCTCTATCATCAAATGACGGCTCTGCATCATCTGCATCAAGCTGTCACAGAGACAAAAAGATCAATCATTAAAGGCAAAGGGCAAAATAAGATACAAATAACTTATTTACAAATATCATTTTCCTATCAAAAAAAAGAAACACTCACACATTGTAACTCACGGTGAGTAAATATTCGGGACAGCAGGAACCTTCTGAATGGCACAGTGAGGACAAGAACAAACGGGAAGGCTAATGAGGCTGAGGTCGACATTACAACCCACAGCACAGCCAGACACACCAGCTGCAAACATGTGAACAGGTGCATGCGTAGAATACGCACCTAAAATAGATAAGTCAAAGGTTAAAGCACAGCTAAATTTGAAGAGACAATTTGAGAATGGCATTCCAGACACACTGTCATCTGATTATTGATTCAAGACTGAGTTCTCAATGACAAACCTTGCGGACATAGGTGTGGTCAGGATGGTACTTCGGTGGCATAAACAGAAGCATCATGCGTTCTGTTAGTTGGACCCCATTAAGAGACATCACTCCCATATAGAGGAATATACCAAATAACACAGCGATAGGAACCTGCCGCAAAACATCTCCAATCACAATGGAGAGACCTTTGGAGGAAACAGGGTTTATATGCTGTCAGTTCAAAACTACAAATATAAATAAAATATAACTAATAACTCAACTGGCCTAATAGGGCAATAATAGCTGATACCAATTAGACAATAATTATTTTTTTATGTTGTTATTATGTTTAATGTATTATTATTATAAAATATTATTAAATACATTTTTAGTAGGAAGTAATAAATGTTATTAAAGTACAAAATAAATAATATTATAAATTTTAACTTCAAGTGAGCATTAGATGATGGCAAGGTAATATAAAAATAGAAGAAACAGATACATACAAAAAAATCTATTATCAGCTAATACATTTACAGTATCGGCTGATAATAATAAACTACACTGCCGTTCAAAAATTTGGGATCAGTAAGATTTTTAATGTTTTTTAATAGTCTCTTACGCTCATCAAGGCTGTATTTATTTGATAAAAAAAATACAGAAAAAACTGTAACATTGTGAAATATTATTGTATTAATATTGAAATAATATTGTAACTCCAGTCTTCAGTGTCACAAGATCCTTCAGAAATCATTCTAATATGCTGTTGTGCTACTTAATATTTTTTTTGAACCTGTGATACTTTTTTCTTTGATTCTTTGCTGCATAAAAAGATAACAGCACTTATTCAAAATAGAAATCTTTTCTGACAATTTAAGTCTTTACTATCACTTTTTATCCATTTAACACTTGTATTCAACATCCTTGCTGAATAAAAGTATTCATTTCTTTAAAAAAAAAAGAAGAAAGAAAAAAAATACTCACCCCAAACTTGTGAATAGTAGTGTATATTGTAACACAAAATTTCTATTTTGAATAAAGACTTTTCTTTTTAACTTTTATCAAAGAATCCTGAAAAAAGTATCACAGGTCCCAGAAAATAATAAGCAGCACAACTGTTTCCAACATTGATTATAAATCAGCATATTAGAATGATTTCGGAAGGATCATGTGACACTGAAGACTGGAGTAATAGTGCTGAAAATTCAGCTTTGCTTCACAGGAATAAATTATATTTTAATATATATTAAATAGAAAACTGTTTATTTAAATTGCAATAATATTTCACAAAAGTACAATTTTTTTCTGCATTTTTGATCAAATGGATACAGCCTTGATGAGCATAAGAAACATCTTTAAAAAACATCAATCTTACTGATCCCAAACCTTAGAACGGTAGTGTATATCGGATGCTAACCAGTATGGTGCAGATATACTGTACATACTATTTATCATCCATAAAAATTAGGCCACTCACCTACAAGAAAAGCCACCAGAAATCCTGTTACTCTCTGCTCTTTCACTTCCTGAATGCGTGGTTTGTCACCAGGTGCGACAGCTTTGCTCATCACCGTAAGGCTATTCGCATGAGTTACAGAACGAACAGTAGCACCGGTCAACCATGGCAGCCCAAACAGCGCTGAAACACCACCCGCGACCACGATGATCAGCAGGTCCAAGTGAAACCCTGAACCCTTAACCAGCATCCTGTCCTTTTTACTCACAATAAGACTGTAAAGGAACATTGAATAAATATAAATGGAGAAATAATATAATGGAGGTTATAGGTATGGTTAGTAGAACAGGTTAGTGAATGCCTGTGACTCACGTGGTGATTTGAGTCTCCATGAAAATGAGGATGTAGACGAGCAGGGCTGGTAGAATGCTAGCAACCATCATCCAAATGGGGAACTGGCCATCAGAGCCCAATGGGTGTATTAACCAACCACGCTTGTCCGGGCTGGTCACAGAGAAGCCATCAGGCACACTTAGTTTCTACATGGGGAGGAAAGAAGTTTCACAAGAAGATCAGAAGAAGATTTCACAAATTGTGTGGGAGTCATGTGTCAGGTGACTTCTAGGGATATGGAGTCATTTGCTATAAAGACATGCAAATATTTTCCTGTCTTTAATCAGTGAATAAGCTCAGGGTAACTTACAACCCTTAAGGTATGGTCACATTAGCAAAAATTCACAGGCAAAAAAAGGTCCATTGTCTATTGAAGCAGACCTCACAAAGAAGTCACTTTCAAATCAAGCTGCTTTTTGTTGGTCAGTGAAGCGTATCTGCACAACCAACTTCAACATGTTGTGCAATCTGTGTGGGGAAATCTTTCACCCTCACGCAAAATGCCCAATCATGTGGATTCTTATTCAAATGACTGTCTACAAAAATGTACAGAACAACAGTAAATGTGACCGCCCTTGTACAAAAAAGTACAGAGATGATGGTATCAGATGGTAATACCAGGGTAATTTTAAGGAGTGAAGTGGATGCTTAAAATGTCTTAAATTCACTTAAAGTTGTTACTTTTCAAGAAGTCTCTTAAATCACAATAGCATAGCATAAAAAATGGCATAGAAAAAAGTAAAAAAACAAAAAAACAAAAAAAAATGGATGACTAAATGACTTTAAATCTTTGGACTTAAAGGGATAGTTCACCTAAAATGAAAATTCTGTAACCATTTATTCACCCTCCACTTGAACACAAAAAATTATATTTTGAAGAATGCAGGTAACCTGAAGGTAGACTTTGACTTTAATAGTATTTTTTTTCCCATACTATGGAAGCCAACCTCTACCGTCAACTGCTTGGTTACCAGCATTCTTCAAAATAACTTCTTCTGTAAGCAACACAAAAACTCATACAGGTTTGGAACAACATGGTGAATAAATGATGACAGAATTTTCATTTTTGTGTGAACTATACCTTTAAAGTGTGTGTGTGTGTGTGTTGTTTTGTTTTAATTTTTTAACCTATTTAGGCTTTTTTTTTTTAAATTTTCAGTTCCTATAATTTCCTCCAAAGTATTTAAAAAACGTCGTATGTCTAAAAAAAACTAACTTGATGTACAATGAATTTGGGTGTTTGAATGGAAAATGCTAAGAGAAAACTAGTTCATAGATTATCCATGAATCAAATGATATAAACATTTCTTCATGCCTCACCTGTGTGTAAGTGTCCTTAATGCTGTAGTCCAACAGAACCATGGTGGAGATTGCAATAGGAACCCCAAAATCTCCAATAGCCCTTCGGAGCTGAGCAAAAGATAAGAGACAATATTGCTATAGTCAATACCACTTCATCACACAAAGATATTTGACAATGTCATTAAAAATGAACCTATATGTTTATTTAGACATCGAGTAAATGGCACAACTCTGGGACACAGGCTTACCGTGCCAGGGAAAAAAGCGCTGTTCTTGAATTTACGCAGATAGAAGGCAATGAAGAAGGTGCCTGCTGTGAGCACCAGGGAGAGGAGAGCTGTGTTTGGCTGGTTTAGGGTTTGAGAGGCATCTGGAGGACTGCCATCACTTGTGGGTGTTGGTAAAGCAGTGTCATTTTCTTCTCGCCCATAGCAACTTCTGAGAGGATGATCCATGAAGATCTGCACAGTATACAAGACTGTCTGAATATATGCTGATCACATTTAAATCTCTCTCATAAACATACAGTACATTCAAAAGTTTGGGGTCATTAGGATTTTGGTTTTAATCAGTTATTACTTTCATTTAGCAAGAATGCTTTAAATTGACCAAAACAGTTTCAACACTGATAATAAAATGTTTCTTGAGCACCAGAGCAGCATATTAGAGTGATTTTCACACTACCACTGTTTTACTCGATTTTTGATCAAAAAATGCAACATAAACATAAAAAAAGAAATTACCAATCCCAAATTTTTGAACAATAGCATAAACAACAAAAACATCTCAATACTTTGCCCAGCTTGAAGAAGGTCTCGTAGATGAAGATGAGAGAGATAAGGAAGGAGAAGATCTCTTGGGTGAAGCGTGACACAAATCGCACCAGGAAGCTCCCTTCAAAGGCCACCGTGAGAACTACAATGATGACCAACCAGATTCCAATCCACAAACGTCCTGTCAGATACTCCATTTCATTGGACCTACAGAACTGCAAACACATTGATCCATTTTCAGTTTTCCTGCTATATCATTCCAATGAAACATTTCACATTTGACTTGTGGGGCAAATTCAACGAAACCGCTGAGCCACTTTTGCATGTAGCAATTCTATGTAACAACTCTCATAGGGCTAGATTTACTAACAGCTTGCGCCAGCACAAACCATCTTTTGGTGTTAAAATAGTACTGTCAGGATTTACTAAAGATGCGCACTGAAGAATTAGCACTGAAAAGCTGTGGACAGTTATTTTTGCAGCTCATCTTATTGAATATGCATTTGTAGGAGTTTTCCTTTCAGATGCAAAATTTATGGGAGGAGAGTATTAAAAATGAATCACGATTACTAACTTTTGCGCTCATCAGATTACTGGTATTTGTGCCATTATTTAATGTCCAAAAAAGCATGTCTTAAAGCAGGTGCTAATTTGCGCAGCTCTTGGTAGATTGTGCTAGTCATTATGGAAATGATCTGGCTGCGTCTGTGTTCTTTAATGTGCGCATTGTCAGTAAATCACACGCAGAATTTTCCCCTCCCATCGGCGCTTTTATGGAATTGCGCTCTAACGCTAATTTGCCCTGTTTAGTAAATCTGGCCCTTATTAACTAAACCAGGTTCTAAACGCATTGCAAAAGCACAGAAAAAATATTTCAATTTATTATATACTGTGATTTTCAGCCCAAAGATACCTTTATATTCAAATAGAATGTGCTTTATTTTCTGCACAATTTGCATGCATTTTGTAAATAAACTGCACTACTAGCAAGGACAATTTTCTTTCTTCGTGAATTGTAATATTGTGATATTCATTTATTAGAAATACTAACTGAATAGAATGACTCTTCAAACACTAGAAGGGGTCCAGAGAAGCCCACCACCAGAAGTGGTTGAGCCCCAAGCAGGCAGAACAACATTCCCTGTAAAGCAGTGGCAATAATCAGCTCTGACACACCTATCAAACCATCAGTCTTTTCACCTGTGGAAGAGAGAAAGGATTTTGTCAGGCAAAAGTTCCTTGTTTTAGATGCAGTGCCTTATATAATCAAAAGAAGAGCTTTGACTAACCCAACAGTCCTCCAAAGGTGATAGCAGGAGAAAGGGCAGCGAAGTAAATGAATATGACAGTGGCCATGCATTGAGGACTTAGGGCATCCTTAAAATCACTGATGTATTTGGGGTAGCGGCGTCGTGCATCTCGGATAACCCCGCCAAACAGTCGACCCGTCCTCCGAAGAGGATCATCTTCAGGTTTTAGAGGAGGATGAAGAGCTGAGAACATTAAGAACGAATACAAAAGGTTATTCAATACATTTATTTTGGATAAACAGTAAACTGATCCGTTCACTTTTGTATTCTGTATATGCGCAAGAGCCTTGTACCAATGTCCTCGGGGCTCTTGGGTTCCTTGGCCTGTAGTTTGACCTCTTGCTCATGTCTCTTGTGCAGCATCTCTTTCTGGAAGCGAGCGATAGAATGCAGCAGCTCATCTCCTCCAACCTCAGACGGAGGAAGCACAATACTGCAGTCCAGGAAGCTGTTGATGGCTGTCAGCAGGTCCTGCCGCTCATCTGCCAAATATGCTGCTTCATGGAAGTGCTGGAAGAGATGTTGAAATGCTGTTAAACAAGCAAAAACAGTGCAGTAAAACAAATGTATAAAGATACATTCTCAAAGTCTGTAGTAAAGTCTTGTAGTAAAATTACCTTGTATTAAGGATTTTTACATATTTATACACTACCATTCAAAAAGTTTGGGGCTGGTAAGATTTTTCTTTTTTCTTATGTTCACCAAGGCTGCATTTAATTGATAAAAAAATAAAGTATAAACAGCAATATTGTGAAATATTATTACAAATAACTGTTTTCTATTTTAATATATTTTAAAATGTATCTTATTTCCGTGATGTTATTCTCAGCAGTCATTACTCCAGTCTTCAGTGTCGCATAATCCTTCAGAAATCATTCTAATATGTTGATTTGCTGCTCAAGAAACATTTTTTTTATTATCAGTGTTGCAGTGTTGAATTTTTAAAGTATTCTTTGACATATAGAAAGTTCAAAAAACAGCATTTATTTAAAATAGAATATTTTGTAACATTATAAATGTCTTTACTATCACTTTTGATCAATTTAATGTGTCCTTCTGAAATAAAAGTATTTATTTCTTTTAAAAAACTAACATTTTACTGACCCCAAATCTTTGAACGGTAGTGTTTGTATTATATATCAGAATTTAACTATTATATATTTTTGGATGAACTATCTCTTATTTAATGAGACTTGATAGAATCTCATCCTTTATGTGCTTACTTTATCAGACATAAGTGTTGATATGGAGCGGCCGATCTGGTGGTAGTCAATGTTGGCGTTGGGTGGGCCGAGCAAGACGAAAAGAAACCGCACTGGAATCGGCACCTCTAGAACTGACTCTAACAGAACCGCTTCCTGCAGTCTCACAAAGGCCATAGTGGGCTGGTCCAAGAAATCCACACTACCTGTGAAAATCGAGATCATCTGCATCATGGCTTCAACAGATGTAATATGCCATGTGATATCACAGAGTTAAATAGAGACAGTTAACTGACCCACAAGGACAACCGTTGCTTCTGCATCCTCTGGAATCTTCTCAAGCAGCTTCAGCTCATGTTTAGATTTAGTCTTGTGCAAACCAAAAAACTGGGGTGTGTCTTTCTGTGGAAACAGAGAGGAAAAATTCTAATTGTCTATTTTACCATTCTTCGCCTTTTAAAAGCACACAGAGACTTTAATGCACACAGTACCTCATTCTTATCTGAGTCTACACTAATGCGTGACTCAAAGTTACGTAGTCCTCCGATGAGCGGGTCTGTGGCAGGGGGCTCTGGTGCGGCGATATGGTTACTGCTATGGTAATGAGATATGAGAGAGCCAAGGCTGGTTGCTGAGATGTTCCGGTTAAACAAGCTGTGCTCCTTGCCATCACTCGGATGACTGACAAACAGAAGAACAACAAAGCAGAAAGTTCAGCTGCATGATCCAAATGAGTAAGATGTTCTTTAATAGGTGAGTCTTTTTTTTTTTTTGAGATATGCAGTGGTGAAGCTAACCTGTGTTTGAGGAGTAGGGCTCGGAGCACATTGGCTCTGTCCTGTGCTCTGATTTGATCTGAGATAATCATCTGCTCCACAACCTGATGAGCAATACCAGGCAGCGTCTTCTGGTCCAGGTCCAACAACACTGCACCTGTAAAATTACACCACCAATACATCAGACACACCAAAAGACATTTTAAATATATATGAAATAGAAATATATAAGAATTTTAGCTAGCAATCAGTTTATACATTGTAAATATATATTTGTAAATGTGTGAGCTGGTCTCTCTCCTCTCTCTCACCATGTGAAATGGTCTTGCGGAGCTCCAGCAGGCTGCGAAATGAGAGTGAAGCTACATGAGGTTTGCCCCAGCGCTCTGTCTCTTCCTCCACATCCTCTTCAAATTTTATCCAACGAGCTGTTTCCTTCCAGTGCATCTCCTGGTTCTTATCCATCAGTAACTCATTCAGCTCAACAAACACCTGAGAGAACACACACATTTTTGATTTATTTGTCCTTTCTTTTAAAGTTATACATTTTTAGATTCATTACAGCTAATTTGATAGAAAGCCATAGGTTTAAGTTAGAAGAAATGATGTGTTCACTGAGTCAGGTTAGGTTCAGTAAACATTCTTTCTATAAAATATAAAATGCAAAAGAGTTTACAACACCTCACAACCTTACGAAAAAAATGCAGTTCATGCATCATTGCAGTGCTATCAATGCTAAACACTTCATTAGAGGAAGCAGACAAGATTAGTCTACATTTCATAAAGTTAGTCTACATTTCATTGTGGATTATATCTGTAGTGTTTGTTTTTTTCTTTCAGTTAAGAGCAATCTTGAGCAATCTTTTCAAGCAAGCCATCCAAAAATGTCTGCAGATTTAAGCTGTTGGAATAAAACCTGATTTATTGTGTTTAAGTTGATGGTGTCAGTAGAGCTGTTCAGTTTGTTGTTTAAAAACAAATTTTAAGCATTTTCTCTGAGAAAGTTCTAATGGGTTGTTAGAAAAGTTTTTTTTTTTTTTTTATGGGTAACATCACTACTTGAAGAGACTTTAAATTACACGTCAAATGTGAATTCTGAATATTTTGTGTGCTTTAAAAATGCCAGTATATACAAAATCTTACCAACTCAGTGTAGCTTATAAACATATATATATATATATATATATATATATATATATATATATATATATATATACACACACTACCCCAAGTTTGGGTCTGGTAAGATTTTTTAATGTTTTTGAAATAAGTCTCAACACATCAGTTGAAAACAGTTGTGCTGCATTATATTTTTGTGGAAACTATGATACTTTTTTTCTGGATCTTTGATGAATAGAAAGTTCAAAAGAACAGCATTTATTTTAAATAGAAATGTTTTGTAACATTATGTCTTTACTGTCACTTTGAATCAATTTAGTGTGACCTTAAGTTCTAACAGCGTTAATTTCTTTTGGAAAAAAATCTATAATTGCAACTTGATTCAACAAGCACATTATCATTGTGGAATTTGTAGTCTTTAATTAGCAATTTGTTAGCAATTTACTTTTTGAAGCAGCTATATGTAATTTATGTCATGTTAAATGTTAAAATCTTTTTAAGTAATGTTAAAAAGTTAAAATAATATTAATAATGTTAACAGACCTTACTCTACTCATAAATCAAAAAGTGGCATTCTATTATGATTGAACAGCTCTACAGTATAGTTCTACCAGTGTAGGCGTAATTATACACAGTTCTGATACTGTGACCACCCACTGCCTTCCACAAAACCAGTGGCACAGATGTGATATTAGCAAACAAGTGCTGAGTAAAAACCACAAGCAAGCTTCAGCTGCTCCACAAAGCAATCATACCAGCCTACCTTCAGCTGTTGGGCATGACGAACCCTGTAGTCCATGTAACAGGGCCATGATCTCCTCTAATAAACAACAGCAGGCTCAGTGAGCCAATGGTAGTGATACCCCAGCTTTGTACAGCATGCAACCTAAAACTATTCTTTACTGTATTTCCTCCTTAGTATAAGAAACCATTGGAGATAACGCTCCGGTTACTAACGCAACCTCGGTTCCCAGAGATAAGGGAATGAGCGTTATGTATGGGGAAAACTCCTGTTTCACTCTGTACTGAAGCCTGATTTGTTCACGTTTGTGTAGCTGCACAAACCAATGGCGCTTTAGCCCGCCAGAAAGGGCGGAGCCGGCCACTATATAAGTCGGCTCGCAGTGCCATTCATCAGATCATTTGACTGAAGCAACAGTCATCGATTCGTGCAGCTTATAGTGCGGCAAGTGACAACGCTCATTCCCTTATCTCAGGGAACCGAGGTTACATCAGTAACCTGAGCATTCTCCTTCAACCATCCACTTCACGTTATGTATGGGGAACGTATCCAATCACGCCGTACTATGAGTAGACACAGGACATCCTGCTCTGCGAGCCCAGTCTCGAGGCACTAAAAAGGACCCCCTTAAAACCTGAGCATGTTTTGCCCCAAGCTATAGCTGAGAGCTTTTTATGACCATTTCACCCAAGGGGCATAGTGGGACATTTAAACAGATAGAACTCGCACCTGCAAGGCAGGGACGTCTAAGTTATAAAATCTGGCATATGTGGACGGCGA
Organism: Spinibarbus caldwelli; assembly: GCA_039654775.1. Classification (NCBI taxonomy): domain Eukaryota; kingdom Metazoa; phylum Chordata; class Actinopteri; order Cypriniformes; family Cyprinidae; genus Spinibarbus; species Spinibarbus caldwelli. The sequence continues at coordinate 22,327,538 of CM077235.1, forward strand.
CGACCAGCCGGCGGCCACACAGATCTCACTGATAGATATTCCACTGGACCACGACCAGGAGGAGAATGAAACCGGGTTCAATTGCCGTGCAGAGCACCAATGAAGGAAGACTGACCATTTTTGGCTGTAGAGCCGTCACGTGGATGGCACTCTCGCCTCTAAAATGGTACTGCTTACTCTCTCTGGGAGCCGATTAGACTCCCGTTGAGGCACTAGACATGAAGGCTCCACAGCTCCGGCCGGGGATGCCAAATCAAGCCCTTCGCCTGCGAGAGAAGGTCCCTCCTCAGTGGAATGGGCCATGGGGCTGCTGCTGAGAGCTGCATTAGCTCTGGAAATCAAGCCTGGTTTCTCCAGAGCGGGGCCACCAGGAGGAGGGGACACTTGGTCTCCCTGACCCGCCCGATGACCTGAGGAATCAGGGCGATCGGGGGAAATGCATACAAGCGAGCTCTGGGACAGTCGTGGACCAGAGCGTCTCACTGTATCTAGAAAAATGTTGGGCAATGAGAATTGTCTTCGGAGGCGAAGAGGTCGACCTCTGCCCTCTCGAAGACTGCCCAAATCTCTTGAATCGTCTAAGGGTGTAGCGTCCACTCGCCCGGGGCTACATTGCCTCTGGACAGCATGTCTGCTCCAAGGTTCAATTTGCCTGCCACATGAACCACCCTTAGCGAGAGGAGTTCTTTCTGTGCCCAGAAAAGGAGGCGACGAACCATCCTGTAAAGAGTGAGAGATCTGAGGCCGCCTTGGCGATTGATATAAGACACCACCGTCATGCTGTCCGACCGGACCACAACGTGGTGACCATTCACGGCTGGAAGGAAGGTTTTCAGAGCTAAGAAAACCGCCAACATCTCTAGGCAGTTGATGTGTAGGCATTGCTGCTGAACTGACCAGGAGCCAAGTGCCAGATTGCCCTCCAACAGCGCGCCCCACCCCGAGTTGGACGCGTCTGTTGTGATCGTTTTCCTTCTGGAGGCCAGGTCTATCTTCACTCCTGTTTGGAACAGACAAGGGGTCTTCCAGGGGGCCATGACCTTGATACAGCGGTGGTCTACCCTGACAGGAAACCGCCCCAGGCGCCAGGCGTGGGGCGGGATACGGGCTTTTAGCCAAAACTGAAGGGGCCGCATGTAAAGCAGGCCCAGAGGAATCACAGAGGCAGCAGCTGCCATAAGGCCAAGCAGCCTCTGAAAAACCCTCAGGGGGCGTGTCGTTCCCGGTTTGAGGGAAGCCGCCAATTGCTGAATCGTCAGGGATCGTTCCGGCGTAAGCCACGCCCGCATTTGGGCAGAGTCTAAAATCGTCCCCAGAAAGACAGTTCGCTGTTTGGGTAACAACCGACTCTTGTGTGGGTTGATGATCAACCTGAGATGTTCTAAGAGTAATAGCTCTCTGTGAGCTATTAGTTCCCTTTCTGATCTGGCTAGAACCAGCCAGTTGTCGAGGTAATTGAACACACGGATTCCCATCTGTCTCAGAGGGGAAAGAGCTGCGTCTATGCACTTCGTAAAAATGCGTGGGGCCATGGATAGTCCAAATGGAAGGACTGTATACTGATAGGCCACTCCCTCGAACGCGAATCTCAAGAACGGTCTGTCACGGGGGGTTATGTGGATGTGAAAGTACGCATCTTTCAGATCCACAGTCAAAAACCAGTCCTTGGGGCAAATGTGCACAAGAATCTGTTTGATAGTCATCATCTTGAACGACCGGCGCATAAGCGAGTGGTTCAGATGTCTGAGATCTAAAATGGGTCTGAGCCCACTGTCTTTCTGTGGAACGTGGAAGTAGCGGCTGAAAAAGCCTGACTGGCTGTTCGCCAGGGGCACTATTTCCACAGCGCCTTTTGCAAGCAGCGTCAGCACCTCCTGCCAGAGAATAATAGCATCGTTGTCCGGAACAGAAGTTTGAATGACGCCTCTGAAGCGAGGCGGCCTGCGAGCGAACTGTAGCGAGTACCCTCGTTGAATTGTTTTTAAAACCCAACTCGACACTCCTGGAATGGCTGCCCAGGCCGAGAAATGGGAGGCGAGAGGATTTATTCTTTCAAACGCGAGCTCGCCTTGAGAAGACACAGAGCTTGCGTTCGTGTGAGAGTGTGTAAGAGTATGAAGAGGAAATTTGCTCTTTAATGTATGTGGGTCCGCTATCACAGCGGTAAAACATTCGGGTACGCGCTGCACCTGCAGGACATGACCCGTTGGAAACAAAACTCCATCGCTCATAGGAGCTCGGAGGGATGGAGAGTGAAAGCGAGCTGTTTTTCGGGGCGTTCCGGCCGAGGCGAGAACGGGAGCCCTCCTCTTCCTCTCTAGCACATCAGGACGGCTTCAGCGGCTCGGGGTCCAGCACATCTCGTGGGCGGGGACCCTGGCGCTTCGGGAAAGGGAAGCGTTTCGCCGACCGAGAGCGCTGTTGCAGCCCAGGCTCTGATTTCCGTTGGGGCTGAGGCTGCGCTGGTTTTGCAGGCTGAGCGGCAGGATTCTTCTGGCGTCTCGCAGCTGCGGGGCCAGGGCATTTAGGGAGGAAGTGACACAGTGCCTGCGACGTCTTCTGAGCCTCCGAAAACGTTTCTGCGAATCCATCCAAAGCAGGGCCGAACAGCCCCTTCGGCAAGACCGGTGAGTCGAGGAAGGCCGTTTCCTCGTCGTCCCTGATCTCAGTCAGATTTAGCCATAGATGGCACTCCAGCACCACCAAACTGGCCATGGTCTTGCCGATCGCCTGTGCTGTTGCCTTCGCGGCACGCAAAGCCAGATCTGTCGCTCTGCGCAGCTCTTTGAAGGTCTCCTGGTGCTCTTGGCCAGACTCATCCAAGCTGCGGAGAAGTTTGGCCTGAAACACTTGTAAAATCGCCATCGTGTGCAGCACCGAGCCGGCCTGGCCGGCCGCTGCATAAGCCCTGTTGCGATCGCTGAGGTGGTCCTGCAGGGCTTAGAGGGAAGCGCTGCATGGGCCTTCAGCCCAAGGGCAGATGGCGGGCACAGATGTGCAGCAATCGCTTCCTCCAGGGGGGGAAGCTTGCTGTACCCCTTTTCCTCAGCGCCGTCCACAATGGTGAGAGCTGCTGCGGTAGAAGGGTTCACTCGGGCCGAGTAGGGGGCACGCCACAAAAGAGCATGAGCCGTCAACGAGTGCAGCCTCTGCGTGGGCGCTGCCGAGACAGGTGATGCACTCGCTGTGTCCGTCCTCCTCGTGCAAGTGCTCCTTGCACGATCCACACTCGCGGCGCAATATTTGCAACAACGCGCGCTGAAATTTGCACTTTAGAAATTGCTCTAGTCTGCTCCAAGGTGCCGGATGCCGCAGGGATCGCGTCACGTCGCTGCTTCGGCGTCTTCAACAGTGGCTAGCAGAGCTGGAGCTTCTTCCAAGGCTTCTTCTTCTTGGCTTCTTCTGGAGTCAGCGAAGAGATGATCCTCGTTGCTGAAGGAGAATGATCTGATGAATGGCGCTGCGAGCCAACTTGTATAGTGGACGGCTCCACCCTTTCTGGCGGGCTAAAGCGCCATTGGTTTGTGCAGCTACACAAACGTGAACAAATCAGGCTTCAGTACAGAGTAAAACAGGAGTTTTCCCCATTCATAACATGAAGTGGACGTTCGAAGGGGAACTGTGCAACTTGCTTGATATTGAAACATTGTTTTCCTGAGAAGTGTGAAAACATTGTTCTTTTTGTTTGCAAATTTTGACCAGCCAAACACAGCAATATTGACTCAACCAATCTTGTGAGTTTTGGGTGGGGCTAAATGCTTGACTGACCAATAACAGACGAGTTTTTGGGAAATAATCTTCTAAGAATTTTCTAAGATTGACCACTAGAAACTACACAATTTAAGGTGATATTGACGACAAAATATGCATTTTTTTATTTGCTTTTTTTGATTTGTCTCACCTCATGTGGGGTTCGATCCAACTTGGTCCGAATACGACTGCCGGGCTCTTTGTGCTCCTTGCCGATGTGAACCACCTGACCTTTAGCGCTCTTCTTAACCAGGTGCCGCCGCACACCAGGGACATCTTCAAACCTGTGACCTACAAAAAAGACAGCAAGACCATGCTGAAATACTAAACCAAGAGTTAAAAAACAACAAACAAATCAGAACAACACTGAATCCATTGTAACACACCAGAAGGACTGTGAGTATCAGTAACTCAGTGCTTACCTAATCTTGACAATACTGACTACATTACATACAAAACTCAGCATCCAAACACAGAAACACACTGAAGACTCAACTGAGCGCTTACTAGAACATGACTCAGTTTTGTGTCTCAAAGTGATCTATTGTTCAGTCAAAATTATCTGTATTTACAGCACACACACAAGCACACGCGTACAAAAGAGACGTCAAAGGCACAGTTGTAGTGGGCAGCTCTGCACCCTTTGAGAATGTCCACATTCCTGAACCACAGCCATAGATGGTTAGATGTACAGACTGAAAACATGATTTATTCTCAGAAGAATGAGAACAAAAAGGTAAATAAAGGAGTCCTTTATAACCTTAGAAAAAAATGGCAGAAAACAACAATATATATATTTTTTATAACATACATTCAATTTGTATTTAATAATAATAATAATCACTATCATTGTGATCATTCATGGATTTTTAAAAAAATAAATACTTGTAGATTTCTATTTCAAATAAATGCTGTCCTTTCATCACTATTTGTCAAAAATATGTATCAGTTTTTAAAATAAAAATAATAAGCACAAATGATTTGAACATTGATAATAATAGAAAATGCAGCAAATTGGCATATTAAAATCCGTTCTGAAGGATCATGTGACACTGAAGAATGGAGTAATGGCTGCTGAAAATTCAGCTTTGTCACCACAGGAATGAATTACATTTTAAAATATATTAAAAACAGAAAACTGTTATTTGACATTGTAAAAGTATTTTACAATATTACTGTTTTACTGTATCAAATAAATGCAGCCTTGGTGAGCAAATAAGAGACTTCTTTCAAAAACATTACACAAATCTTACCAACCACAAACTTTGAAAGGTATATAATTTAATAAAATATAATATACATTTAGACATAAATAAATGTTAAAACTTGTCACTGGTCTTACATTGCCAAATATATCTTTTATCAAATTTTACATAAACACACACACACACTCACTTTTAATGCCGTCTAGGTCAACCGTGGCGAGCATCTGTGCCTCGCTCTCGTCAGTGGGCATGTATTGGTAGTGTTCTAGTGAAGTGCCCGTCATGTTGCCTGTCCGGCGGCGCTCCTGCAGATCATAGCTACGGCCGGGCTTAGAGTCTGGTGAACTCAAACTCGGAAACAAACATGGTGCAGAAACTCGTCTACCATTGGGCAGATTACGAACCCAATTTCTACCCCTGCAGATACAGAACAGAACATAGTGAGGTTCAACACATGCATGCATTTGAATCTTTCTATGTGTTTGTGTCAGTGTGTGTGCACATGTTCACTTACGCGGTTGTTGTAACATCTTCTGGGATGCTGATACTGGTGTGAAGTGCTGAATGGGGTATGATTGGCAGCTTTCGATGTGGTGAGGCTTTACCATTCTTCTTTACAGTGGAGTCGGGATCATCTTCTGATACAAAAAACTGGGCCAACAAGAGAGAAGTTAGTAAGATCATAACAAGTAGTGTGTGTGTGTGTGTTTGTGAGACTTGACTACCTGTGCCCTCTCAGCGTCCACCTCTGTGTCTGTTTCCGGTGTAGGTGTGGTGGTGACATTGCCCTCTTTATCCTGCTGGCTACAGGAATCTTCATCCACTTCTTCATCCTCATCATCCTCATCTATCGGGGGAGCTGCTCCCATGGATGAACTCCTCCTACGCCCTGAGTCCTTCCGCTTTCTTCCAGGCTTTTTCCTCCGGCCCTCTGGGAGGTGTTTAGACAGAGGGTGGTGAATGTGTAGAGAGGTGTGACGGTGAACTACAAATGCCAAAAACATCACAAACTTAGAAGAGCATTACTACAGAGACCCTTAAAGAATACTTCACCCAAAAATTTAAATTTTGTCATCATTTACTCACCCTAATGTCATTCCAAACCTGTATAGGTTTCTTTCTTATGTTGAACACAAAAGAAGATATTTTGAAGAATTTTGAATAATCAAACAGTTGTTGGTCCCCATTGACTTCCACAGTAGGGAAAGAAAAACTATGGAAGTCAATGGGGACCATCAGCTGTTTGATTACCCGCATTCTTCAAAATATCTTCTTTTATGTTCAACATAAGAAAGAAACTCATACAGGTTTGGAATAACATGAGGGTGAGTAAACGACGACAAAATTTTCATTGGTTGATCTATTCCTTTAAGGGAAATGGTCATGGCAGACAAACAGAGATGGAACAAAAAAATATATATTTCATGCTTTTGTGTTCCCCTGAGAAACTTTGTATTTGCTTACAAAATGTTTGTGATGGAAATAATATAAGGTGGGAGGAAAAATATAATTTAATTTCCCTTTAAGGGTTTTGTAGCCTCACTGTCTATCCATTGAACCATTTATGATTCATTGAGAACTTAATGATTTATTTCTTTGAGTTCCATGGAAGAAAGTCATGCAGATTTGAAATTATATGAGGAAGGATAAATAATGACAGAATATTCATTTTTTGGTGTTTTCTTAAATAGCTATATTAATATGCATTCTCCTTTAACTGAGTCTTTTATAATATGAAGAATGTTTTTTAAGGCAGTAGTAAAGCTCTCACACTCAAAGTCCTCCTCATTAAAGGTGCGGTGTTGTTCGATGGGCACGCGCTGGGGGGGTGTGAGGATCTGCTGGAAGCGCTGCACTCCCAGTGTCTTGTTCAAGTCCCCTTCATCGTCATCATCACATCGCTGGGGCGGAGAATGCACTGCAATAGGCTACATGTAACCAGAGAGAAAAATATTAACTTTCATTTCTTTTCAAATAGCCTATGTAGATTGATATCAAAGCGGATGTTATGCAAGCAGTGAGAGAGTTATTCAGATATGCATTCCAAGGTTCTTATTTGTACATCATAGGCAAGGCGAGTTAATTTATATAGCACATTTTATACACAATGGTAATTTAAAGTGTTACATAAAAAGGATTTGAAAATTATCATAAAATATACATAGACAAAAATAATAAAAAGTGATTTAAAATTTATTTAAAAAGAATTAAACACAAACAAGGAGAAGAGAACATATAAATAAGATGATTTTTGTAAAATTTTATACAAATAAATCTTATAAATCTTTACAATTTGTCATCACTGCTTGTAATATTCCATAAACAAGCTACTTGGTCCATACTTATCAATACTGTAATCATGCAAGCAAAAACTCTCACTACAAGGCACAATGATAATGTGGTAAAAGAAGGACTCATGGTTTGCCTGGTTCGCCCCTGCTGGTTTATGCTGGAAATACACAATCTGACTAAAAAAGCCTCTTTCTCCAATGACAGTCATTCAAAATTAGCTGTGCATTACGACAAAATATATCTTCTAAAAAACAAAATGTACTTTTATATTTTACAGTTTGCCTTCAGCCAATCAGCGCTCTCATGCCATTTCCCTGCATCAGCTGATTAATCAGTCACATGGCATTTACAGCTCAGTAGATTAGCTAAAATAAAACTTGGATGCAGAATTGAGTGCTTATGAGCAAAGAAAACAGATTTCAAATGACACACTTCCAGGGGTCAACTGTCAATGAAATGATTGTGAATGCAAACAGTTTACCTTCTCCAGGAATTCCATTATTGACCTCCTTAAAAGGATAGACTAGTTCACTCAAAATTGAAAATTCTGTCATTAATTACTCATCCTTATGCCGATCCAAACCCGTAAGACCTTCGGAACACAAATTAAGTTATTTTTGATGAAATCCGAGGGCTTTCTGACCCTCCATAGACAGCAGCGCAACTACCACGTTCAAGGCCCAGAAAGGTAGTAAGGACATCAATAAAACAATCCATGTAACATCAGTGGTTCAACAGTAATGTTATGAAGCTATAAAAATACTTTTTATGTGTATTAATAATAGAAGCTATTTTGTGCTGAGTAATTAATGACAGAACTTTCATTTTTGAGTGAATTATCTCTTTAATAGTACATTAATGGCATATCTGTATATATCTATGGATGGTATCTCTCTCTCTACGCTCATTTTCTAATTCCGTGTCTTCTCCCCCGCTGTCTGTGGTATGCTATCCTGAGGATAAACTGAGGCTTGTGGTCATGTGCTTAATTTAATTCGGTGTTTTGACAGAGGGGCCCTACTCCGGGTAAAACTAACACGCCCACAGACACCAAGCTCTGGCACGCACACGCTCAATCAAGACGCAGCATCCTGTAGCTCATCCCACCAGAGCCACACAGAGTGAGTCAGCACTCCTACAGTCACTCACAGAGTCGCTCAAGTTGATCATGACTAAAGTCATGTTAGTGATACTGAATGCGTCAAGGAGCCTTATGAAGCTGTTGGACCATGGACGTCTCGCTGCTTAGGATTCTTAAGAAGCCTGGTAAGATACACACATACCAAACCGCCAATGAGGTGGACCAAAAAACACAATATGCGGTAGTGAGCAGCTGCTCTTGTCAACCGCTGAGACAATCAAGACACTAAATGTGTATATCCATGGCAGCCACATGGTAGGTAGCCCTCAAGAAGAGGAAGCAGAGGATGTGGTATCAAGTGATTCCTTGCGGCAGGATCTAATCAGACACTTACCTACACCCCCAGTCTCTGACATCATCGGCCATATCTATAGTCACATCATGATACCTTACACGCATAGTCATCTTCCTATTTACAGAACTTCCAGACAATATGATGTAGGCATACAGTTAAGTTGTACTTGCTGTCAGAGAACAGTAAACGTTCATGCACACAAATAGGTGACAGGACTATGATATAATTATACAGGTGCATCTCAATAAATTTGAATGTCGTGGAAAAGTTCATTTATTTCAGTAATTCAACTCAAATTGTGAAACTCGTGTATTAAATAGTTTAAATCTTTGGTTCTTTTAATTGTGATGATTCTGGCTCACATTTAACAAAAACCCACCAATTCACTATCTCAACAAATTAGAATATGGTGACATGCCAATCAACTAATCGACTCAAAACACCTGCAAAGGTTTCCTGAGCCTTCAAAATGATCTCTCAGTTTGGTTCACTAGGCTACACAATCATGGGGAAGACTGCTGATCTGACAGTTGTCCAGAAGACAATCATTGACACCCTTCACAAGGAGGGTAAGCCACAAACATTCATTGCCAAAGAAGCTGGCTGTTCACAGAGTGCTGTATCCAAGCATGTTAACAGAAAGTTGATTGGAAGGAAAAAGTGTGGAAGAAAAAGATGCACAACCAACCGAGAGAACCGCAGCCTTATGAGGACTGTCAAGTAAAATCGATTCAAGAATTTGGGTGAACTTCACAAGGAATGGACTGAGGCTGGGGTCAAGAGCCACCACACACAGACGTGTCAAGGAATTTGGCTACAGTTGTCGTATTCCCCTTGTTAAGCCACTCCTGAACCACAGACAACGTCAGAGGCGTCTTACCTGGGCTAAGGAGAAGAAGAACTGTACTGTTGCCCAGTGGTCCAAAGTCCTCTTTTCAGATGAGAGCAAGTTTTGTATTTCATTTGGAAACCAAGGTCCTAGAGTCTGGAGGAAGGGTGGAGAAGCTCATAGCCCAAGTTGCTTGAAGTCCAGTGTTAAGTTTCCACAGTCTGTGATGATTTGGGGTGCAATGTCATCTGCTGGTGTTGGTCCATTGTGTTTTTTGAAAACCAAAGTCACTGCACCCGTTTATGCTTCCTTTCTGCTGACCAGCTTTTTAAAGATGCTGATTTCATTTTCCAGCAGGATTTGGCACCTGCCCACACTGCCAAAAGCACCAAAAGTTGGTTAAATGACCATGGTGTTGGTGTGCTTGACTGGCCAGCAAACTCACCAGACCTGAACCCCATAGAGAATCTATGGGGTATTGTCAAGAGACAAATGAGAAACAAGAGACCAAAAAATGCAGATGAGCTGAAGGCCACTGTCAAAGAAACCCGGGCTCCATACCACCTCAGCAGTGCCACAAACTGATCACCTCATGCCACGCCGAATTGAGGCAGTAATTAAAGCAAAAGGAGCCCCTACCAAGTATTGAGTACATATACAGTAAATGAACATACTTTCCAGAAGGCCAACAATTCACTAAAATTTTTTTTTTTTTATTGGTCTTATGAAGTATTCTAATTTGTTGAGATAGTGAATTGGTGGGTTTTTGTTAAATGTGAGCCAAAATCATCACAATTAAAAGAACCAAAGACTTAAACTACTTCAGTCTGTGTGCATTGAATTTATTTAATACACGAATTTCACAATTTGAGTTGAATTACTGAAATAAATGAACTTTTCCACGACATTCTAATTTATTGAGATGCATTATGCATATTGAGAACTCATGTCATGTTTCCCTCAGATTTTTGAGTCAAGTGGATTTTTTATGCAATTTTCAAAAATTTATATTTTATATTTGAATTATGTAGCATGATTATTGATGGTAAAATGCATGTGTATAATACTGTGAAAAAAATCACCCATTCACATGTCTAAATTTCATCCATCCAATGAAATATCACCTTCTACAGGTCACTTGTGTAATACTTTAGAATGTTAAAAAAAGTCTAAAAGTCTAAAAACTAAATATCAAGTCAGGTTAGTTTATTAGACTAACATAACCAAATACATATTTTAGGACAGGATTTAAACCCAGATCTCCTTTAATGAACACAGAATGTGTTTTTGCATTTTGCATTTGCACTTCTCTGCTTTTCTATTGTTTTTCTATCTAAAAATGAGCAGATGTTTGAACATTGTGTTTGCATCTTTTGCAGTGTTTTGCACATTTTTTTATTCCTGTGCCCTGCATTTTGTGTTTTTAAGACAAAACCATGCTTAATGTCCCCTTATTCAGTACAATATAGTACTGTATGTTCTAACCAGTTGTGATGCAAGCAACAAGTGATAAAATGTATTTGTTGTGTTAATAGCCATGACCGGTACAATGACACTACTCATGGAGCAATAACAAAATTATCACTGCTCATTTATATTAAATATATCAAAGATGGATGAGGAGAGACTGATTGTGCACATTTAGAATCATATATTATATGACAAAATCCCTTATGTTGTATTGGTAACACTTTAGTATAGAGACCAATTCTCACTATTAACTAGTTGCTTATTAGCATGCCTATTATTATGATATTGGCTGTTTATTAGTACTTATTAGACCCCTGTAAACACACATTCACATTCCACCTCCTCAAATCCATCTGTCTCTGACTTGCCTCTGTTATCTACACCTGGCTCGAATATTTCTGATATAACTCAAAGTTTTGTGTTCCTGAATACTGAATCCTCTACACAGGGATTAAAGATGTTTTCAAAGGACGAAATGTGATGCTTCTGTCACTTCACTTTCCTCCCTTCATCCACACAGCGAGCAACTCATATTAACTTACATTTTCCCACAGAAGTGTCATTGCCTCTGTGAGATCTGAGCACCATTTTAATATGGGGAACAATGCTCAGACTGAATGAGCGGAGATCCTGCAGAATTACACAAATGTTTTACCACAGAGAAAATTACTTCACAGAGAATCCACTGGTGACCTTTATTTAGCTCTTTTATCTCATCACAAAAAAACCCAGCTCTTCTGCATAATCTTCAAACACCATCATGTAATCAGGTATTACAATTATGCTTCAGGATGTTCTGTTTGTTCCACCCAACCTGAAGTAATATTTATTACAAGAGACATTTCCTGTGACACTGGCCACATTATGTATGATATAATATAATAAACTGATATCATCCCTAAACATACAGGGTGTTTCTTCACTAGCAGAATGTGACTGCTTTAATTAGTCATTTTGTCTTGTTTTACATTACAATATCTAAACATCTCTAAAAGCAAGACCTTATTACTTTCATAAGATATTAAGACCAGTTTTTTGTTTGTTTGTTTTACAAAATATAACCTGAATTAACACACTGGCAAATTTTTTTTTTTAAATAAATTTTTAATAAAGTTTGATTTTTAAAAATGTAATACATTTTATTGACTATACTTCATTTGTTAATGATTGAACATTATTTCTATATTTGATGTACTTATACATATATTTGAATATAATATTTATAATTATAAATTAAATAAACAATTATGCCTAAAGGAATAGTTCACCCAAAAATGAAATTTTCGTCATCATTTACTCACCCTCATGTCATCCTGAACCTGTATACTGTAAGTTTCTTTCTTATGTTGAAGAATTTTGAAGGACGAAACAGTTGTTGATCCCCATTAACTTCCATAGTAGGAAAAGAAATACTGTGGAAGTCAGTGGGGACCATCAACTGTTTTATTACCAGCTTTCTTCAAAATATCTTCTTTTATGTTCAAAATAAGAAAGAATCTCATACAGGTTTGGAACGAAATGAGGGTGAGTACAGGTACATCTCAAATAATTAGAATATCGTGAAAATGTTTATTTTTTTCTTGTAACATTTCAAAAAGTGAAACTTTCATATATTTTAGATTCATTACATATAAAGGATTTTTGTAATAAATGTAATACATTTCAAAAGTTTTTTTGTTTTAATTTTGATGATTAGAGCTTACAGCTCATGAAAGTCAAAAATCAGTATCTTAAAATATTAGAATATTTACATTTGAGTTTCAATTAATGACCATCACTACAGTATAAATTCCGGGTATCTCTTGTTCTTTGAAACCACAATAATGGGGAAGACTGCTGACTTGGCAATGATCCAGAAGAAGGTGCACAAGCAACAGGGATGACCGCAAGCTTGAGACAAACACTTGGGAGAGCTTCACAAGGAGTGGACTGAAGCTGGAGTCAGTGCATCAAGAGTCACCACGCTCAGACATCTTCAGGAAAAGGGCTACCAAGCCACTTCTGAACCAGAGACAGCGTCAGAAGCATCTTACCTGGGCTGTGGAGAAAAAGAACTGGACTGTTGCTCAATTTTCAGATGAAAGTAAATTTTGCATTTCATTTGGATATCAAGGTCCCAGAGTCTGGAGGAAGAGTGGAGAGGCACAGAATCCATGTTGCTTGAAGTCCAGTGTGAAGTTTCCACAGTCAGTGATGATTTGGGCTGCCATGTCATCTGCTGGTGTTGGTCCACTGTGTTTTCTGAAGTCCACAGTCAACGCAGCCATCTACCAGGAATTTAGAGCACTTCATGCTTCCTTCTGCTGACAAGCTTTATGGAGATGCTGAATTCTTTTTCCAGCAGGACTTGGCACCTGCCCACACTGCCAAAGGTACCAAAAGGTGGTTCAATGACCATGGTGTTACTGTGCTTGATTGGGCAGCAAACTCGCCTGACCTGAACCCCACAGAAAACCCCAAAGAGAAGGGTATTGTCAAGAGGAAGATGAGAGACATCAGACCTAACAATGCAGATGACCTGAAGGCCGCTATCAAAGCAACCTGGGCTTCCATTACACCTGAGCAGTGCCACAGGCTGATTGCCTCCATGCCACGCCGAATTGATGCAGTAATTCATGCAAAAGGAGGCCCAACCAAGTATTGAGTGCATAGAAATGAACATACTTTTCAGAAGCCTGACATTTCTGTTTAAAATATCCTTTTTTTATTGATCTTATGTAATATTCTAATTTTCTGAGACACTGAATTTTGGGTTTTCATTATCTGTAAGCCATAATCATCAAAATTTCAAGAAATAACGGCTTGAAATATTTCACTCTATGTGTAATGAATCTATATAATATATGGGTTTCACTTTCTGAAATGAGTGATAAAAAAATATTGACCTTTTTCACGATATTCTAATTTTTTTGAGATGTACCTGTAAATGATGACAAAATTTTCATTTTTGGGTGAACTATCCCTTTAAAAAGAGAAAGAAAAATCAGTGGGGTAAAAAAAGTTGATGTTTAGCTATTTTTTACTGGAAAACAAGACAATGTGTGACTTAAGTTAAAAGACATTTCAAGTTATAACTACTGTCTGGTTCCATAGCTACATGCTTAACAATCATCTACTATTCAGATGATTATTTAAGGATCTCTAATTTTGTAACATTATTATTCACACTGCACAATCATCAATAAGAGCTTTTATCAATACAAGCTTTGTTGGTAGGAGGTTTGACTTCTCAGTTGTCACTGCTGAGAGCCCCTGTAGCCACAATGAATGTAAGAAGCAAGTCCTTCAAGCCACACATGGCTCTTTGAGGAGCAGAAAACCACCCAGATGAAGGCTAATTGAAACACTACAGTTTTACAGAGACATATTTAAAAACCAGACACAATCTGCACAGCACGTCTTCATCTCTGCTGTATAATGGCACAGCATGTTCCTCAGAAATAAACTGATTTCTGGGTATGGCACATTAGGTGGCTTTGTCCCCATGGTTACACAAATTGTTTTTAAATCTTATTCTGGTGAATCAGACCTCTAGAGGATCAATGGCAATTGTTTCTCTAAGTGACCAGACCACGGCTTGAATCTCACCAAATCAGCAGAACAGGTACTTAATGATGTTCCTAAACTCATATACCACATACACATACACACTAGAGGCTGATATTTTTCGGGAATCCCGCAGAATGGGAAACAAAATCACTACGAATCACGTGATTGGGACACGACAGGAAAAAATGTCAGCGGGAGTGGGCGGGACAGGGAATAGTACACTATGATACCCAACTTTATACACAAATATACCTTTTATATAAATAAACTATAAACTGTATATTTTAATTTTGAACTCAATTCTAGTTGCCCTGTCTTTTTATGCTCTCCTCCTGTTTGCTTTGGTGTGGCTGGTTAACCCCTTCGGAGCCTGCATCCATTGAAATGGACATCACATGATGTTTTGTTTAAACCAATAAAATTTTATGTTTTCATAATATGAGCAATGCCTGGTCACTGATTGGTCCCTCATCAACCAATCACAATGAAGATACGACTCCTAACTTAATCTGATTGAGCTACAGGCATCACCAAAGAGAGACATGACTAACCAACTAGACAAGAAGAGGAGGAAGTCCACATTTTACCTTTTATATGCAGATTTATGTTTAAGGTAGCCTCATCAACTTGCACCTATTATAAAATTAAGACTATCAAATGATAATATTCAAAGTTATTTTGAAGATCTTTCAACGTTGCAGAACACAGGATTTTTTTAAAAATTGAATGTTCATGCAATGGACATCAGGTCTTCAAAGATATCAGCAGCACCTCATGAATTAGTTGTATAACAGGTAGGTTGAGAAATTTGTGGAAGCATTTCAAAGCTAAATACAGAGCTACAAATTCTAATGTTAATGTTTTATGAACATTGATATTAATTAATGAAATTAATATGAATATGATTTCATTTATGTCATCAAAGTGACCATAGCCTGTCAATCAACTTTTCATTAGTTTTAGTGAGAAACAGCCATAGTGGATGTAAGATCAGTGAATATACAGCAACACACACACTCACACCCCCTCCACACACACTGATGCCTTGATGCTATAATGCACACAATTATATATCAGCAAGTACACATAAACCCATTCACATACACACAAAGACATTTATACATACTCAGATTCACCCACTTCAACCAACAAAAAGGATCAAACAGGTTTTTTTGAGACTTATCATCTTACCTTTTTTTTCCACATTCTTACTGCATTGTTCATTCTTATAGTATGTGTTCTTTTCAAAATCTTAAACACTAGTTCAAATTTAGTGCACAAGCTCTACTTATTATGTATGGTTAAAATATGGGTTTTTTTATTTTTCTTCAGTCCTGGTGTCCATTATAGTAAACATGAAAAAAATCTAATAAAAAAATGGGTTGGCAAAAATCTTGTTTTTTTTTAACTTATTTCTATATTGGAGAAGAGCAAATATCAAGTGGATAAAAACATTTTTGTTCAGTGAAAAAAATTCAGGTCTGAAGGGGTTAAGTGAATGGCGCAGTCCGTGACGGACAGATTGTTAACGGCTGGTCTATGTGGTCATACATTATATACATTATAAACATTATATACATACTAATATACATTTATGTGGCAGGACATCCAAACGCTCACCTGTCATTCATCGACCTCAAATATGGCTTTTCATCTGAAAGATGTATATAGTAGCAACTTTACATGGCTGCTTAATCTAATGTTAACCTAGAGAAATGTGCGCTATTGAAGTGTAAGTGTGGAGTGTGGAGCTGAACAGTAGTGCTCGCTGCAGGACAGTCTGGTCATACAGATAAAAGTGGCCTAATAGCCTACATCTTTCGAATCTGCAAAGACTCTACGTTTATTTGTGTGCACTCAGAATAACAACGAAACGTTGCGCTTCTGTAAAGTAATTAAAGCAAATAGGATAAGCTTTCTGCCGTCTAGGTCTCTGTGAACTTGAGCGAGAAACTCCGTAAAATATATCTATAGAGAGTGAAATGTCTACTTTCAAATGAAAAAAAAATCTAATAGAAAACGTGTGTGTTAGCATGGATGATTTACATGAAATTTAATGTGTGTGCAATGCACACTGTGCATTGTTTAAGCTGGCTTTCAGTTCAATATAATAACAAAAAACTACATGTTGGATTTTTATTCAACTAAGGTGGGCACGCTGTGATCTGTATTTTTACTGTAACTGACAGATTCCGGCCAGTGACAGCAGTGACAGACGGACAAATATAACAGTGTCCTGTATAGAAAGATGTTACTCCAGCTGACAGTAATCCATTTTCACCTGTACAAGTGAACACTGAGCATCGGCTTATTATCTTTCGATCTGTGACCATTGTTTGCTATTCTGAAAAAATCTGCTTTCATTTTTAAATTTTGTGCAATATATTTTTACTTGCATTTTTAAAATTTGGTTTCATGCTTATTATTTTTTTTTATCCGTGACCACAATACTTTAGACGGAAAAATTATCTCATACAGTGCCCCCAACCTTAGATAACACTTTGGCAGATATTTACACCACTAGCTCCTCTGCGTGCCAAAAAGAAAACACTTAAGTTGCACAACTTCAGAGAGCCAAAATCTGAGATCTTTACCTTAGCAGTCGCTTTTATCCAAAGCGAGTTACAAATGAGGACAATAGAAGTAATCAAAACCAACAAAAGAGCAACAACATGCAAGCGATATGACAAGTCTTGGTTAGCCTAACGCAGTACACGGAGCAAGGTTTTTGTTTTTTTTGTTTTTTTAAGAAACAAGTAGATAGAATATATAAAAAAAGAAAGCTAGTGTTAGTTTTCAAAGAAAAACTAGCAGTTAGAGAATAAATATGCAAGTGATAGAGGATCACGTTTGTGGGGTTTTTTTTTTTTTTTTATAAAAATAAGACAGATAAAATAGAATTAGAATAGACAGTACTTAGAGGGTTAGAGGGTCAAATAAAGATGGAAGAGATGTGTTTTTAGTCGTTTCTTGAAGATGGCTAAGGACTCAGCTGCTCAGATTGAGTTGGCCAGGTCATTCCACCAAGTGGGAACAGTTAATGAAAAAGTCAGTGAAAGTGATTTTGTGCCTCTGATATCAATTCTTACATTAACATGACTGATTTTTACTGTATTTTCAGTGGCTGTGTGATAGTATACTACCAAATATACTGCAATATACAAAACGTCTTTACATTGAGTTGTACTGACATACAACAGACCAGTGTAGTTTGAGTCACAAAAAAATGACTCTTATGAATCAATTCTTTTTAAATAATCAAAAACACAGCGCAACCAGTGTAGTCCAACTTTCAAACAGAATGACTCATATGTTCTGGTTCTTTTATAAATTGTTAAAAAAGACAATTAAACTGTAGAATCAGTATGAAACACTTGCCCTGTGTAATTTACAACAGGAATATGCATTAAAAAGTAAACAGGGTCACTGTCTCACTCAGTTTACTAATATTTAGTGTTTAATAGAAAAGCGATGGATGAATACTGATGAAGCTAACCTTAGAAATACAGGCAAAACTTACTCCAGCTTAATCATCGTCATAGCCTAAAAAATTAAAAAGTGAATAAGTTAAAGATTACTTACCAAATGCCTCGTCAAGCCTGCGGCTGAAGTGACGTCACTGGCATCCTGAGGGTCACTCATTGCTTATGGTCAGGTTTGTAGGTGGTGCTGTAAAGTGCGCTGGCTTTAGCCCTTTTCTCTTTCACTCAGACTCAACTGGGAACTTTCGGGCAGCATAACCTGAGGTGACACATGGAAAAAGAAAACGTCAGCTTGGTTAAAAGTTCTCCAACAGGTCAATTTACATGTTCATACAGCAATGTCTTAGAAAAAAACTTAATTTTTTTCCTCACTGAGCTTCTGTTTTTTGTAGTTTATTGAGAAATGCAGCACTGAGAAAGCTCTCGACTTTAAAGAGACTTTAATGGCCATTAAAGCCTGTCCATTAATGGCTTTAAAGCCCTAAAGAAAATATCCATATAGTTAAATAGTAACATAAATGATACATTCTGTGAATAGCAGTAAATATATATTGCTGGAAGTCTTTCAAGAACCCAATAGATGGAACGATTTTTCTTCCATGTAATTTGACTTGATTATTATGAGAGAAAATGACAAAATAACTCATACTCATAAAAAAACACTGCAACATCATATGCAAATTTTCAAGATTAAAAACTAATTTCTCAAGAGTAAAATATAAATCATATATCTATAAGAGGCATTTCCCCGTCCTTGTAAACCCAAGGAAACTGGGGGCAGGAAGATGTGCTTTTCAATGCTACATTTTGTCTTCAACTTGATGTTTGAATGCTGCATTAGAGAGACATTCAGACACTGTAAATCTGTCTGAGCATCAGTCAACAACAAGGTCAAAGCTCATATACAATATCACAGTAACAGCATCTCATATAAATTGGGCAGGCCACAGGAAATTCTGTAACATTTCTCAATGGAAAATACCAAAATTAGAAGCCACATCCTTATTCAAATCGATAGAGATGTAGGTGTCATATCAGTATGTGAAAGGTCAAAGTATTCATTTCTTCCTATAGGCCATCAGTAAACATTTTTTTAAAGGGAAAAGCATCAGTTGTTCATAATATTATACTTATAAAGGACAAGTTAACAATGAGGAATCACAAAACCATATTGCAATTTAAAAAAACAGCACTGAAGTACATCTTGAAAAAAGAATAATTCATACCTGTGAAGGACTAAATATGAGGATATTAAAACCGTTGCCATTGCAGTCTAAGTGTGCCTGCTCACTCAGCTTATCTATTTCCCCTGACTCTTTCTTGCAGTTTCCTGTAGCACCCTCCATTCAAAGGTTAAGTAATGTGTGTGACGTTGGTGAAGCATGCACTTGCCTAAACAGAGAACACTCTTTTCAAGGCTGAGTAGTTATAATGGCTGGAGTTCATGTGCACTGTTTCCTTTCTTATTAGGACTTAAAATGTCTTTAAAACTTTAACAAGAAGTTGTTTTACAAAGTTATGTTAAACTTTGATACTGTGTTATGCTAAACTGTGATGTATTCAGAGCCATGGGTTGATAATATGACCTCAATTTGGTGAAGGTGCTCTATTTTCAAACTTACACTTTATTTGTTAAACTGAAGCTTTTTACTGCAAATGCTTTTGATGTACCTTTTGTAACAGGACCTTTTGCTTTGATCCAGGGGTGTCTAATTCTGGGCCTGGAGAACCAACGTTAGTGTTTAGCTCCAACTTCTCCCTCTTGAAGACTCCTCTGTTGAAAAAGCTGGTCCTGAGCTGGTTATAAGCTGGTTATTAGCTGGTCCTGAGCAGGAGCTAGTTGCTTTGGACCAGCTCAGGACCAGCTAAGGTCCAACAAAGGACCAGCTTAAACCAGCTCAAATCAGCTGCCATGCTTCAAAACATACCTAACCAGCATATGCTGTTTTTTTCAACAAGGTCTAGTAATTCTGAAGACCTTGATTACTAGGGTTCAGGTTTGTTTAATTGGGGTTGGAGCTGAACTCTGCAGGACAGTGACCCTCCAGGAACAGGACTGGACACCCCTGATTTAATGGCAGCAGCACTCATGCTGCATTATCTCCATGTTTGTGTCAGATTTGATGATCATGTTGTCCAGCATGATTTGAGAAGGACCCAAAGAGCACCTTGCACTTTAATGGAAGGAAATCTGAACTTTTATACAAACAGTTTCACATGGTCAGCGTCATATATTTCTACAATCTTAAATATTTCAAAACATTTATTTGCTTTAAACATTTGCTTTATGTGGAGATTTAAACATATCCTCATTATATAGAGTTTATTTCAACTTAATTTCTTTGTTTTATATTTGTCAAACTTTCTTTCTATTTCCAAGTTTAAATAAAAATGCCCAGATTTTCAGTGTGTATCCTCAGACTATTGGGTCCCGCTGTGTGTCTGTACACTAAAGGTGACTGAGGACAGTGATTCAGCAGAGATGTTGCCCAGAGAATATGAGCATCCACACTGTAAGGCTTATACTTATGCTGCTGCCATGTGAACACTAAATTCAGTACTGTGTGATATAAATAATAGTTTCTAACAAAAAACATGCAATACTGCAGTTTCTTTACAGCATGCAATCACAGTTGCAATCACATTGGCTGTTGCTATGTTGTTCATGCTATTTGCCTGTCTGGTGACAGTAGATGGTCAGAAACAGAAAAAAAAATTCAGTGTCATGTAGATAAGAAACTCAACATTGCATTGCTTTGTATTTAGTGCTACATTTAGATAAAAGTACATTTTTATGCATATTCATGCACCTGCAAAGTGACTTACAATGCATTCATGTTACTAAAATTATTTATTTTATCAATTCATGCATTCCATTGGAATCAAACCCACCTAGCACCATGCTCTACTTACTTGAACTACAGGAACTCTGAAAAGCACAGGTTTGTTAGAAAATGAGTAAAACCTTCAGTATTCCAGTCCATTAGAAGAATCACTGAGTCATCTAATGCTCTTAATCTGGGCCAAAATCATTGTTACTCTGATACCAAGCGTAACTCTAGACTCCTCATCATCACTGGGCTGGATATACAAAGGATGAAAGAGAGAAAGAACCACATTCCTGACAATCACAGTCCAGTGACAACAAAGAATGAGCAAAAAACATGATTACAATTTGTTCAAGCATATTTCTAAGCATATAATTCCTCTCTCCCTGATAGTGTGTATAAAATTGAAGAATTCCAACAGGAAGCACTTTGTAAGACAGGAAGGGCTGCAGTAACATTTTCAGCAAAATACAACTCCAAACACTTTATGTGCCTGTTTTTATACCACAAAAATATCAACATACCCTTCCCATATAACAAGGATCAGAAAACCATAGGCTAGACAATGGCTAAAACTTACTTTTTTTCTCTAAAACATATATTTCAAAGAACATCTAAGTGTTTTTGTCCATACAATGAAAGTCAGAGTCACCAAAATGGTTCAGTTACCATAATTCCGTAAAATATCATCTTTCGTGTTCCACAGAAGAAACTAAGTCATACAAGATTGGAATGACATGAGGGTGAGTAAATGATGACAGAATTTCCAATTTTGGGTGAACTGTCCCTTTAACTAGACCTTGTTACAGAGAAGAAAACCACATGCTTTGCTTCTAACAGAGAAACACAGAGAGAGCGACTTACCTCAGAATGCTCACTGCAGGGAGGCTACAGCTACAGCAGTCATTGTAGTGCAATGGCAAAGACCCACTGAAGCCAAACAGCCACCGAAAGGCAGAAAAAGAAGGAGACACAGAGAGGGAGGAGGGACAGAAGGTGAAAAAAGCCAGTGACTGGAGAACAGAAAAGCTGTTCTGGAAGTTGAATCGCACTAGCCTTTTACTCTAACCTCTCTCTGTCTCTCTCTCTCTCAATCTGTCACACACACATGCTGTTCACTTCCAACCTTGAGGCACTCACTGATAGCTGTCCCTCCCCTCTCGATTAAGTTTCCTCCTTTAGCCCTGACAAACATGTGACTAAAGGGACATGACTCAACAATACGGCTCTATGGCATTAACTCCAGGAATCATTTGAAAAAGACTGAGATATATTTGGCACCTATATGGATATACTTCATATATGTCTGTGTATGCTTTTATTATAGATTGTAAACGTACTTGCAGACTCATTTGACAGCATTTGTGGCATAATGTTGATTACCAAAAAATTTATTTTGAGTAAGAAAACATGTATTTCCCTTAAAAAAAAATAAAAAAAAATTACAATGTTAGTGAATTCGGCCAATATTTAAACGTTAAAATACAGTTTCAGTAGTAATGCCACAAGACTTAAAAATATGCACCTTAGCATGGTTTTAGTATAAAAATTGCTTACTAAACGTGTAACGTTACATCCAATTTTACAGCCTTGTTGCCATTACAATGAAACAACAAACCCTAAAATAACTGTAAGACAGCTTTACAGCTTAAATACACAAGTTTTAACATAAGAATTAAAGTATAATAAATTGGCCCCATTCACTTCCATTGTAAGCGCCTCATATATAACCCTGGATTTATTTTTTTGTTTTGTCTAAATTATTTTTTTGTGACAGACAACATTATGCCACAAATGCTGTTAATTGAGCATTAATGTTGCTATTGTATTCAGCCCAGAATATTACTTTATTTTATTGATTATTATGCAAAATTGAGAGTTAAATTGTGAAACAATAAAACAGAGAGGCTCAATAGTCTTTCTAGCCAAAACAATGTTTTCAAGCAAGCAAATTATCATGCTTACTCTATCAGTGGAGATACGCTTTATCCTGCTTATGACCTCAATGGCCACTGGACGTTACTAAGTCTCAGTGACAAACTACAGCACAACAGTTTGTGTTTAACTGATTATATGTCCAGCACTGTTCTAAGAAATTTGCCTCATATCTTTTTTGTTTCCCGAGGTTATAGTCTTAATTGCAAAATGACGTCTTCATAACGCATTTAACAGAGAAACGTAATCCTTGTCCTGAACATTATGATATAATGGATCACCGCGATCCTGCGATGACGTGAATTCACGGCTGAATTGTTGCACACCATGCAATCCAGCCACCAGCAATGAAATATTACGGTTTTAATTCCACATTACAACGATGCTGTTATAACAGTAAATTATAACTGAACACTGTCATTTCCTGTTTGACCTATGCAGATTTTCTTTTTATAAATACACCCTGATGATTTCAGCAATCACGCCTCGTTACATGGCAGCCACAAGCTGATTCTGTGTCTGTTTTCTGATTATGGTTCTTGTGGAAGACATGCCCCAGCAGACACCTTTGATAAATCAAAGCAATATGCTTGAAAATATGGTTATTTAAGTGCAAGTGTTATTATGTGGATTAGATTCATCTGTAGAAAAGATCTAGTTTCTATCCAGTTGCATTGTGAAATTAATAATGAAATATTTCACAATGGGTGGTCGAATAAAAAATGAAAATGTAAATTGGAAATATGACATAAGGGGACAAGCAACCGGTGGGCTAATTATGGATAATTAATGCTTTGGGGATAACCATAACCCTGCCAAAACATTTTTTCAGCTCCAGCAGCTGTGGTGGGAGCAGTCAGAGGGAGAGGCGCAGGGTGCCGGGTTATTTTTACAGCGACAAATATTTGTTGTTAAGGTCTTCATTTACAAATGGAGATGTCTCAAAAACAAGCCTGCTGATTCCCCATCCAGCCACCGTCCACAATGGCAAACTATACTTCTGTATGTTCAGATGAACACTGCTCTGCAAAGTCAAACTGACCTGAAAAAAATCAATGATCTGGAAACACAGAGACATTCATAATGTCTATTTAGTAAGCCAACCTAATATTAAACCAAGAGAAACAATGTGTACAATGACCAGCACTGTGTTCATTGACCATGTTTACATGTACATCATTTTCCAATTAAGAATCATATTCTACTTGAGACTTGCTCCACATTTATACATGTAATTGCATATTTGGAAAAACTAAGAACTTTTCTTGATAATGTCCTCTGATAACTAATGCAACATTGAACAGTAATTTAATCAACCTTCATATTTAATCAAACATATTGGACCTATGGTACTGTTCGGTGTCATATAGGTTTTTAATTAAAACACAATGACAGAAATAATGCTTAAAATGATTTAAGGAGATTGCATTCAGATTTAAATAGGGTTTAGAATAACAATAACTCTTGTTACCATGGTATTGTGGCGGAAACTGATGACTATTGAGCTTTGAGGCAAGCTGCACTCCAATTAATACTCTTTTTTCCCCAATGCTTACAACAGTCTTATAGATCTCTGCTGTTCGTTCTTGCACTGATTACTTATTTGTCTAGTACAGTTTAACTAACGTCAGTGTCTCATTTACCGTCAAATGCATTTGCAGAATGCGTTCAGATCAAACACCGACTCAACGCACGTGTCTGTCGAGCAAATCAACTCGCTTCATATCATCTATTCGGTCTGGGAGCAAAACCTGTTCAGTCCCAAACGCTTAGGAAAACGTGGACATGCGGCATGCAGATGTTTGTATCCATGACACCCCATATACACTGCAAGCGACACGACAAAACTACAAGACTCATATTATTGCCAATAAAAAAAGAGAGAGAGAAATCAACACTGCATTATTTACAATTGACATCTTGCGCTTGCACGCAGCTGGTTAGTAGCGTCGCTCCCGCCTGCAGTGTTGACTGGGTGTGTTAAAAATAAAAAAATAAAACATGATGACATTCATAAGGCGAACATCAGAGCTCAAATGATTACCGACCTCATCACCTGTGTGGTACTGTGCGAAGAAAACATGTTAAATGTTCAATAAGCTCCAAAAACATATAGCGTGAGCTGCACGCTCCGTCAACCTCAGTCAAATATTGACCATGATTAGAATTCACAAGTTAATGAAACGACCGGTTGAAAACGGATCTGAAGGTTGAGCATCAACCACCCTACAATAACACATTAAAAAGTAAAAATACATACAAGCTGTGAGATTATACAATACTCACAGTAGAAGGGAGTTTCAGTTAATGGCTGTTCCAGTGGTGCACAGCAAGTCTCACCAGACAGGAAAAAGAGAAAAAAACTCACCTGTCATGCAAGAGGTGTCCAGTTTTCCAAATGCTATTTGTGTTAACAAAAAGATGATGGAGTCGCTCTAAGTCAACTATTAGGAGTGAAAAATGTCAGTCAGATGGAGAGGGAGGTCTCGTCTGGAAACCTTTGCATGCCCTCTCATGAAGAATCAGTCAACTTTTTGTAAAGGGCACTCAAGACCCACTTTATATACAAGAAGTGGTGCATGGTGTGTGTGTGTGATTAATTGGTCAGCTTTTAAATCCCTGGGGAAGAAGTACAAAACGTAGCAGTCACATTACAAATGCACTGCACAAATATTAACCTGCAAACAAACACTCCATTCTGTTCATCACTGTGTTTATCTAATAGTCTTGACTCTTGTTTTTGATGTAAATGTGAAATGAGTTTGTGATCTTATTCTAGTGGATCTTGAAGGGATAGTTCACTTAAAAATTAAATGTCATTTCAGACTTATATGAGTCCACAGAAGAAAGTCATCCAGATTTGACATGAAAATGTACATTTTTGGGTGAACTATCCCTTTAATGTTAATATTTGAGGAAACAATACATTTATTCAAAACATGCCTGAATAATCCATATTAAATACTCGTAGCATCAAACAAGATTTATTTCAACCACAGTTGTTTATAAGCACACAGCTGCATCTTTGAAATGCATTTGGAGAATAAATAGACCTCTTATTCTAACCTGTTGTGCCTGAAACGATGTATATTTTCATTATTAATAAATCTGTTCTATCCTCCCAAAGTTTATCAATGACAAATAACCAATTGTTTAAACCCAAAGTGTGCACTCCATGTCTGATCTATTGCATATACTGGTGACTAATTGTTCTTGCCTACAAAAATGCACATGTAGCTTTTCCCAAGCAGGTACCTTGTAACTTAAAAGGTCAATTTAGTGAACTTTAGTCGAAAAATGTCAGGGGTCAGTATTAGTTTGAGTTACTATCCATGTTCTGCAGTGTCCTTTCAAAATTAACTTATTCTGCTGATATACATTACGATATCAGCACACGAACTTAAAACAACTGTGGAAGCATATCAGTTTTTTTTTTTTTTTTGCATGAAATCAAGGTCATTTCTTTTGATCTAATCACTATGAGTGGCAAATAAACAAGCTGTTCTTTTCCAACACAGAATAATCCTGTGAAAGCAGATGATAATATATAATTAGACTGTACACATGTGAGGAATATTGATGAGAGTGAAGCAGAATGAAAAATGACCACCCTTTGTGCAGGTGTTCTGTGGGAACAATCACGTCTGTCAGTGTTGTTAATAATTAGGGATCCTATGACAGAACAGTGTTATGCAAACCTGCTTTACAAATATCTAGGCAATTAAAGGCTTTTGATTCAGCATAAATAATAGCCTTTTTTACACTGAAGGGTGGGGGAAAAAAATATTTGTGAAAGTAAGTTACTGGTATAATTATATCCTGAATAATGACTAATTTGTTTAAAATAAATTCAACAAATATTCTTTTTACCAGTAAGTTAAAATTAAATAAAATGTGAAATGCATACCTGATTTACCTTTAAGGGTTTACATAGGATGAAAGACTGAATCATATTATACAGTATGTTGTACCCACAAGGAACTTAAAGATGCACTTTTTTAAAAAAAGATTTACCCTTACATGGGTTCCATTTGCAGTTTTATTTATCATGGGGCGGTCTACCTCATGGTGGCCACCATTCTGAAGTCACACGACTTGCCAAACACTACTTTCTTTATACCCTTGTTTTGTATACTCACAAAACAAATTAATCATAGCTGAAAATTATGCTCACAAATTGGACGTATTTGCACTGCTAAGCGAAAACCTTTGCTTTGAAGGAATAATACACCCAAAAATGAAACATTTACTCACTCTCAGGCCATTCAAGATGTATATGAGTTCATCAGAACAGATTAAAAAATTAAGCATTATATCACTTACTTAACCAGACCCTCTGCAGTGAATGGGTGCCGTCAGAATGAGAGTTCAAACAGCTGATAAAAACATCACAGTAATCCACAAGTAATCCAAATTACTCCAAACCATCAATTAATGTCTTGTGAAGTGAAAAACTTCATGTTTGTCATAACATTTTTAACTTTTACAAACTTTTACTAGCCCTCTATTCATAATATTGCTTTCTCCAGTGAAAAAGTAATCTTATCTGAATCAAGAGAGAAATATTCACAGATCAACCACTGTTTAGAAGCAAAAACAGATATGTTGGTGGATTCTTATGTGAGAGGACAACAAGCCATGGACTTTATTGGACTCTCATTCTGACGGCACCCATTCATTGCAGAGGATCCAGTGGTGAGCAAGTGATGTAATGTTAAATTTCTCCAAATCTGTTCAGATGAAAAAATAAACTACATCTTGGATGGCCTGAGGGTGAGTACATTTTAAACAGATTTTCATTTTGGGTGAGCAATTCCTCTATTGTTTTGCAGCATCCATGGCACTAGGTGTCAGTAAAAATATGCAAAGAGTGAAGCAACTTTCTTGTGTGGAATAATTGCAACACATTATATGCTCTTATGCATTTTTCTCTTCAAATAAATTGATTCAAATTTATGTAATCAACAAGCAATTATCATTTAATTAGCAATTAGATCATTTAACAGTCCTAGCCCAGTAAAACAATAAAATAAACAAATAATGAATTGCTATCCATATCCCTTCATCATTTTCTAAAAGCTGAGAATGAGGTTTTGCTGGAGATAATTAATAATATTAATAATAATTTGTTACATTTATATAGCGCTTTTCTGGGTACTCAAAGCGCTTTACAAAGAAAGGGGGAATCTCCTCAGCCACCACCAATGTAAAGCATCCACCTGGATGATGCGACGGCAGCCATACTGCGCCAGAACGCCCACCACACACCAGCTTACTGGTGGAGAGGAGACAGAGTGATGAAGCCAATCAGTGTATGGGGATGATTAGGAGGCCATGATGGTCAGAGACCAATGGGCAAATTTGGCCAGGATGCCGGGGTTACACCCCTACTCTTTTTCGAAGGACATCCTGGGATTTTTAATGACCACAGAGAGTCAGGACCTCGGTTTAACGTCTCATCCGAAGGATGGTGCTTTTTACAGTATAGTGTCCCCGTCACTATACTGGGGCGTTAGGACCCACACAGCCCACAGGGTGAGCACCCCCTGCTGGCCTCACTAACACCTCTTCCAGCAGCAACCTAGTGTTCCCAGGAGGTCTCCCATCCAGGTACTGACCAGGCTCAACCCTGCTTAGCTTCAGTGGGCAACCAGTCTTGGGCTACAGGGTGATATGGCTGCAATAATATCATTAAAAAACTGAGAAAAATAAACATCTGCATTTTTTTTCTTTTTCTGTGAGAGAGAAACCTAAATCTTACAGAAGCAGTAGGGATTTCATAACAAATTAACCCTCGCTTCACATTGTTCATAATACACATCCACAAAACAAAAACAAAAACAGTCAATTCAATAATAACTCAGCATAAAAAAAGAATCAGAGAGGCTGTTGGAAAAATGACCTGCAGCTTTACCGCCAGGGCCGGATTTACCTCTTTTCATGACATAGGCAAAACAAATTTTTGGGCCCCCCTTCCCTATTAATATAATAGGCCTATTATTACCACCCAGGCAAACAAAAATATTTCTTAATCAGTGGAAACTTTACAGTGTTTTCTATCGCAATAAGCACTTGCGTTCAGTCAATAAAAATCGAATGTAGCTCTTAATTTGATTGAGAACTGAGAAAGACCATTCCATTAATAGGCACAGTGTACCACTCCGGGAGTTATATCTCTAATAATTTTAACGGCCAGGAGTCACAACCACACATTGACATTGTTCAGATGATTTGTTTCAAGACATTTGACATGTTTCCGTCCTGAAATCTCGTATGTGTTGAACTATTTTTTACGCACCTCATCCCAAACCTTCCACTGCAAATTCCAAAACGTCATTTTAGAGCTAATAACAGAGGCTTGAGCCATTGATATACTGGCTAATGCAGTTATTAATGCAGTCTAATGCAGTTATTAGAGAGAGAGAGAGAGAGAGAGAGAGAGAGATTAGGTGTGACAGGTGTGAATACCTGTGCAGCGTTCAGCAGCAGGTTCTACTAACAGCGAATCTTAAGTTAAACTGCTTCAAGAACCTCGCTACTGAGATGTAGCTTTTCAGCTGCGAAACTATTTTATTGATAAATTCGTGGGGTGGCGCGCAGTACCAAGAGTACAGGCGGTCGCCTGGGGCCCCGCCTTAAGGGGAGGGCCCCGTGGCTGCGAGATTGTCAATTCAATTTCTAGTTAGGCTTGTTCAAGATGCAACTGCGCTGCGCAGACCGATCTGCGTATGACATCAAAGACATCAGATTGGAGAGCAGACGACTCTTATGCTTTTGAATCGCTCTCGTGGTACTTGTCGAAACAGAGATCGGTCGATTGTTTGAAATAAATTCCTTTTGTGAGCTGACGTGGTTTCATGTCACAGAACGGAGCAAAATCTTTATCTTTTGAGTATTCTATACAGTGATAAATTCTATGTTGATTAGCACTGCATTACTTAATTCATATAAAAATACCCGAGATGGCTTGAAGAACACAGATAAACCATTTAGTCGCAATCGTATATTTATTGTCTACGTATCTCATCAGTTAAAACGTGTCTACCTGCCTTTAATTCAGCTATGCCATAGGATGCCTTTTTCCATATTAGGGATTTCCTGGAATGTCCTATGATTTATGACTTCTATAAGTTTTTCACTTATGGATTTACTGCGCGAGGGCACCCTCCAGCTACCAGAATGAAACAGACATTGCATTACATGTGTGCACTCACTAATGCTCTCAGCACCTGATTTGGGGTAAAAATAGGAATAATCTTCTAAGTTTTTCTTCCGTGTAGAGGAGTTGATTTTTCTCTTTCTTTCAGTGGATGCATAAGATTTCCTGACAAAAATTAAGAAATTATTGTCAAAGATTTTTATTCACAGTTTATTTTATAATAAATCCTTAGACATTTATATTTATAGGCCTTCTGCATTTTAACAGGTAGCTAATGCTGCAGTTTTCTGTGAAATATACTGATAATAATCATTATCAATAATTATTTAGTTTAATGGTTTTATTTAGTAATAACAATAATCAATTTTTTTTGGCCAAATTGTGCAGCCCTACAATCATGCACAACAAACTCTGTGTTCTTTATCATTTTTAGCAAAGAAAAGGTTTGTCTGAAAACATTTCTTGTTACGTTCAAATTTTGTGTCCAGATTGTGGAATTCATTGGATATTGCCTCTCAGAATAGCTTACATATATGTATTTTTAATCTGTTTTTAATATTTTTACATGTGTATGTTGAATGTGTTATACTTAATGCACATTTATACTTAAATATTTAAATTGTCATTTTATGTGCTTTCTCTTAACTCTTCAAATTGCTATGACAATTTTTACACTAGTGGGGCCCATTTTCATTATCCTGCCTAGGGCCCCACAACCCTACAGGCCGGCACTGCCGGTAACATTTTGGCTTCATAATTTTTGGGAAAAAAGTTACATGTTTTTCATGTTTTTAGCATTCTACCAAAATAGTGACATGTTTAACTATATGGAACACATACTGGTCAAATAATAATTATGGGTATATTGTTCTGACACTCGTTGTGAATGTATTCCACCCTGTTAGGGACATATACATAGTTATCACAAAATTTTAATAATGTAAATGTTAAACAGTGATGAGCAATAATAAGATAGTATATGTCCCTTATGCCATAATGGTATTTTTTATTCTTGAAACAAAAACAAAACAATTATTAAAGTCCATGTAAAGTCAATATTAAATGTGTGTTCTGAGTTTGTCACACCACAGAAAAATGTGTTATTAACCACCCAGCCAAATTTGAATGCTAAAAAAACCGCCAAGTAAATAAAATAAGGTATCAAAATCTTGTAAAAATAAGCAGTATTCTCTGTCCTGTAAAATATATTTATTCTGAAGTCTCGAGAGATTTTGCGAGATTTCACGTGTTCACAGTCGGGACTCTGGTTGAAAATCTGTTGGTGTGTGGTGTGCGGTTTCTGTCACATCGTGGCACACCACACACTTTAGGAGCAAAACGGTTAAATCTAGGATTTTTTGTCGTCATGTTTGTGGTCTCTTACCTTTTGAAAATCTTTTAGTGTGTACCCAGCCTAAGGGGCTGCTTGCGATATGAAACATTGCATCAGCTTTCAAATTTTGAACGAAATTCTAACAATAAATTCCGTTTTGGGTAAATCGTAAAATGTAGCGCTTCAGTTAAAGCCAGAGCCATGGGGGAAAAAAATAATAATAATAATAAAAAAAAAACAATTATTGCGAAAAGCTTTGATCTAGCCGCCGCACGGTGCGAGCTCTTCAAACTAACCCGTGTTGACGATACATTTGCATTGGTTTAAGTAGGATATACGACAACTTCATTATACTGGTATTTGCAGCAATTTTTTGGTAAACATTACAGAATATTATGCATTGATTATTACGTCGATGACATTTGCAGCTTAACTATTTTTCAGTTAAATAAGTGTTGCATATTTTAGTTCAATAATATTTATTTCATATGTTGAGGAGATCTTTTGGTTCTAAATACTATTTGTGCAATAATTATGGTCTATTAATGACTTAAAATATTTTTTTCTAATATTTCTATTACAATTAGTATAGTATTTAAGGTTAAAATAGAGAAAAAGGTTTTAAATTCCAATGCAAATTTAATTTTTCAACAGCAACAACAACAAAAACTCCTTTGGATGGATATTTAGGCATGATTAAACACTAGATTTTTAAATGAGAAATTTAATAATTTTAACTACATACTTTTTTAATAATATTTGCATAATTACACACAATGAATGCAAGCAAATACTAAATTTAAATCAAGTTTAAAATGGTGCTAAAAAAAAGGCATTCAACTGCATTCGACAAAATATTTTTATCCACTTATTTTTACAGTATATACAAATGAATTGATATTGAATCGAGGTCGAGGGGAAAAAAAATCTCTCTCCAAGCTGAACTTCAAAGTTGGCAACCCTGTTTAACTAACGTCTTTTTAGTAATTAATTTAAAGGTCTTTCTACAGAAACGTCCACTTTTGGTATGGCAAGATGTCTTAAAATGTATTTCTTTTTTAACATTTAAACTTAGAACACATTATTAGATTACCTTTTGACTTTATGAATACACAGCTTAGTGATTTTTTAAATGTTTTTTGTGTATTTATTTAAAGACCACATGTACCCTTTTTTATTTTATTTTATTTTATTTATTTATTTTTTGTGTCACTGGTGTTACCTTACTACTTTGGAAATATTAAGGTTTTTATGAAATATTAGGCTGTGTTTCTCTCTTTTTTTCACCACGTAGTCAGAGTTACAGGAAAATAATGATAATGCAACAAATAAGGAGATTGTTTTATTTTAATCAGGTTTGTTAAAAGTGTGATTGAATGATGTTAGTTCATTTGCGCAACCATGTATTTGCTATAACAAATAAAATATTTGAAAAAAAAAAAAAAAAAAAAGTTCTATCCAGCGCTGGTGCTAGCTATAGGCAGAGCAGATTGCCTAGGGTCTCGGGCTTTGAGGAGGGGCCTCCATAACCGTAACATCCCCTATACACCAATCCACCAGTCAAGACGGGCAGCAAATACTAGCTTCATTGTTCATTGGATATTGTTGAATTGTTACTCATCTGCAGTTAAACCAATTAATGTTGCAGTTTCAAAGCGGGTCCCACCTTCTGAATGTTTGCGTAACGAACACATCTTTCAGGTGCTGTGAAGTGTGATCTGTGTGATGCAAGCGGCTAAATCGGCACGCAAAGAGGTACAGCTCCTAATGCAGGTGTGTGAGTTGTCATCATCTATTTTGAAGCGATAGCAATGTATTCTAAATATAAACTTGTTCTGTCGATCAGCGTAGTTTCTGGAAAGATCATTCACCGCTTTATAAAAGAGCTTGAGTGCCGTTGATGGGCCATGGTCAAAAGTTTGGACCCATTACTATTTTTAATGTTTTTGAAAGAAATTTCTTATGCTCATCAAGCCTGCGTTTATTTGATCAAAAATACAGAAAAAAAAAAAACTGTAATATTCAGCAAGGATGTTAAATAGATAAGTTATAGTAAAAGATTTATATATTTTTAAATTTTTAAACATCTTTTTAATAATCAAAAAATCGTAAAACATATCACAGGTCATCCTAAAAAATATCACAAGTATCACAGGTTATAAAATAAACATTAAGCATTATTGATAATAAATCAGCATATCAGAATGATTTATGTAGGATCATGTGACACTGAAGACTGCAGTAATGGCTGATGAAAAATCAGCTTTGCATCAAAGAAATCTATTTTTAAGTATAGCAAAATAGAAAACCGTTATTAAATTGTAATAATATTTTATAATATTATTATATCAAATAGGCTAAATCTAGGCTTGATGAGCATAAGAGACTTCTTTGATGTTTGTACTGTGTGTAATGTTTTATACTTCTTTGCGTACTTGCAGCCGTTTGCATCGCATAGTGCATAGCGTCTGAAGGATGTGTTCGTTATGCAAATATTCAGAAGCCAGGACCCACTGGGCTTCGTCTGTGTTTATAATACTCATTGAATTTACTGTCTTTGTCAGTTTGAAGGATGGTCATCTCCTGTCTAATCCAGAACATCTTTCATCATGAGTGACTGGAGCGCACTGGGGAGACTTCTTGACAAGGTCCAAGCGTACTCCACGGCTGGAGGCAAAGTCTGGCTCTCCATGCTCTTCATCTTCAGGATCCTGGTCTTGGGGACGGCGGTGGAGTCCGCCTGGAAAGATGAGCAGTCAGCATTCACGTGCAACACGCTGCAGCCCGGCTGCGAGAACGTGTGCTACGACAAGTCGTTCCCCATCTCCCATGTGCGCTTCTGGGTGCTGCAGATCATATTTGTGTGCATGCCGACCCTCCTGTACCTCAGCCACGTCATGTTCCTCATGCACAAGGAGGAGAAATTGAATAAACAGGAGGAGATATTAAGAAACACCCAGCACAAAGGAGGTGATGTGGGTGTGCTCTTGAAGGAAATTGAAATGAAGAAGTTCAAGTACGGCCTGGAAGATTACGGGAAGATCAAAATGAGGGGAGGGATATTTTACACATACATCGTGAGCATCGTCTTGAAGTCCATATTTGAAATTGCTTTCCTGTTGATTCAGTGGCACCTTTATGGTTTCAAGCTGTCATCCGTTTATGAGTGTGAAAGATCCCCTTGTCAACATAAAGTGAACTGCTATTTGTCTCGTCCCACCGAGAAGACTGTTTTTATCATCTTTATGTTGATCGTGTCACTTGTCTCTCTGGCCCTCAATGTCTTCGAGTTTTTTTGCGTGATTTTCAAGAGGGTGAAGGATCGTCCCACCCAGCGCTTTCCATATTCTGAGCAAGTGGTTCTGGGGAAGGATCTTTTGCAGCTCAAGAAGCTTGAACTTCGACCCAGTAGACAAGCAAGCAGTCGAACCCGGCCCGATGAT
The DNA here is from genome assembly GCA_039654775.1 of Spinibarbus caldwelli. NCBI lineage: Eukaryota > Metazoa > Chordata > Actinopteri > Cypriniformes > Cyprinidae > Spinibarbus > Spinibarbus caldwelli. The sequence goes on from CM077235.1 coordinate 22,362,249, forward strand.
CTTCACATCTAGGAGAAGCCTCAAACACAGACCCCATGGACAAGTTCTACCTTTCACAAGAGGTGAATATTAAAAATAAAAATAAAAAAACTGTGAAAAGGACACTGGTCACTGACATCCAAGGTTTTGGCCATCCAAAGAATATTGTTTCAGCATTTATAATTTTGTTTTTGCTGTTGTAACTCGTGCAAAAAAGTTCTTGTTAAGTGAACTGTATTTATGAGCTGTGATTGTGAAAATGTTAATAATTTCACAGGTTTGCTCTAAAATAAATGTTCAATACAGTATATAAGTAGTTTATGCATATGTGTTCATAGACCTTTTTTTTCACTGACAATCAAAGAATATGGTTTCAGCATTTATATTTATTTTATTTGTTTTTGCTTTTGTAACTCATGCCAAAAGTTTGTTTTTGTTTAATTTATGAGCTGTGATTGTGAAAATGTTAATAATTTCACAGGTTTGCTCTAAAATAAATGTTTAATACAGTATATGGGTAGTTTATGCATATGTGTTCATAGACCTTTTTTTTACTGACATCCAAAGAATATGGTTTCAGCATTTATATTTATTTCATTTGTTTTTGCTATTGTAACTCATGCCAAAATTAGTTTTTGTTTAACTTTTGAGCTGAGTTGTGAAAATTTTAATTTCACAGGTTTGCTCTAAAATAAATGTTTAATATAGTATGGGTAGTTCATAGACTTTTTTTTACATCAACATCAAGTTTTTAAGTTAAAATGTAAAATGAAAATTGTATTTCTTAAGTAAATAGGTCAGAATTTACTTGGAATTTTTCACCATTTTCTGCACCATTTTGCCTTCACTTCACTACACAAATTCATTTTAAAATCCGCAAATATTCCATATAGTCTCTCTAATTTTTATAAAACTGCATAGATATTAATTTTAAGTTGTATTAATACTACTACAAGTAATGTCTTTCTCTCTTGCTCCCTCTATCTCTCTAAATATATATAATTTCTATCCATCCATCCATCCATCTATCTATCTGTCTATCCATCCATCCATCCATCCATCCATCTATCTATCTATCTATCTATCTATCTATCTATCTATCTATCTATCTATCTATCTGTCCATCCATCCATCCATCCATCCATCCATCCATCCATCCATCCATCCATCTATCCATCTATCTATCTATCTATCTATCTATCTATCCATCCATCCATCCATCCATCCATTCATCCATCCATCTATCCATCTATCTATCTATCTTATAAAAGGGCTTTAGACTGAGTTAATTATTGTTAACTAAAACTAAAACCAGGTTTAACCTCTTAACCTGCACCCCTATTTTTGAGCATTTTCTGAAAAATTACATACTCAAATAAAAATGTGTGTTGCTCATGAACCCTAAGGTCTTAAAAATCTAGTATTGTTTGAAACTAGATACTTGAAACTTTGTTACTCTGGAGTCATAACTCAAAATCAGTATAGCAAGAGAGTAAAACAAGGTAAAATATACATAAAAGTGACTCACAATATCTTTGAATGACATTCACTTAGGGAAAAATGGATGAGGTTGTGATGCCAAAGGCCTGAAAACACCATAAAGATAAAGCTGAATGTCTGACCTTGTTTTGATTTAAATTTGAGGTTAATACTCCCAAAAATGTAGTTTCTGTAAGCATTAAAAAAAAAAAAAAAAGATCAAATGGATCAAAACTACAAAATACATATATGGATATGCCTGTTGCAAGGGATTTAGGGTATTAGCAAATTAAATATAAAAAATAAATAAATAAAAATATACAAATACTAATAATAATAATAATAATAACAAAATATGTTTTTACTTTTTGTTTTGACTAAAGTGGGGGGATAGCAGAAGAACCTCATCTAAACATTCTATCTCTATTCACAGATGATTCAATGATCAAAATCTGGTATGTTTTAACTGCCTTTTTGTTTCTTTTTAATTTACAAATTCGGGTTTAGAAGCTGTAAATTTAGACTTGTGTGAGTATGACCTTTTCCAAGCAAGCACAAGATTGTAACAGCATTATTTAAAAGAGCAGAGCCCCTGAATTTAGTCCTACGATGATCTGATTTATCTATTCATCTGTTACTATTTATTTATATAAACAGTGAAATTTTACTGTGTGTGTATATATACAGGTGCATCTCAATAAATTTGAATGTCGTGGAAAAGTTCATTTATTTCAGTAATTCAACTCAAATTGTGAAACTCGTGTATTAAATTAATTCAATGCACACAGACTGAAGTAGTTTAAGTCTTTGGTTCTTTTAATTGTGATGATTTTGGCTCACATTTAACAAAAACCCACCAATTCACTATCTCAACAAATTAGAATATGGTGACATGTCAATCAGCTAATCAACTCAAAACACCTGCAAAGGTTTCCTGAGCCTTCAAAATGGTCTCTCAGTTTGGTTCACTAGGCTACACAATCATGGGGAAGACTGCTGATCTGACAGTTGTCCAGAAGACAATCATTGACACCCTTCACAAGGAGAGTAAGCCACAAACATTCATTGCCAAAGAATCTGGCTGTTCACAGAGTGCTGTATCCAAGCATGTTAACAGAAAGTTGAGTGGAAGGAAAAAGTGTGGAAGAAAAAGATGTACAAACCAACCGAGAGAACCGCAGCCTTATGAGGATTGTCAAGCAAAATCGATTCAAGAATTTGGGTGAACTTCACAAGGAATGGACTGAGGCTGGGGTCAAGGCATCAAGAGCCACCACACACAGACGTGTCAAGGAATTTGGCTACAGTTGTTGTATTCCTCTTGTTAAGTCACTCCTGAACCACAGACAACGTCAGAGGCGTCTTACCTGGGCTAAAGAGAAGAAGAACTGGACTGTTGCCCAGTGGTCCAAAGTCCTCTTTTCAGATGAGAGCAAGTTTTGTATTTCATTTGGAAACCAAGGTCCTAGAGTCTGGAGGAAGGGTGGAGAAGCTCATAGCCCAAGTTGCTTGAAGTCCAGTGTTAAGTTTCCACAGTCTGTGATGATTTGGGATGCAATGCCATCTGTTGGTGTTGGTCCATTGTGTTTTTTGAAAACCAAAGTCCCTGCACCCGTTTACCAAGAAATTTTGGAGCACTTCATGCTTCCTTCTGCTGACCAGCTTTTCAAAGATGCTGATTTCATTTTCCAGCAGGATTTGGCACCTGCCCACACTGCCAAAAGCACCAAAAGCTGGTTAAATGACCATGGTGTTGGTGTGCTTGACTGGTCAGAAAACTCACCAGACCTGAATCTCATAGAGAATCTACGGGGTATTGTCAAGAGGAAAATGAGAAACTAGAGACCAAAAAATGCAGATGAGCTGAAGGCCACTGTCAAAGAAACCCAGGCTTCCATACCACCTCAGCAGTGCCACAAACTGATCACCTCCATGCCACGCCGAATTGAGGCAGTAATTAAAGCAAAAGGAGCCCCTACCAAGTATTGAGTACATATACAGTAAATGAACATACTTTCCAGAAGGCCAACAATTCACTAAAAATGTTTTTTTTAATTTTTTTTTGTTTTTATTGGTCTTATGAAGTATTCTAATTTGTTGAGATAGTGAATTGGTGGGTTTTTGTTAAATGTGAGCCAAAATCATCACAATTAAAAGAACCAAAGACTTAAACTACTTCAGTCTGTGTGCATTGAATTTATTTAATACACGAGTTTCACAATTTGAGTTGAATTACTGAAATAAATGAACTTTTCCACGACATTCTAATTCATTGAGATGCACCTGTAAATTAGGTGTGTTCGACTCAGCGTGGCTCAGACCGATCAGTGTTTGACATCAAAGTACCTCGAGAGTGTTTTGAAAGCATAAGGAACCGTCTGTATGGTACTTTGATGTCATACACCGATCGGTCTGCACACGTTGCATCGTAGCAGTGATAACTATTAATCTTTTAATCATACATAATACATTAGGCTCATTAAAATAGGGTCATTCTCTGTTTTAATATTATGTGTATGGTGTTTCAGTATGTAACAAGGTGTTTACTCCAACCTAATATTACTAGCAGCAGAGAAGGCCTTGCTCAGGCAGTCAGATGAGTTCAGTGAATAGCAAGGCTTTTATCTACACTCACACCTGTCGGAGGAAGCCAGGTGGGCAGAGGTGTGAACCACTGTCATTGGTCACCGCTAGTCATGTGAGCTCCCAACAAACAACTTGGACAGTTTGAATCATTATTCAAAGGACAGAGGAGAGAGCACAGCACAGTAAAACAACAAGCATTTTAGGTAAATACAATTTATGACATTATATTTGCAGAGGTGGACAGTAATGAAGTACATTTACTTGAGTATTGTACTTAAGTGCACTTTTTGAGTATCTGTACTTTACTTGAGTATTAATTTTTCTGGAAACTTATGACTTTGACTTCACTACATTTGAAAGACAAATATTGTACTTTTCACTCCACTACATTTCTATCAAGGTCCTCGAAGTATATATATATATATGTGTGTGTGTGTGTGTATTTCATATATATGAATACTCAAATTGAAGAATGTAGTTTCATGTTTCTATATTTTATGTTTATTATTATGTCATATACATTTTTGCTTTCTGCTCTTTTTATGTAGATTTCAAGTATTTAAGTTCATATAATAATACAAAGAACCAAAGACTTCTTCAGTCTGTGTGCATTGAATTTATTTAATACACGAGTTTCACAATTTGAGTTGAATTACTGAAATAAATGAACTTTTCCACGACATTCGAATTTATTGAGATGCACCTGTATACACGTGTAATTGCATCGCTTTGACTGTAGCCTAGATCCCACCTTCTCACACACACCATGATTGGTCCATTATGTACAATACCTGCATGTTATTGGTCAAGCTAGTTTTCGATCATTACCTTCAGCAAGCATGAAAACAGGAAAACAAAGCCAAAACAAATCCTGGCGCGTATGGTCATCCTAACTATTTCATATTGAAATCCTTTTTGTCATTACTTTATCCCTTACCATGTCAACACTGTTCAAGATATCCTAAAGTTGAGATCGTATGAGACATTATATGTGTGTGTGTGTGTGTGTGTGTGTGTGTGTTCCCACTGCAGGCATTTCTTCCCGTGCTGTCCATGTTGACAACAAGTTTCTGTCCGCGTGTGTGGGTGAGTGCGTGTCAGTACTGTGTGTGAGTCTGTGGGAGAGAACCGGAGAAAGGTGGAAGACATGGAAATAGTTTGTCATTTTTTACCCTATTGTTTGTTAAATTTATTTGCTCAATGTCTTCCGGGGTTTTGGTTTTTTTATTGTTGTAGATAGCCCATAGTATAACAAAATATTATATAAATATATCTCTTCATTGTGTTTGGGCCCCCCGGACGAGTGAGCATAGGCACGTGCCTAGAATGCCTATGCGTAAATCCGCCTTGTTTACCGCACTAACAGAAGCTTTAGTATGGAACGATTTTCCGGACTATTTTCAAATAGAATTGCAAATTGTATTTTCAATTGCGTTTTCCATATGTGGACGCATAAATTGTGACATAATCCAAATGCAATTGCAAATCTTGCATTACCGCTTTCGCGAATGCACAGTGACTGCCACATTTCAAATGAAAAAGCAAAGTCTGTTTGCAACTGTATTTCCCATGTCTTACGAGTTATGAACCTGTCATATCTAAATAGCAATGTTAATTACCACATTTGATTTTTTACTTTCTCTGCGCCGCGCATATAACCTGCCAAAACTCAAATGGAATCGTAATTCCTTTTGCATTTGAATTTCCGATGTCTGCACTGAAAGCTGTCAATCAATGTGAGGGGCGGGACTAAACTAGGGGGCGTGTTTGTTTTGGGAGGTGACGTCACTCACAGACGACCGTGCCGAATGCTTTGATCAATGGAGGTAATTGATAAAGCCTCCATTAAAGGCAGCTGCCAATCAGTTCGTGCCTGATTTAACGAACAGACAGTGCAACCTTCTTGGCACAATACATAATTCAATACATAGTTTTGGCAGGTTATATGCGCGGCGCAGAGAGAGTGAAAAAGCAAATGTGGTAATTAATATTGCTATTTAAATATGACAGGCTCATAACTCGTAAGACATGGGAAATGCAGTTGCAAATAGACTTTGCTTTTTCATTTGAAATGTGTCAGTCACTGTCAATTCAATTCAATTCAAGTTTATTTGTATAGCGCTTTTAACAATACAAATCGTTGCAAAGCAGCTTTACAGGAAATTAAGTTTCTACAATATATTTATATATTGTAGAATCTTAATATATTTAACTTATGGCGAAATTTGGTAGTTCTGTTTGTTGTCTGAGGGTAGGCATCATCTGAGGTCCTCTGAGGGGTTGGCATCATCTCTTCTCAGGTGTTCTGGATCCAGACTGAAGCTTGTGTAAATCCTAGTTACCACGGGATGTTAATCCCGTGGCAGAAACAGAGAAACAAATAGGACATAATTAACGTAGCTGCTGTTCCAACCAAGCAAAAATGATTTGTTCAATCCAAGCTAAAGAACAATAATGTGTGTTTGATCAGATATAACTGCAGTACAAGATTATGAGATGCATTATGTGAATGCTTGGCTAAAGAGATGTGTCTTTAATCTAGATTTAAACAGAGAGAGTGTGTCTGAACCCCGAACGTTATCAGGAAGGCTATTCCAGAGTTTGGGAGCCAAATGTGAAAAGGCTCTACCTCCTTTAGTTGACTTTGTTATCCTAGGTACTACCAAAAGTCCAGAGTTTTGCGACCTTAGGGAGCGTGATGGATTGTAGCGTGGTAGAAGATTAGTTAGGTACGCAGGAGCTAAACCATTAAGGGCCTTATAGGTAAGTAATAATATTTTGTAACTGATGCGGAACTTAATAGGTAGCCAGTGCAGAGACTATAAAATTTGGGTAATATGATCATATTTTCTTGACCTGGTAAGGACTCTAGCCGCTGCGTTTTGGACTACCTGTAGCTTGTTTATTGAAGATGCAGGACAACCAGCTAGCAGTGCATTACAATAGTCCAGTCTAGAGGTCATGAATGCATGAACAAGCTTTTCTGCATCAGAAACAGGTAACATGTTTCGTAGCTTGGCAATGTTTCTAAGATGGAAGAATGCTGTTTTTGTAACATGGGAAATATGATTTTCAAAAGACAAGTTGCTGTCTAGTATAACACCCAGATTTTTGACTGTAGAGGAAGTAACAGTACATCCGTCTAGTTGCAAATTATAATCCAAGATATTCTGTGTACTGTTTTTGGTCCAATAAGTAATATCTCTGTCTTATCTGAATTTAATAGGAGAAAATTATTGGTCATCCAATCTTTTACATTTTTAACACACTCTGTTAGCTTAGATAATTTAGAAGTTTCATCTGGTCTTGTTGAGATATATAGTTGAGTATCATCAGCATAACAATGGAAACTAATCCCGTATTTTCTAATAACATTACCAAGGGGCAACATGTATACTGAAAATAGCAGAGGACCTAGGACAGATCCTTGTGGTACTCCATACTTTACTGGTGATAACTGAGATGACTCCCTGTTTAAATAAACAAAGTGGTAGTGATCAGACAGGTAGAATCTAAACCATCTTAAAGCCTGCCCTTGAATACCCGTATAGTTTTGTAATCGATCTATGAGTATGTCATGATCTATAGTGTCGAACGCAGCACTAAGATCAAGTAAAACTAGCAATGAGATGCAGCCTTGGTCTGACGCAAGCAGTAAGTCATTTGTAATTTTAACAAGTGCGGTTTCTGTGCTATGGTGGGGCCTGAAACCTGACTGAAATTCTTCATAGAGATCATTTTTTTGCAAAAAGGAGCACAACTGAGCAGACACAACTTTTTCTAAAATTTTAGACATAAACGGAAGATTAGAAATGGGTCTGTAATTTGCTAGTTCATTAGGATTTAGTTGAGGTTTTTTAATAAGAGGCTTAATAACCGCCAGCTTGAATGATTTTGGGACGTGACCTAAAGATATCGATGAGTTAATAATATTGAGAAGTGGTTTTTCTGCTACAGGTAACAACTCTTTCAGTAATTTAGTGGGCACAGGATCTAATAGGCATGTTGTTGGTTTAGATGCAGTGATAAGTTTATTTAGCTCTTCCTGTCCTATAGTTGTAAAGCACTGGAGTTTTTCTTTGGGTGCGATGAATGGAGATGAAGTACTAGACGATGCAGAATCTACATTTGTTATTGTATTTCTGATGTTATCTATCTTATCAGTGAAGAAATTCATAAAGTCATTACTATTAAATTGTGAGGGAATATTTAGATCGGGTGGCGTCTGTTTATTTGTTAATCTAGCCACTGTGCTAAATAAAAACCTTGGATTGTTTTGGTTATTTTCTATGAGTTTGCGGAAATGCTCTGCCCTGGCAGCTTTTAAAGCCTGTCTGTAGTTGGACATACTGTTTTTCCATGCAATTCTAAAAACTTCCAAGTTAGTTTTTCTCCATTTGCGCTCAAGTTTACGAGTTTCTTTCTTGAGAGAATGGGTATTACTATTGTACCATGGCACAGTACGTTTTTCTCTAACCTTTTTCAATTTGATGGGCGCAACAGCTTCTAATGTATTTGACAAGATAGTGCCCATGTTGCTAGTTATTTCATCTAGTTCATGTGTATTTATGGGTACACAGAGCAGTTGAGATAAATCAGGCAGGTTATTTCTGAATCTATCTTTAGTGGTTGGAACAATAGTTCTGCCTGGACGATAACGCGGAGCCATATAGTTAATATCAGTAATACTCAGCATGCACAATACTAGGAAATGCTCAGTAACATCATCACTTTGAGGTACGATATCTATGTCAGTAAGATCAATTCCATGCGATATAATTAAATCTAGCGTATGATTAAAACGATGAGTGGGCCTGGTGATGTTTTGCTTGACTCCAAAAGAGTTTATTAGGGCAGTAAACGCAAGTCCTAACGCATCATTTTTATTATCAACGTGAATGTTAAAATCTCCGACAATTAGCGCTTTATCAACAGTAACCAATAGGTCTGAGAGGAAATCTGCAAATTCTTTTAAGAAATCTGTATTCGGCCCTGGCGGTCTATACACAGTAGCCAGAGCAAGAGATAGGAGAGATTTCTTTTGCATATCTGACAGTGTAACATTAAGCAGAAGTAATTCAAATGAGTTAAACCTGTATCCTGTTTTCTGGGTAACATTGAGAATATCACTATATATTGTTGCAACACCGCCGCCACGGCCAGTCTGACGGGGCTCATGCTTATAACAGTAGCTTGGTGGAGTAGACTCATTTAGACCAATATAATCATTTGGTTTGAGCCAGGTTTCAGTCAAGCCGAGGACATCAAAACTATTATCTGTGACCATTTCATTTACAATAACTGCTTTGGGTGCGAGTGATCTAATGTTTAGGAGCCCAAGCTTTAAAAATTGCTTTTGTTTATTTGTTTTGCATTTTTCTGGTTTAATCACGATCAGATTATTTCTAGATCCTGCATTAAATTTATATTTTGGCTTCACTGTTCGGGGAACAGACACAGTCTTTATAGATTGGACAGCACAAGTATTTCTATCATTTAAGTGGGTAGAACAAAAGCCATCATAGCAGTTATTTGAGAATGGGCTTACTAGTCATATGGAGCGTAGAGTCCTGGAGATGTTGTCCGACAGGAGTTCTGCTCCGACTCTGCTGGGGTGCAGGCCATCAGCGCGGAAAAGCCTAGGACGCTCCCAGAAAAGATTCCAATTATTAACAAAGAGCAGTTTCTGTTCTTTACACCATGACAAAAACCATTCGTTTAAAGCAAAAAGTCTACTGAACCTTTCATGTCCTCGTCGATACGTGGAAAGCGGGCAGTCACTGTGCGTTCGCAAAAGCGAAAATACAAACGGTAATGCAAGATTTGCAATTGCATTTGGATTATGTCACAATTTATGCATCCACATATGGAAAACACAATTGAAAATACAATTTGCAATTCTATTTGAAAATAGTCCAGAAAATCGTTTCATACTTTTGCCTGAAGCTACACGCTAACCTTGTGTGCACGGGGCAAGAATTCAGTAAGCAGCTGACATTATTGTTATAAACCTGAATCCAAATAGCTTACATGGTTCTGGGCACCTGGCAGCTTAAAAAAAATCTTGAAAAAGTGCATAGAGAGATAATGCAATATAAAAAATTAATTTTGCATAAAGGGCTTAAAATATCATTACGCAATAATATCAGCTACACACATACTTTCTGTATGTTAACACGTTGTGAACTGCAAAAACAGATAACATTCAGTCATACCAGCGTGAGCATGTCAGAGGACATTAAATTTTGCGGTGAGAGGAAAGTAATCACAGCACAATAGAAAGCTCATGTAAATCGTCATTTTCTTCCCTCAGACTTGACAAACTAGCAATTATTGTTCACATGACTGCTTGCCAGTGTGAGGGCAGAGTGTAAGAGAAGTTATTTTAGTTGCAAACCGGAATAAACAAATTAACCAATGCTCATTGAGAAAATTCAGATGGAACACTCTTAAAAATAAAGATTCCGAAAGAAAGTTTTATCCAGTTTTGGTTCCCTAACATACCTTTCAGTGAGCAGCTCACAAAAGAACCATTTAATTCTCAGTGTGAAAAACGTTTTAAAAATCTAAAGAATTCAAAGAAAGATTCCATGGATGTTAAAGGTTCTTCACAGAACCCCTGATGCCAATAAAGAACCTTTATTTTTAAGAGTGAAGAATAAACACAAATAAAAATCTGTACATACAGCGGCCCTAAAAAGTAAAAACTAAGAGAGGTTTAAGTCAAAAGGCGAAAAGATTTGAGGCCTAAAGGCATTGCACAACATGACTCACAACATTAATTTTTGTGCCAAAATAAACTTTTTGGCCCACCTCATGCCCCCTAGACTGATATTAAGATTTGAGTTTGAATTAAAATATGAGCTGCTCTTATCTGATGAGCCACACTCTATGAGATCCTTAATTACTAGTTGAGTCATGTTGATCTCAGCCTCATGCTCCCACTGCATCTTTTACCACCCAGGCATGACAAGACCACACTCAGAGCACAGGCCCTAATGCATCCCTTCTCTTTTATTAGGATGGCACTCGCTGTTCCCACTATTAATAATTACGGGTTTAAAATACCATGTGTGGATTCTAATACATTGGGAACATGATGGCACAGCAGCTCTTCTTAGAGCACTTTCTGAAAACATCTCTCGTGAAGCACAGAACAGATCAGACGGAGCTGCTGATTTGTATCTTTTAGGTCTTTTTACCCTTTAGAATGAGAGAATATTTAACTGTTTTATTGAGAAAAAGAGAATCATCTTCAGAGAATAACACCAACATTTGACTAATGGTTTAAAGAGTGAAAAGGATCCAAGGCCAGTTATTAAGTAACCAAGTTAATCTAATTTTCCTTTAAATTGACGCACTAAAAATAGCAGAGCAACTTCTAGGCACCAGCTTTGCTTCGGTCGCACATTTTGAACAGCACCTGATATCTTTATTATAAGATAGACATTAAACAGATTAGTTGAAATCCTTTCTGCAATAAAGTAGATACTAACATTTATAAAGATATAAGTTAAATGAGATATTTAAAGGGTTAGTTCACCCAAAAATGAAAATTATGTCATTAATTACTCACCCTCATGTTGTTCCAAACCAAAGACCTTCGTTCATCTTTGGAAATTAAGATATTTTTGATGAAATCCGAGAGCTTTCTGACCCCTCCATAGAGAGCAATGCAACTGAAATGTTCCCAGGCCCAGAAAGGTAGTAAGGACATCAATAAAATAATCCATGTAACATCACTGGTTCAACTGTAATTTTACGAAGCTACCAGAATACTTTTTTTTTTTTTTTGCACAAAGAAAACAAAACGAATTTATTAAACAATTCTTCTTCTCGTTCCATTATCCCCCATTATCGAGAGAACCACCACACATAAGCACACGCTGCACCTTGTTTACGAGCAGAGGTGTATGTATTGTTTCTTTTTCATGTAGACTATTGTGCCTAAATGCTGCAACCAAATTGCCTTCAAGAAATGAAATGAAGATTAACGAAAACTGAATTTAAGTTTCTACATCTTTATGCTTAAAAAATTCACTCTTCAATTCAACATTTTGGATTTACTGATCATTTGGGTTTAAGGACTCAAAACTTTGGTTTCTTGGATGATCTTTAAGAAATCTGAACACATATTGACCTCTACAGGGCATGAGTTTTACTGAATTCAGATGTCAGAACCAACAAAAAAATTCAAGTACAAACATTTTGTTCACAGGTTTATCAAACCACTTCTCACATCAAACACAAGTTTTCTTTAAATAAGATTATTACATGTTTCATTGCACAATATTTCAAAAGACCAATGATGAGCTGCCCTGATGTACAGAATTTCTGACTTCTCACTCAGTCATCAGTCACTTATCTTCCCTGATTCTGTTTTACTGAGGAATAATAATTTATTACAGTCAAAGAGCAAGACTACAAAATAAGTCTAATGGGAAGTAATATAAAAAGGGCATTAGACAACATTTGTTGTGTACTGTTGCATTATGGGTGAAAAACGTGAAATGGCAACCAGTGAATGTTACAATTATTCATGGCTGGAGAATTATAGTCCTGCTAAGGGTAATATTGTTGAACAAAACGGATATATTTGCCCTAATGTTGTGCTCTAATGAAGTATATTATACTTCCAGGAGTGTGTGCGAACAGGCATCGTTTGGATCATTCCTTAAGCTCTTGTTCCTCAGGTTTGCTCTCTGTTTTCCCGTCTCTCCTGCTGGCCAGCTCTTTCAGCCCCTCCTGAAGCTGCTCAACGGCCTCTCCATCTCCTGCTGCATGTGCCAGAGCCAGAGCTTCCTGGTACAGTTTACTAGACTCCTCAAACTCCCCTGGTCAACAAAAGACAAACAACTGAGTATCCCTGAGAAAATGTAATTAAAATTATAAAACAGTATGTATATATAATATGTATGTAATAATAAAATTCAATGTCACACACATACACATACAGACACCCTACCAAAATGAATGAATTTCAAAAGTATGGGATTGGTAATATTTTTCAAGAAATTCATACTTTTATTATGCACAAATGCATAAAAATGAAAGTGAAAACTTTATAAAAAAAAACAAAAAACAAAAAATTGAATTTCAAATAAAAGCTGTTCTTTCAAACTTTCTATTCATCAAAGAATCCTGGAAAAAAAACACTGTTTTCACAAAAATATTAAGCAAAACAATTGTTTTAAACATGAATAACAATAAAATATATTTATTGAGCACCAAATTAGCATATTATAATGATTTCAGAAGGATCATGTGACACTGAAGACTAAAGTAATGGCTGCTGAAAATTCTTGGCTTTGCCAACACAGGAATAAATTACATTTTAAAACTGTTATTTTTTAAAATGCAATAATTATTTCACAGTGAGCAGTCTTAAGAGAGCTTAAAAGACTTTCAAAAACATTAAAAAAAAAAAAATATCTTACTGACCCCAAGTGGTTAAATGGTAGTATATATAATGTATAATGTTGTATTTTTATATATTAGTATTTTATAAATATTTAATATTTTAATTTGGAATTATATATCAGAATTAATTTGTGATGTGCACTTCATTTGTTAAAAAACTATATGTAAACACTGAACTAAATGGATCAGTTGAACCTTTGTGCATCAGAATTCCCGCCATATTCCCAAGCAGCACATGTTGATCAGGGTGACCCGCTGCCTGTCCAAGCTCAACCGCCTTTTTCACATGAGCCAGAGCCTCATCATGCTTTCCTTGCAAGTCTAACACGGTCGCCAGGTCACTCATCAGAACCAGGGTCTGAAGCAGATTATACAATACCACTTAATGAGACAAACTGTTTGCCACATCAGATCTTGTAAAATGACTGGAACATAATCATTGAATAATTATGACTATATATGTACCAGTGTGTCTTAAAAAGGAAACCTCACCTGTGGATGGGACTCTCCCTGCTCCTCCTGGCAGATCTGCAGCGCGTGCCGATAATCTCTGCAGGCACCTGTGAAACGATGATTTGCTGCCAAATAACGCGCCCTTGCATCCAGACTAAGGCCAAGCAGCAACCTGGTGTCTTTACACTCCTCGTCTAATTGAAATACAAACATTTAGTGAAAGATCAAGACATTGACAAACAAACACAAATTATCTGTTTCCAGTGACATACAGCCAAAACTGAAAGGTGGCTGTGATACCTGACAGGCTTTCTGGAGGAAGTTCCTTCTGTTTCTCAATCTTGGCCTCTAAAGACTCTGTGCAGAACTGGAAGCCATGCTCAGCCAATTCGTTCCTGGAAATGAAAAGTCAGTTACTGAACAGTGCAGAGGTTAACAGGGCAACTAACTGACTGTTTTCCCTCTCTCAGCAGAGGATCAGAACTCACTTGTTTTGAGTGGCATATATGCTGGCCAGCTTCAATGACATCTCAATCACTGCATTGTCATCCTTTTGAGATAAAACAGGTACAGTTGGTTTAAAAAAAATCAGTAAAAAGCCTTACACATTCATAAAAAATGTTGTGTTTTTACCTGTGGTGTTCCTCCTGACAGCATAAAACTCATGGCTGCTTTGAACAGCTTCTCAGCCTGCAACAAAGAACAATAAACAGAGTCACATGCTGACATTTACTACAGATGTACAGGTGCTGGTCATATAATTAGAATATCATCAAAAAGTTGATTTCACTAATTCCATTCAAAAAGTGAAACTTGTATATTATATTCATTCATTAGACACAGACTGATATATTTCAAATGTTTATTTCTTTTAATTTTGATGATTATAACTGACAACTAAGGAAAATCCCAAATTCAGTATCTCAGAAAATTAGAATATTGTGAAAAGGTTCAATATTGAAGACACCTGGTGCCACACTCTAATCAGCTAATTAACTCAAAACACCTGCAAAGGCCTTTAAATGGTCTCTTAGTCTAGTTCTGTAGGCTACACAATCATGGGGAAGACCGCTGACTTGACAGTTGTCCAAAAGACGACCACTGACACGTTGCGCAAGGAGGGCAAGACACAAAAGGTCATTGCAAAAGAGGCTGGCTGTTCACAGAGCTCTGTGTCCAAGCACATTAATAGAGAGGCGAAGGGAAGGAAAAGATGTGGTAGAAAAAAGTGTACAAGCAATAGGGATAACCGCACCCTGGAGAGGATTGTGAAACAAAACCCACTCAAAAATGTGGGGGAGATTCATAAAGAGTGGACTGCAGCTGGAGTCAGTGCTTCAAGAACCACTACGCACAGACGTATGCAAGACATGGGTTTCACCTGTCGCATTCCTTGTGTCTAGCCACTCTTGAACAACAGACAGCGTCAGAAGCGTCTCGCCTGGGCTAAAGACAAAAAGGACTGGACTGCTGCTGAGTGGTCCAAAGTTATGCTCTCTGATGAAAGTAAATTTTGCATTTCCTTTGGAAATCAGGGTCCCAGAGTCTGGAGGAAGAGAGGAGAGGCACACAATCCACGTTGCTTGAGGTCCAGTGTAAAGTTTCCACAGTCAGTGATGGTTTGGGGTGCCATGTCATCTGCTGGTGTTGGTCCACTGTGTTTTCTGAGGTCCAAGGTCAACACAGCCGTATACCAGGAAGTTTTAGAGCACTTCATGCTTCCTGCTGCTGACCAACTTTATGGAGATGCAGATTTCATTTTCCAACAGGACTTGGCACCTGCACACAGTGCCAAAGCAACCAGTATCTGGTTTAAGGACCATGGTATCCCTGTTCTTAATTGGCCAGCAAACTCGCCTGACCTTAACCCCATAGAAAATCTATGGGGTATTGTGAAGAGGAAGATGCGATATACCAGACCCAACAATGCAGAAGAGCTGAAGGCCACTATCAGAGCAACCTAGGCTCTCATAACACCTGAGCAGTGCCACAGACTGATCGACTCCATTCCACGCCGCATTGCTGCAGTAATTCAGGCAAAAGGAGCCCCAACTAAGTACTGTACATGCTCATACCTTTCAGTTGGCCAAGATTTCTAAAAATCCTTTCTTTGTATTGGTCTTAAGTAATATTCTAATTTTCTGAGATACTGAATTTGGGATTTTCCTTAGTTGTCAGTTATAATCATCAAAATTAAGAGAAATAAACATTTGAAATATATCAGTCTGTGTGTAATGAATGAATATAATATACAAGTTTCACTTTTTGAATGGAATTAGTGAAATAAATCAACTTTTTGATGATATTCTAATTATGTGACCAGCACCTGTACAGTCAGTGGAGTAGGACAGAGGGAAGATCACCCTTAGCCTTACTCACATTATCCAGTTGACCTTGGACAAAGGCAAGATTCGCCATCTGTGAAGCAAGAGAAACATTATGCTCTCATTTAATCTTCTCTGTCATGTTATATATACCAATGGTTGGTTTGTTTAACAAGGAGAAAAAATGGACTGGGCTAGGTGAAAAAGGAGGACAAAGTCACAAAAAACAACATACCAGGCTGTATGTGTATATAATGGCATCATTATTGTGCATCTGATGTGCCAGTCGAACAGCTTTGTGTAAGAAACCATTGGCAGCATCCAGTTCCCCAGTCATCATGCTGTACTGTGAAGAGTAAAATTCAGTCTTAAAAAATAAATATTATGAAAATCATTTAAAAAAATATTAAAAACTGGAATGCACTACACAACTTTTGCCCCCATTTAAAATTTGGAAAATTTGAAGCTAGTTTCTGAAAGACAGAGCCAGTCTGCGGTTCTGAACTGAAACATTTCACAGAAAATCATGTAGTGATTTCTTTTTTGGCTTCAGACTTTGAGTCCATCCAGCTGAAGGATATCAAACATGTCTGATATTTTTCAGCTGATTTGTTTTCATTTGCGTCTCCTAGCATTGAGGCCCATGTTTCTGCACGACTGGTAGCGTGTGATCTTCAGTCATTTACTGTATAATACCTAGTTTTTCTCTGCAAACATTTACAAAATCTGCAAGTGAATAATGCCTACTTGCAAAGAGTTTTAAAATATGATTTGAAAAGTCATGTAGTATATGCCAGCCTTAAAGAAATAGTTCACCCAAAAATGAAAATTTGCTGAAAGACATTAATAGGTGGTCTGATGTTTTTATCAGCTGTTTGGACTCTCGTTCTGACGGCACCCATTCACTGCAGAGGATCCACTGGTGAGAAGGTAATCTAATGCTAAATTTCTCCAGAACTGTTCCCATTAAGAAACAAACTCCTCTACATCTTGGATGGCCTAAGGGTACATTTTCAGTCCAGAAATCTGAAACCACTACTGAACTTGCTTCTCATTCATATGTTTTATTTGAACTGAAAAATCTTAGTATTTGCTTTGTCTCTCTTTTTTAAGTTTTCATTGTGGTCTCAGACTACGCTAGGATAAACAAATGTATCTCAAGTTTTTGATGTGTCAGTAAAGAGAACACAGCATACCTTGGCTTTCTTCAAGAGCAGAATAAGTTCATCCTCAAGTTTTTGTTCCTCAGTCCTCTCATCAGAGCTCCCAAAAAGCGAAAAGGCTGATGCAAAAGCAAATCTCGCTGTTAGAACATTTGAATCATTACACAGACCGTGCTGAATATCATGAACCGCTGGTATGACAGCATGTCAAATGCAGCTACCAATGTTTTTAATTCACAAAAACCCCTGCACGTGAACTCACCCATGACACCCCACGCAAGAGTCCAGCTGTTGACCTCTGTAGTGCCTGAGTGTCGCTTCTCACTGACACACTGATGCCAGCGGCTCCACCGCACGAGCACACCAGCCGACTCATGCCGAGATTTGATTCTGGCTAAAGATAAACCAGAACCGGATACATTTCTCGTACAGTCGTTTACACAGTGCTTTAAACGAGCTACCTGTGCAGCCAGCTGTCTACAGTAAGAGCGCAGCGCCATATTTCTGTGCTTGTACAATGATGTCAGACGCAGGGTTGCCAGGTATTCACAACAAAACCCGCCCAATTGCTACTCAAAACTAGCCCAAAACTAGCCCAATCGCTTTTCAGGGGGACTCCCGGTAAAAGTCGCGTTCCGGTGGGGTAAAATACACGTTTTTTGACAGGGTTCCCCTGATAAAAGTCGCATTCCAGGGGCTAAATATCACGTTATTGGGTCGCGTTAAAGTAGCCCAGTTCCGCGGTAAAATCGCGGACTTGGCAACACTGGTCAGGCGTGTCGGTCACGTGAGCCTGCGCTCACGATTTACTTCCATTCGTTTTATTTCCATTTAAATTTGGATTTCAAATTATATTTACATTTTAATTACACGGTTTTTGATGAATTGTGCATTGAATGTGGATTTCTTATATTATTATTATTAATTTATCTTAATGCCTGGCACTTCAGATGCACCCAAACATACTGGTCATTCCTGTAGTACAATATTACTAATACAATATTAAAGTCTAACATTTTTATATACTTTAAAACAATCACTTTTTAAAACATTACAAACATATTTGTTTAAATTAGTACTAATGTCACAAGTAGAAATTAATATTTATTTACGTCTTTCTAACATTTCCCTTTTTTTCCTTGGGAATATTGTTTCAATTTGTAATTAACTAATAAGGGCCACTTGCTTAATTACATCATCCTCCAGGACATGACAAAATTTTGGTTGTAAAAAAAAACAGTACAAACATGAGCAAAGCTTTAAAAAAAAAAAAGCCCTAAAATTATATTGTAAAAATAAATTATAAAGAGCAGATTTACAGATGAGAATTCTAGACCTAGTACTAAGTTACTGCATAACAGGAATAACACATACAACAAACACACCAGTTTATTAGACACTGTTCTGTTTATTTATTTTACTAAAGCACAGATGAGGTTACAAAACAACACAACATCCTGTCATCACCCACTGGCCATTAGTATTTTAACAGGAAACAGAGGGAATGCTTTTCAGTTCTAAATTAGCACACAGTGGGTCTCTGTACCACAGATCATGCAGTAATTATAAGTTAAACGTATTCATTTGCAGACACAGAAGTGCACAGAGAGAAAGATAGGAAAGGCATAGGGTGATCCATATACACTCACACTTAATATGCACATGAACAATAAGAACTGCACAAAAAATTACACAGATCACCTCAATTTTAAATCCTTCCTCTGAAAAAATAGCTTTCAAAACCAAGCGTGTTAAGCTTTCATTGTCTGTAAAGCCTTTATACATTTAATCTAAAAAGGAACAAAGCTGCATGTGTGAAATGTACATATGAAAAAATACATATTTGTGTTTTTTTAAACTGCCATTTCAGCAACAATACTGTAGGTTAGCATAGCCTTAAATCAAGAAATAAAGTGTATGGGTATGTGAGGCTTTCTACCCAAATCTCTTATAACCCACTGTGTCAAATGAAACATCAATCCATCAAAAAGATTTAATTTAATTAAAAAATTAACAAAAAGTTAATTTACGGAAACAGTTTAAAATGCAAGCAAAGAGGAATGTCAATAGAGGTGTAAATGACCTAAAAACCTACCGAGGTTTTCAGAATTAAGAAAAGTGTTCCAAATTAAAATGTCAACACACTTTCTACACCTGTGAGAGTCAAGAGAAGTATATTAAAGCCCATGGAAAATAAGCCCTATGTGCTTGAAACAAATCATAAAATACATTATATCATCTTTTGTCTCTTCTGAATGTAATAAGTCATCTCTTTTCAAATAAGTCAGCACCTGATAATTCAGTATCTAAAACATTTTACTCAAAGGTGACTTAGAAAATTGGAAATAAAAGCAATCAAGTGTCTTGAAAATTAGCAAAAACACCCAAGCATCACACACTTACGAGTTTATTTACGAGGCAATTTATAGACATATATTGCAGACCTCACAACTGACCTGTTGGACCAAGTGCCACATTTAAAATCTCCGCCATCGTCACGTGACAGAATTATATTTGGCACACAGTATAATTTTTTTTTATTATTTTATAAATCTTCATTGGCTGCATTCAACAACACTGAAACCTCATTATCAAACAGCATTCAGAGGCACAAAATATTTCCTGTAAGCTCCAGCTTCTGTCCCTCATTGAAGAGCAGGTTATTGCACAAAAAGCAATTCAAAGTGTCACATACAGGCCTCTCTAGCTCTGGTATATTTTCACTGCACAATGTTGCTGATTGACAAAACTCAGGACTGTTATACATTTAGTGATTGCCGGCAAAGAGCTGCCTGTCAGGTTTAAGATTCATTTCAACTATACAACGTGCAAACGAAGGGATAATATCCATTGACAAGTAAGTACTGTCACTATATTCCCCACTAAATCACACTCAAACACACACTGATTTTTGTATGCTGGAATTCTAAACATTGTTTAATGCAGATGACCTAGGGTTTTTCAAATCACTTGAACTGAAAACACAAAAATGATGTGCAGTGATTGTCTACCCTGAACAGCATGTGTATATCTGATTGGTAGCATGGTTATCTTGCAGCGAGGGTGCATACGAGGTGTGCAAAGAGCTGCCTAACCATGACCAGAAGGAAAACAACAGCACACATCAAACTTCAACTGCCACACAGAATGAAGGAAGACTGTTCGCTCCTCACCAAACCTTGAAGTAACTGAGAAGGGTGTGTGTTTGTGTGTGTGTGTGTGTGTGTGTGTGTGTGTAACAGAGGACAAAGGCTAAAGCCTGGGCACAGCATGAACACCTCACTCACGGCTCCCAAAGAGCTGAAGGAAAAAGAGGAATATGTAGACCACATCCATGTAGAGGCAGATGGCTCCGAACACATGCTCCTCTGGGTTCAGAGAGTACCGCCTGTTGCCGATCAGCAGCTGCATGTCAAACGCCAGAAACTAAAGCACGACCAAAACAAGATAATTACATAGTGTGCGATAATGTACGAAGTACATAGACATGATGATATTGCATAGTGAAAGGTTACTAACCAGAGTGAAAACCAGAGCACCAAATCCAGCATAAGCAGTATGCAACCAGGGTATCTAAAACCACAGACAGAAGCAGATGTTTAAGTTGACAACACTGTATGATTGGATCAAAATCTAAATTTTGACTTCAACATGATACCTGGAAATACATAAGTAGATTTCATTAATAATGATTAATATATATTAATAACTATTATATAAAACAAATAAGCTTCTTCTGAATTTCACTGGAAGCACATGGGAAATGCATACACTGTAAAAAAAAAAAATCTGGGGAAAAAACGAATTAATATATATTAATAACTATTATATAAAACAAATCAGCTCCTTTTGAATTGCACTGGAAACACATGGGCAATGCACACATTGTGGAAAACAATTTGTGGAGAAAAAAAAAAAAAAAAAACCCCGCGGCTGTGACTGCCAGAACTTAACCCTAAAAACTATAGTTATAGTTAGCAATGTTTTAGGTTTTACGGATTGAACTTAAATTTACATTAAAAACTTAATATGTAAGTTAATAAAACTTAATATTACATTTAAAAAATATTTCATTAACTGATATAATGTTAAAAAACCAACCTACTGAAGTACTAAAATTTGTGTTGTACCTTTATAATATACTAACAACCACCAAAAAACACAGGTGGTAATGAGAAAGTCACGTGATGGATCAAAGGTCAACACAAATAGCTTTTCCATAGACAAAAGTAACTTATCGTTAACCAGTTAATAGGTTTTTACCATACATTATAAGAAACATATCCACAGAAAATTCCAGTACATTTTCAATTAAATTTACAGATATTTCCTTCAATCCTAAACACAATACAACGTAATATGGGTAAAACACCTGCAAAAAATCTATACAGAAAAATTCTTTAATATTAACAGAGTACATTGGGCCATATTTTTACTGACTTTTCTTAAGAGTGCAGCATTCTTACAGTCCTTTACCATTAAAATTATGATCATTTTTTTTACAGTGTACCTATTTCAAAAAGATAAAGGTAAAAGGTGTATCTAAGTGATTATGACACAGGATTACAGAGACAGCTTCAAAGTGATCTAGTATTTAAATATCTATTAAGGGTTTACAAGCAGCTTACATATCCAAATGGTGCGGTGAAGAACAGCAGAAGCCCGGTGATCATCAGCACCATCATGAGGGAGAAAAGTAATCCATGACAGGTGGTGAAGTCAACCTAGATGACAGAGGACAACACTCTATCAAATTACACATAAATGAAGCACTTGAAAGAAGCTGTTTAGGACAAAATGATCTCACCCTGGATTGGAAACAGAAGAGCGTGATGGCCAGACACACCAGTGCTGTGATGCCCACACACATCATCACCACTTTGGTATTATGGTAGCTGTAGATAGAAAGAGAGTGAGATTAAAAACAGAAAGTAGTGTTGCCAATTCGACACATACACACACTCACACACTTCTTGGGGTTCCATGTTTTATGGGAACATTACATAGACGTAATGGTTTTTATACTGTATGAACTGTATTTTCTATCCCCTTGCCCTAACCCTACACATCACACAAAACTTTCTGCATTTTTAGATCTTCAAAAAATTTAATTCTGTGTGATTTATAAGCTGTTTTCCTCATAGGGACCAAAAAATGTCCCCACAAGGACAAGAATTTTGGATATTGCCATCTACTGCCATAACACAGGGTATACCTGAACCCCCCCCCCCCCCACACACACACACACACACACACACACACACACTAACATTTTCTGAGTTCAGAGAGCTAAAAATAGGGAAAAAAAATCTTAATAATTACAAAAAATATTTCACCTCTAGCAGTGCTTTGAGTTTTATATTAATAGAATATAAGGTAATAAGTTTAAATATGAAGTTTTTCTTACCTGGCAAGCATGCCTGCCATATAGGACATTGCCAAAGTCTGAAAATAAAGCAAAAACATTCACTCCTTTCTTTTTCTGGTGGTTAAAACAGCTAAATGACAGTGAATACTTATTAAATATATTTATTATGAATGAGTGTTTACTATCATTTAACCTGTAAATTAATGAGACAATGAGATTACTTACAAAAATGGCTAGAAGGATCATATTGGTAGGGTATCTTCGTCTGTAGATGAAACACAAACACTGATAGATAAGTGATGGATATTAAAGGAATAGTTCACCCAAAATTGAAAATTACCCCATAATTTACTCACCCCCAAGCCATCCTAGGTGTATATGACTTTCTTCTTTCAGACGAATTCGTAGAGTAAGCTCAGGAGAGAATAGACAAACGAGGATAGAGCAATACTAAACGCCCGTAACGAATTAAAAGTCGAAAACGAGAAGTTAAAAAAAAAAAATGTCAGAGGATTTCACTATAAGAACGAATGCAACTTACGTCATACGTCGAGTCAGAGGTCAGCCAAGAAGCCGGAACTCGACTCTCTCGCGAACGCGCATATGGCCGTTGCCAGAAGTTAGTGATTTCAGTTTATAATTTTAAAAATAGAAATATTTTTGTTACAAAAACCCATCGATCTGCTTCAGAAGACATGTGTTAACCCTCCATAGGCGTATGGGTTAGTTTTACGACAGATATATGTGATTTTTGGAGCTTCAAAATAATGGCCACTATCCACCACCATTACCAAGCTTGGAAGAGCCAGGATAAATTAAAAAAAAAACTCCGACTGTGTTCATCTGAAAGAATAAAGTCATATACACCTAGGATGGCTTGGGGGTGAGTAAATTATGGGGTAATTTTCATTTTTGGGTGAACTATTCCTTTAAAGAAGCTCACAGTTTCTGAAATCACACGTCTCCTATGCTGGTCTCACATTCAAAAACAAGCAGAATGTATAATAAAAAACTATCTTCTTACCGTGCATTTGTACTGCATACAAGCATCAGGTATGTTCCCATGAAAGTCATGCTGGACAAAAACAAAGCAGTGTCACTAACAGGGTAAACAATTCAAACGTAAAGTCCCAAAACCTCTAATGAGGAAACAGAACAGTGTATAATTCAGTCACTTACTATGAGGTCAGATAGAAAACTCGATTGTACTGTACAAACTTCCGGACTGGCTCACTGTGAAAGGCAGAATGGTCATCAGTTACATCGCTTTCTTTTAAAAATGGGATAAATGGATAAAATGGGCTTTTGTCTTGTACTCTGATGTGTGTATCACTTACCAAAATGTGAAGAGTGATACCACACCAAATGTGACCAAGAGCTGAACCATGAGGATACAGAAGACCTGCGAATGAAATACATGACTAGGATGGTTAGACATTACCATTCAAAAATGTTCTGTTAGGTAAGAATTTTTTTTCAAATCTCTTATGCTCATCAAGTTTATTTGATAAAAATACTGTAAAACGGTAATATTGTAAAATATTATTGCAATTTAAAACAGCTGTTTTCTGTTTTAATATATTTTAAGCTGTAGTTGTAAAAGTTGCTAGTACTCCAGTCTTTAGTGTGGCATGATCCTTCAGAAATCATTCTAATATGCTGATTTGGTGCTCAAGAAATATTTCTTACGATTATCAATGTTGAAAACAGTTGTGCAGCTTTATATTTTTGAGGAAACCGTGATACATTTTAAAGAATTTCTTGATGAATGTAAAGTTCAAAAGAACAGCATGTTTTTGAAATCTTTTGTAACATTAGAAATATCTTTACTGACATAATTTCTTCAATTGAATCAGGACTTTCACACCTTCCTGATGAACATGCGGCGGACATTCTTGTCCTCCCAGTTGCTTCCACTGAGGCCGTCGAAGCTACTGCTGGAGCTCGGGTCAGAGAAGGGTGAGGACATGTCTGCAGCATATGCATTGGAATATCCTGGACCTAAACAGACATTTTGCACTATTAACTTTGTTCAAACAGAGACGAAAAACATCAAAGATAATGCTCCTTGCTTACTGCCAAAACTTCTGCATCTATAACCAAATATATTATAAAAAATGTCACTTACTAGGGCCGGGATGCACATAAGCCCAGCTGGGGTGCATGGGCATGGTTGGGGGTGGCATTGGGGGCGGCTGGGAGGCATAAGTGAAGCTAGCAGCTCCTTGTTCTTTATCTCCTGCTGTAGCTTCAGCATAGCTGGGTGGGGCTGCTGGCAGACTCATGGTCTACTGTAAAACAACACCACTGACTCAATGAAAGAAATCTTCTGAGGATGGAATCACAACTACTGTAGCACAACCAGATCTGATACTTGAGCACCCCGGCTTAGGTTAATATTTTATGCCCCAACACCGATGGAAGTTTGCAACTCTCCACCACATGAATTCATTATGAGCCTAACACTTGGATCCTTTCCTGTTTTAAGTCAATGGCAGACAGAAAGGTTAAAGAACAGCTTTATAAAATTATCTTTCGACTTACCAGATTATAATGTCTATAAATCAACCCTGTAAAGCCTGACATGTGATATAATAGTCAAAATGTTTTTTTTTTTTTTTTTTTTTTTTAAATGGAATTGTTTATTGAACCTTTAAACAAAATGTAATTGTAAACATGAAAAAAAGAGTTTGAATATGTGTTTTGTATCATATTTGATGGATCAGGGTTTTATGCCCCATACAGTATGATATAGAGAGAATATAGAGCTCAAACCTGAGAAGAAAAAAATAACTTTATAGTTTTATTCAGAGGCCTAAACTGAGCAAAATATGTAATTTGGTGCAGATGCTATTTATATGACCAAAAAGGAAGATGAACTTCTGATAGCTTGTAATGCAAATCAATGAGAATCTTATAACAGACTTTTTACATAAAATGCATAAAAATATTAGTTGTCACTCTATATCTTCAAACAATATGTCTTAGTGAGATGACATTTAAATGCTTAATTTATGATCAACAAAAGCCTGATGTATCATATTTAATACTCACATTTAACATGATTTGGATAAAGCAAAGCTGGCTTCAGCGCAGTAAATGTTTATCTTGAAATATTAATATTAATATAAGTTATTTTTGCATCTACTTTTAAAATTCATTAAAGATTTCACAACAAAAAGACATGTTTACCTCACCCTGAAGGTGGACGTTTTTAAAATTATACTAAACCTTCTTTTTCTTGCTAAAAAGCAATCAGATGACAGAAGGCATGTAGAAGATAATGTAACATTATAAGTTTTTTTTTTTTTTTTCTTCAGCGAAGCGGTGATCATGCTGATAATTTAGAGGCGGCTTCAGAAATTAATGTATCAAATATGAAAAGTAGTACTTACATAGTACTGTCAAAAGTGTTGTGTTATCTATCAGTTATCATCAATAAAAAAAAACATTGAACATCATTTTAGACATACTGATCTAGCTAGCGAATATACAGCTGTCAAACACACCGTACAACAGTCTCTTATCCTAAACTATTAATCTTAATGAGCACTGTCTTACTAAAGTCTGTAGAAGTGGACGGACTGATATACATGGAGACAGCGCTTAGCTTAGCTTAGCTTAGCTTAGCTAGCACATCGAGGACACTTTTCAAGCCCATTCTGTCGCGCAGGAGACGACAAATGATTCGCGCATATAAGAATATCGCTGTTAGAAATTACTTTTAAATGTAGATTCTGATTAATTTGTTATAAACTAAGCTCTGTATTTCAACTTACCTTACTGTAACAGCTAATGTGACACTCGAGATCCCCAAGTAAAAACAATGTACTCAATCATGTAATGACGTACATCCGGTGTTTCCGGAAATGATAAGCGCGAATCGTAGGCAAGATGGAAAGTGTGTGACGTATTTAATTCAGAGATGGCAGATTTTGTTTCTAAATGGGAGATATTTAAATTTAAATCCAGACATTTGGCTATTAAACGAAATAAGGAAATAGGATAGGGATAGAAAAGGGCGAGAGAAAAACAGCACATTTTTTTGACCTTGAAAAAAGGAATTTTAAGAGGAAATCATTGTCAGGATTATGTATTAATAACTCCATATGTGAGGACCCTAAATTAATTTCAGAATTTGTTAGCTCTTTTTATGAAAAAAATATACAAATTTGACTTTAATTATGATATCTGCAAAGCGTTTACTGATAATATTCAAAATGTTATTTCATTGATAAATAATGACTTTAAAAATCTTTATGATTCTGATCTTAAAAAAGAATTACAGTTAGCTCTCCGACATATGAAACAAGGCTTAATCTCCCTGATCCCTAAACCTGACTGAGAACTGGAGACCTATCACTCTCGATTACAGATTACAAATTGATTGCATTAATGTATGCTAGAAAATTAAAATCAGGACTAGATCAAATTATTAATGAATCTCAAACAGGCTTTATGAAAAATAGACATATTAGTTACAATATTCGTCTTATTTCTGACCTTTTAGACTACTCTGACCAGATAGAGCCAGGGGGTCTTATTTTATTTGTAGATTTTTGTAAAGCCTTCGATACAATTGAACATGGCTTCTTACTTCACTATCTGAAAGTTTTTGGGTTTGGGAATAATTTCATTGATTTTATAGAAATGTTTTACAATGATATTAATAGTTCTATTATTCTGAATATGGGAACCTCTAAAAGATTTGGAATCCATCGTGGTGTACGCCAAGGTTGTCTGATTTCCCCCTTTCTGTTTTTATTAGTTGCTGAACTTCTCTCTATTCAAATTTTAAACAAAGTATTTTGGGATTAAAAATATTTGATAGAGAAGTCAAAATTTCTCAATTGGCAGATGACACTGCTTTATTTTTGAAAGATAAAGGTCAAGTGAAAACAGCCCTGGGTTGTATTTCCAAATTTACTAAATCTTCTGGTCTAAAGCTTAATCTTCATAAATGTGAAATTTTATTCATACACGATTCTGTAGACTTATCTATTGAAAATATACCAGTAAAGACTCTGTTAAATATCTGGGAATCTATATTTCTAAAAATAAAATTACCTGTGAACAATTTAATTTTATGTCAAAGATCAAGAAAACTAAACATATTTTGAATAATTGGTTACAAAGGGATTTTACCATTTTTGGGAGAGTTTTACTGTCCAAAGCAGAAGGCCTTTCTAGATTTGTTTACCCTGCTCTTTCCATGTATGTTAGTGATGAAATTTCCAAGGATATCAATAAATCCTTCTTAGATTTTATATGGAAAAATAAACCTTACCAGTTAAAAAAGGACTTTATATCAGGCAAAAGAGTTGAAGGTAGCTTAGAGATGATAGATTTTTTTGACATTAACAGTACTTTTAAACTTAATTGGTTAAGAAATTGTCTAAAAGAAAAAAATGATAATTCTATGTGGTTCTTTATCCCACAATGCATCTTTCAAAAACTTGGAGAGTTATCTTTTCTTCTGAGATGTAATTTTCTTCCAGGAAAGTTACCGATTAAATTAAATTTCACCAGCAAGTATTATTGGCTTGGAAAATTTGCAACTTTTCTCCGCATAAAATGCTTTTATGGAACAATTGTCTCATTACTTCTAGGAATAAATCATTATTTTTGCACAGGTGGTTTGAAAGGAATATATATTTTGTTATAGATATGTTCTATGAGAGTGGAAACATTCTGTCTTATGAAGACTTTATGCATGTTTACAATTTTCCCATCCCCTTTAAAGAATTTCAACAAGTGGTTAAAGCGATTCCAAATGGGTTGATACTACTAATACATAATCACCTCTCTTTTGGAAGCAATGAAAGTAATATTTCCAGAATTAAAAGTTGATGGTATTGAAATATTTTCTTCGTCTTGTAATGATAAACATATTAGACAAATTTTGCAATCAAAACATAAAATCTCCCCTAGAGGAAAATTCTTTTGGAATGCAAAAATTTCTGGTATTAATTGGAAAACCACCTGGTCAAATCCTTACAAATTTTGTATTTTGAATAACGTTAAAGAGGTGCATTTCAAAATACGTCACAGTTTCTGTAAAACGCATGAGGAAGACTTGTGTCATTTGTTTTATAATTGTGATTTGTCTCTTAGATTTTGGTCTGATGTTAGTGCCTTTCTATTTCTGCAAAGGAATGTTAATTATATACTATCTTTAAAAGACGTTATTTGTACTTATTCACACAAAAATAAAATGATTGAGTGTCGTTAACTTTTACATTTTGAAAGGGAAATATTATATTCATAAACAGAAATTTGCAAAATGCACACCAAAATGTAATCTATTTTTATCAGAATTGGAAGCTTTGAAAAAATCTCAATGCAAATTAATAACAAAAA
The DNA here is from genome assembly GCA_039654775.1 of Spinibarbus caldwelli. Classification (NCBI taxonomy): domain Eukaryota; kingdom Metazoa; phylum Chordata; class Actinopteri; order Cypriniformes; family Cyprinidae; genus Spinibarbus; species Spinibarbus caldwelli. The sequence goes on from CM077235.1 coordinate 22,391,381, forward strand.
GAATGACATATTATTGGATATGGAGAAATTTTTTTCTGGTATAGCTCCCCCGCTGCAATCTTTGAATATGTCCTAAGGAAAAAGGAAGAAATTTGAACTATTGTTTAGTTGTTTTTATGTTTTTTTTTTTACATTTTATTTCATTTTTCCTATGTGGTTATTTTTCTCCCTTGAAACACTGTTCTAGTTTGATTGCTATTATATTTTGTGTATCTGGATTTACAGGTTCAATCATTCTTCAATAAAAAAAAAAAGAAAAGAAAAAGTGTTACACTGGTAGCACTGTTTTAGCAAAATGTACTGTACTTAGTTTTGAACATATTACATTTTATTTTACGGCAAAACCGTGCTGTTGCTTATACAAGTCAGAAAAATAAACAATGACAAATTTCCATATCCATAAAAACAAATTCTCGGGCTAGAAAATGTTTTTTAGTATTTAAAAATCAGTAATATGTTATCCTGAATCAATCTTACCTTCAAATAAAAACATAACTATTTATCTTATGTTTAAAAACATTATAAATGGTCATACATGCTTGGTATTTAATAATAAAGTATGATGTGATGTGTTATAACACACACAAAATGTTACTAGAAAGATAAAATATACCAAGATAAAAATGTCTGAGCTGAAAATTATACCACCCTCCCCTCCCCCTTTAAAAAAAAAAAAACATTTATTAATCCCAGTTTGATTAGAAAGGCAGAGAGGCAGCTGGAATTATTCAGCTATGCAGACAATGAACCATAGGCCTCCTGGTTCTGTAAGAAACCAAGGCAATAGATCTTGAGCAAAATGTATAGTGAAGACAGATTTTGAACTCAAAGAAAAATGTACAAGCCAAATCAATAAATGTACACTTTTAATTAGACATCATTATTGCAAATACAGCTTTAAACAATATTTGATCAAATAAAAAACCTCATCAAGAGTCCTTGAAGTTTACTTTATCGTTCATATTACAGTCTTTGGTCCTATAGACCCTCCCTGTTCTAACACAAAAAAAAAAATTGAAGTGCACACCCAAGATTTTTAATAGGTTGTTTTTTTTTTTTGTTTGTTTTTTGAAAGTCCAAATACTGTGATGCATATTAACACACAAAAAGAAAACAAGACAGTTACATCCACTGGAAACCCCAGTGACTGACTCGGGTGTTAAAGGTGGTACTGAAACTGCAATCTAACCAGCATGCTTGTATTTCCTGGAGAGCAATAGCCTGGTTGGCAGAGATGTTGGAACTGCCCTCTATGGGGGCTCTATTGGCTATAAATCATGCATCTGTTTGTCGATTTTTGATTTTAGATGTTCCTTGTAACCCAGAATGTCCCTGCTCCATTTTGTGATGGTCTGCTTTTCACAAACCCAGATCTCCTTAGCCACCTGCAAGGAAACAAACCTATATTACTACAAAGTAACAAACACCTCAAAAGTCAGCTGCATTAGCTATAAAATGATAATTAAAATGTACAAGATGGGCAAGATCACATTACCTGCTGAATAAGCCTAAAGTCGTGGCTGACCAGCATCATTCCTCCCTCAAAATCATTGATCGCCTCAGCCAGAGCATCAATGGTTTCAATGTCAAGGTGATTGGTCGGCTCATCAAGAAAGAGCATGTGGGGATTCTGCCAGGCCAGCCAGGCAAAGCAGACACGGCACTTCTGCCCATCAGACAGATTCCTAATAGGGCTCACCTAGTTTAAAAAAAAAAAAAATTAAAAACCTCAATATGTAAAGTAGAATTTTTGTAGGTTAAAGTAAAGTTTAAAGAAACAAAACAACCTACCTGCTGTTTGCCAGTGAGTCCATAGCGGCCAATGATTTTCCTCATTTCTTCTTTCTCCTTAATCTCAGGGTAACACTTCATCATGTATTCCAGAGGTGAAAGGTCAAGCTCCAATTGCTCCGTTAGATGCTAGAGAAAGAAACCAAACTTACAAGTTAAACACTGTAAAACCAGTTTAAAGTCACTGAACTCAAATTATCTGGTGGCATTTTAATATTAACAATAAAGTTATTCATTTGGTCATTTAAGTTATTCCCATTATCGTCACTAATATCATTCTGATCCACTATAATTGTTACTATATTAGTACATAAATGCCCTGACAAATGGTCTCGCCAACAGACCTGATGATATCGTCCAATTTTCACATGGGAGTGTTTTCTAATCATTCCATCTGTGGGCAGGAGCTGAAAGAAGAGATGATGTTTTACAAACCACAATACTAAAGACTCCAAATTACATAAAATGTGTGAACACCAAAGTTAAATGTGTTTGGTAAAATGTGCCTTACCTCTCCAGTGAGGAGCTTCAGCAAAGTAGACTTGCCTGCCCCATTGGGCCCTACAAGGGCCACCCGTGTGTCCAAGTCAATTCCAAACTCCAGGTTCTTATAAATAATTGGCTATATAACACACAAAGAAAATAAAGGTGAGAACCTCAACTCAGAGAAGGATGCAACAAAGTGTGTAAAATGTGGTATTGTTTATTAGACCTGCGTACCGTATTTTCCGAATACCTGAAGCTGACATTCTGAACCATAATGACAGGAGGAGGGATCTTCCCACAGGGAGGAAAATAAAATGACAGGGTCTGAAAGAACAAGGTAGTTTGAGTCATTTTGCTATTGACTGAAATGTAGCATAGAGTTCTGCCTGAGATCAAGTGGAAACAGTTCTTTCATTACCTTGTCATTCACAACACGCTCAGTAAGACCTGAGGCAACCATCTTCTGTAGAGTCTTCTCTTTGCTCTGAGCTTGCCTGGCCAGCTTGGCAGAACCGTGACCAAACCGAGCAATGTAGTTCTGAGGATCAACAGGAACACGTTTAGATAACCACATCAATCACAAGCTAAGCGGTTAGAGAAATGCACAGAAGATTTGAATGTTTACAAAGGTACATGTCAAAGTTGTTTACCTTCATGTGTGCTATTTGGTCTTGCTCCCAGTTAAACCTCTTCATCTGATTCTCCTCCAGTTCCTCTCTGGTCTTCACATACTGGTCATAGTTACCCTTTGCAGAACAGGATGAATGATGAAATAAATGAAACTGCACATTTGTAATTATAGGAAAAAAGCACTAAGTGCTTATGGTGGACAGAATTAGTCTCTTTACCGTGTAATATCTCAGCTTGCGCTGGTGCAGGTGAATAATGTTGGTACAAACGCCATTGAGGAAGTCCTGAGAATGGGATATTAAGACCAGAATTCTTTTGAACCTGTCAGGGGAAAATAAAGAAACAAACTTAAATCACATACCTCTCAGCATAGTATTTGCAAATAACTGCATCACAAAAACAGAATGCATTTTGTAATAGAACACTGCCTACACTTTATTTTAAAGATGTGCTTGTTAAGGTGTAATTATACAATTAAGTATTATTCATTGAAACATGTATTACTATACTATGTGTTACTATAGGGTTAGGATTAGAACACTGTAAAATTAAGTTGTACTGTAAAATCTTCAAACAAAACTAGGTTGTGCCGACAGATCAGTTAAACGCTTCGGTCTAGTTTTTGTCAAAGCTCTGTCCATACCAAGAACAAACGGCTTGATGGAAGAGCTACAATTCGGCCTTTTGTTAACATCATTTCATCAGCATCAATCCAAGTACACAAATTATAAATATAAACTTTTATACAATATTCTCACGTAGCCTTGGTTTTAAAAATAGGGACTTACTGTCTGAGCTCTTCTTCAAGCCACACACATGCATCCAAGTCAAGGTGGTTTGTTGGCTCATCCAACAGCAACATGAAAGGCTTGAGAAACAGCGCCCTGAAGATTTCAGAAAAACCATGAGTTGAAATTGTTGAAAGATATGCAAATGTATTCATTGAAATACATGGGGATCAGAAAATGCGCTTCATACAGTTTTTGTCACTGCACAGTTAGCACAAGGCAACTGCGCTATCATTCGGCCTTTTGTTACATCATCTCCCAACAGCTCTAAACTTTGGTATAAGATTCTGAAAGCTCACCGAGCAAGAGCAACACGCATCCTCCAGCCACCGCTGAAGTCTTTGAGTTTCGTCTGCTGCATAACAGTAGTGAAGCCCAGACCATGAAGGATCCTCGAGGCTCTCATCTCAGCTTTATCGGAGTCCAGCTCCTCCAAACGCTCATACAGCTCCATCAGCTTCTCACATTCAGCTAAAGTTTGACAAACAAATGTAAACAATTAAATTCACAAATTACAAGTGTTCCTCAACCAAGAGATTCCTTAAATGAACAGAATTAAGGAGCTTTCTCAAGTTGAGATGTTCAATATACCACGTCTGGGAAAGGAAGCTGTTACAAAAACAGTTCCTATGAAAACGTGGAAAGTTTTCATATTGATCTGACCTTTTAAAGAAATTATTCTCCAGCAAAAATGTTCATTAAACACCTTTATTACTTGTCTTTCCTTATACCGTCACTGGTTCTCAAATGTCTTGTGATCAAACACAATTTATATCGGACACGTATGGTTTGAACAAATAAATGCCAGTTGTCAATTCTAGGTGAACTAATCCTATCAAAATATGCCATCTGCATTTGATCAAAAAAAGTTGTTGAAACTCACAATCCTCATGAGCGAGTCGTTCAGCCTCTCTCTCCAGCCGGATCCTCTCGTCATCTACCTCCATCACACACTCCAGAGCGGTCTTTTCACTGGGAGCCATCTCACGGGTCAGGTGGTAGATATCAATGTGCTCTGGAATCGGCACCTCCCTGTGACCAATTGCTGACAGCAGCATAGATTTGCCTACACAAATGTAGATACAAGTTAGTTATCTATGAGCCTGTCAACTGAAGTCTAAAGCCACCAAGAGGAGATCTATTAGCCCAATATGAACAGATTGCTCGTTTACCGGTTCCATTGAGTCCGATAAGGCCATACCGACGGCCAGAGTTGAGCTCCAAGCTAGTGTCACTGAGCAGCTCCTGTCCGTGAAAGGTGAGAGACAAGCTGCTGATGTGCACATCAGTGCTGTTGGGATGAGATGACAGCACGCCAGTCACTGCCCGAGCCTCGGTTTTCTTCAGCTCAAACTCATCCAGCTCCTTTGTCAAACTAGCAACCCCTGTAAAAAGAAAAAAGGAATATTCAAATGGATTAAAGATGAGTATCCGGTTTTGAAACTTCTTAAATAAAAAGCAGATACAATGCCTATTCATAATGCACAAGAAAAACAACAGACAGGCTGAAAAAAAAAAAAATGCAAGTCCACTTTCTGACAGTAGGTGGCACTAAAAAAAAAAACAAATACCCTAACAAAGGTGCAAAATCCGTTGTCTATTGTCAATAGAGTAGCAATGTATGAAGCAAAAAGTATTTACATTTTTACAAACAGCTTTTTTTGGTTGTAAATTTACTATGAGGTTTATCAAATAACACAGATACCGAGATACAGAGCCAAGTTTGGATTCGCTTAGCAAAATACAAAAACATAAGTCTTATTGGTTGTCCAGTTTTCTTCACAATCCAATGGAAAAGAGATTAGAACACCTCTCCATAAAAAAGGAGTCTGACCAGACACATTAATATACATTCATTCAAATTAAAATGTTTCACACTAGGGCTGCACGATAAATCGAAGTGAAATCGAAATCGCGATTAGGCAGAAGCTGCGTGTGTCACGCGTATCTTTCAGTGAAGCCCGGTTCTGTGATCAGCAGTAAATCTTCATCTGAAGGCCAGAGGGCGCTCTCGCGCAGAAACTCCAAATACACCCAAAGAAGAAACCCAGGAAATGCCAAGCAATCTCTGCAGCTGAATAAACAGAATATTTAACTGCTTTCATTGATTCAACGTGACTAATAAACACACGATTACGACAATATATGGTTTATCTGAGTTATGGTAATTTTCATTATAATAAAGTATATTTATAATGCCTTTATCACTGTTTAGAATACTATGAAATGTTAAATTCACATTCATGCATTTAGCAGACGCTTTTATCCAAAGCGACTTACATTGCGTTCAAGTTACAGTTTTTTACATTTTATCAGCTTTGTTGCGTGCCTTATTCTGTGTAAGAAGCCACACCTCACAGAAGGATTTATTTCAAACACTCGACTGACGTAATGAAGTGAGTTTGGAGTAAAAACATGTTAATAAATGTGGTATTTTCACATGCTTTCAGAAGGAGCAGCATTTACCACACTGAGTCGTAGTTCACTGAGAAGATACGCAAACAGCTGTCATTATCGAGAACGATTTCTTCAATTTTCATAGTCGTGCAATGATATCGCCTGCGATTTTTTTGCATTACCTGTCAGTGAACTATGGCTCTGTGTAGTAAATGCTGCTCCATCTGAAAGCAGGTGATGGAGATTTACTGCTGATTACAGAACTGGATTTACTGACAAAATGTGCATGGAAATCACATTCGGTGTAATCGTGCAGCCCTATTTCTCACATCAAACAGGCTTCAAGACTGCCTTTGAATGGTTCTTCTTACCATTGACCTCAGCCGCTCCATTCTGCTGGATCTCAGGTTTCTCTGCATCACCATTCACTCCATCCACTGGTTTCTTTGTACGTTGACGAGCTTTAGCTGCTTCTTTCTTCTTCACCGCCTTCTTTTTTGCTAAATCAGATGGCATTTTAACTGTGAACACCAGGAACAGAACACCTCTGGAAACCTGTGAGAGAGAGACCAAAAAAAAAAATAGATGAGTTGGAGGTAAAGATGCTCTCATAGGATTATGGAAAAAAACATTACAAAGTACACACTGTTCCCAAACGTACTTCTTGTTCAATCAACATTCGATTCGTCTAAAAAAAAAACTTGTACATTGTTCACAGGGTTTAAGGTCTCTTTTTTACATCCACCAAACTGCAGACACCAGAGGGCAGTGGTTCGGCTCGGCTCACGTGGAGTCGGCCAGTACTTTTCCCTGACGCAGTGTAGGCGAATAACTACAATGGTGAAGTGAAACCAGCAAAACATAAAGACTCCTCGGTAAATTACAAGTATGATATCGCGATAAGTTTTAAAAGCACAAATAACGGATAATATAGCGAAACATCGGAGCCGCTACTCTTAAGAGAATAAAGCTAGTCTGTTAACTCTAAGGCCCGACCAATGAGCCACTTCACCAACCATGCTAACTCTAGCCATAAAAAGCTGGTATATCCCAGATCACGAGTAAATCTTGCTCCCTGGACATAGAGCAACTACAGTTTATACCCAAATTGTGATAAGATAAGTAACTTAAGTAAATTAAATTGAAACCAACCGAAAAAAAACATATTAGGCTAGTTGAGGAGCGCACGCTACTCTCTGTTACCACGAGCTAGCCAGCGAGCTAACAGCCGGTAAAACTAGCCTGTTAATCCGAAAGATGTCCGAAGAACAAAATTTAACGAGTAAATGAGGTTTAAGTTTTTTTATAGACATCGATCATTACATAGATAGATAGTTAAAACGAGTAAATAACCAACTTTAGTGGAATTAGGCCGTTGTCTTACCTAGCTCTCTTCCTGATGAAGCGCTAGCACCAGAGTAGCGGTCTCATGGCTCGCGCTACAAGCGGTATGAGGCGCGTGTCACCAATGCCGGCACGACAGCCAATCAGAGGCCGATACATAAGAACTCTCCACCCACTTCTTTGCATGGAAGTGAGAGCGTTATCTGGGCGTGGTTTGTTTCAAGGTTTAGTCACACAATGACCTAAAATGAGTAATATAATCAACTAACAATGTGAATCATACAGAAACTATAATTACAAGGTCATGCTATATGCCTATAATTTATAGTGCCTTTTTTTCCTAGAGGAACAAGTCAATTCATACCAAAAGTGCAATTCTATTACAATTTAATTTATGTTTTCGCAACCCCCCATGACTTTTTCATGTATAGGTAATTCTTTTTATTTAAGAATGACCTATACACCTATTAAATGTATGTAATAAAGCGGATGAGGTTTCAAATCATGAATGAATCATTCAGAGTGGTTTTGTGAACTGGATCAATGACGATAATTATCATAAATTTGTGTTTATTTTATTAATCTTGTTCAAAATGTCCATAACAAACACACTGCACTTATTCAAATAAAATACATAACACAGTAAGAATGTCTTGTAAAAAGGTAAAGGGACAATGCCTCTGAATATGAACACCTATTGACATTCATGAGTACCAGATTTAGTTCTCATCTGTGCATCAAGCACATCTCAGGCCACAGGTATACAAATGCCATCAACTTGTGTGATGGAATATTCAGTAAAATTAAGTAATTTATCGGCATTCACAAAGATGATGTAACTGTACTTAACCTTTGGTTAATGCTTCCTGTGCATATCGGTGATTTGATAAGGCAACAAAGATCCAGAACATTTCAGAATCATGCTAAAAAGAAATTCCTAAAAAACATAAAAATATTCACATGCAACATGCATTATTGTATTTAACAACGCACAAGATATTTAGAACATATTTTGTTTTACTGGCATTTAAAGCCTCTGAAAATGAAGATGTTTTCAAACATTGTTTATAAACACTGCTTATGAGCAATTTTTTGTAGTCTTTATAACAATACACAAAAATTGGTATTGTTAACACAAGTGTTCACAAATCAGAATGATTTACCTTATCGTAGCATGAACATGTTTTCTTTAACATGTTAAAATGATGACACAATAAATGTTACTTATTGCAAATAAAGTTGGCTGATTTTCATCCGGTGGATTTCTTCATATCTTTCGCACAGTGCAAATTGAAAGACAGAAATCAAAGGAGAAAGCTGAAAGCAGAATGTGATGAAATATTTAAACGTAGAAAAAACATGACAGATTCAATATCTATACTTACACACTAACATTTCGCATGTCATTAATGGTTACAAAAATTCCCAGGCATCATAAAGTTTCATTCATTGTATTTTCTACCTTTCCAAGTAAGAAGACACACAGTGTATCTGCACTTCATGTGCGTCAAAAAACTGATGTAAAATCAATTACGATAGCTGCTGTATTTGTGTAATCAGTGTGAAATTGGCGTTTCCAAACCACTTTCTTAAATTCATTGTACTGTGAGGTTATATACATTCAACTGTACAGTAAACATACATTAAATAAGAGTAAAATTACACTTTCATTGACCCTCATTGGTTAAAATCAGTCCAAACCTCATACTGAGAAGGGGTCTAATACTTTCATGTCCATGGAAAACTGCCCAGTGTGGAGACCACCAGAATAAAAGTGACCAATCCACAGGTGAAGCAAACTAGTTGTCAATTTATTCTTGAAACTGAGATTTTTCAGGTGGTTCGCATTGCCAAAGCTTGTTCAAGCTCCTGTCTTCGTTGTTGAATCTACATAAAAGGAAAGAAACATAATGAACATCGGAAGACAAAAAAAAATTAAAATAACCTTTTTTTTTTTTTTTTTTTTTACACATTTTAAAATGTAATTTATTCCTGTGATGGCAAAAAAGTTGTATTTTCAGCAGCCATTACTACAGTCTTCAGTGTCACATGATCCTTCAGAAATCATTCTAATATGCCAATTTAGTGCAAACTTTTGTTGCTAACATGATTCATTTGCATGCACCCCTCACCTTGCAATAGAAATAGCGGCTGACAGCTTCCTGAGACCAGGGCTGGTTATAAAACTCTGCTCTTCTCTCCTCCTCTGGATTTCCAACTGTATCTGTCATCAGCTGTAACCACAAAATCCAGTCCAGTTCAAAACAGCAGGAAAGACCATTTCTCTAAAAGCAGTTACATCCTTTCGACCACTAGGTAGAGACACTGTTTCAAAAATGTTTCATGTTTAAACTTTACTTTGACATACACTAAGGGTGCAAAATATTTTAATATTTGATATAATAATACTGTATATGACTGATTTTGAGCAGTACACATAGTTTACATTCACCTTAAGGTCTCGGTTCTGGGAGCAGATCCAGTCCTGGATGTAACCCTTGGGGTCCCTTGAGAAGCTGAGCATGAAATCTCTTTGGATCTTCAGTTGGTTGATGGACTCGATAGTTTCATGGATCTAAAGAATAAAAAATTAAAATGTGATTGTTAAGAGAACTCTAAAAGTACATCAGAACATAATAGTTATGCATCTTTATTTGACCCTCTAACTCTATCACTCTCTATTGTAATTCTATTTGATCTGTCGTCTTTTTCTTAAAGAAAATAAAATAAAATAAAATCTTGCTATGTGTACTGCGTTAGGCTAACCGAGACTTGTCATATCGCATGTTGTTGCTCTTTTGTTGGTTTGGATTGCTTCTATTGTCCTTTTTTGTAAGTCGCTTTGGATAAAAGCGTCTGCTAAATAACTAAATGCAAATGTAAAATGTAAATGCATAGGGTTTATATGAAGTTAAATAAAACAGAATCTAGATATTCAGTAATTCTTGTCCAGATGGCCTTCACATTTTAATGATAAAGCTCTTTCTGACCTTGTTGTCCAGGGATGCAATCTCTTGCTGATTGGCTGTGGACAGCAGGAATCCATTCATCTGACTTTTAAGAGGATCATCAACTTCAACATCAATGTCATAGCAGGCTGTCTTCTTCTGGTCATTTGGATCCACACTGATAATATTACAACTGGAAAAGTCATTTAAATGAACAGTTCATCTGAAAATAAAAATTCTGTCATTAGTTACTCACCCTCGTGCCATTGTAAAGCTATATGCTGTTATTTTTTCACTGTAAATTTTTTTTCACTGTGCTTTTTGGGGTGTCATGCAATGAACTTCCATTAAAAAAATAGCATGATACAGGTCTGAAACAATATGAGGGTGAGTAAATAACATAAGTTACATTTTTGGGTGAATTATCCCTTTAAATTCTAGAGAAAAACAGGCACCTTAAAGGTCCATTTGTGTGGACTTAAAACTGCTACAGATCACATGATTTTAAGTTTAAGGAAACAAAAAAATTGAAATACATTCTAAATTTATGACCAATTACCTGATAACATGATTGATCACAATAGGATCAGGCGGAAGCAGTAGGTTGGTTAGTCGCTGTGGGATCTCACCAAACTTCAGTCGAGGACAGTCAAAGATCTGGAAGAAATAAAATATAAAAATGCATTTGCTATCAGGCAAAATATTAACACCAAAATGAAGATGAAGCGTTTTATATAGAAGTATGGTAGTACCTGCTGGAAATATTTATCACAGTTAATGTACTCCTTTTCATGAGAATCCTGCAGCTTGTTGGTCTTGACATACTGCCATAAAGCCTGGATGATGCAGGAGCGGGTTTGAGTGTGGATGCCAAGAAGACGTGCAAGGCGAGGATCCAACTTAAACTGAGGAGGCTGAAATGCACAATGAATAAAAGAAATGGAATAAACACATTCAGAAATTCATAACACAACTGTACCGTTGTAAAATATCCACACATTTAGTACATTATACTTGAGTAGATGAACATTCAACAGCAAAGGTTTAGTTTAAATATATTAAGTTTCTAGTTAAATATATTAAGTTTCTACAATATATAAATATATTGTAGAAACTTAATTTCCTGTAAAGCTGCTTTGCAACGATTTGTATTGTGAAAAGCGCTATACAAATAAACTTGAATTGAATTGAATAGATTCAACTTTACACTACCATTTAAAAGTCTGGGAGCAGTAAGACTTTTTAAAAAAGAAATGAATACTTATTTTCAACAAGGATGCGTTAAATTGACAGTAAAGATATTTATAATCTCAAAAAAGACTTCTATTTTTAAATAAATGCTGTTCTTTTGAACTTTCTATTTTATAAAAGAATCATGGTTTCCACAAAAATATTAGGCAGCACAGCTGTTTTCAACATTGATAATAACAAGAAATGTTTCTTGAGGACCAAATCAGAATGATTTCTGAAGGATCATGTGACACTGAAGACTAGAGTAATGGATGCTGAAAATTCAGCTTTACCATCACAAGAATAAATTAAATTTTAAAATATATAAAATAGAAAACATACTGTTTTTTTTTCATTAAACTTTTGATCGGCAGTGTAACAGTATACGGGAAAGTGTACATCTTAGATCCTGTAAATGGTCACGATTTCTTAAACAATGTTTTATTTTTAATCACTCTTCTGCCTTTGCTAATTTATTTAAATGCTTCTCTAGTGATTAATTCATTTTTAAAAATATAACTATTCAATTTTATCTCATAAAAACGTAATGTATAATGATTACAAAAGAGTTTAAATTTTCAAACTGGTTCTAGATGGTTATAGCATGTCGTGTATCTGGATATTGCTGGCACTACTTGAAACTTCATGTCAACTACACAATTGCAAATCCGTATAATTGTCTCTTTTTCTAGATTTTAATCTCCATTGTTTAAAAACAAAGCTTTAGTTTTCTGACAATCCAAGCCTCTTTCCATCAGGATGTAATTAGCAAAGTGAAAATTGCTGTAATTAAAAGAGCCATTTACTCACTAGCTATAGGTACTTTGGTGAATAAAGAAGGGCAATCAAACTTTTAGAGATTAATGACTCGACTATAGCTACTAATTACAGTGCTTTTCAAGATGGATAAGACAGTTAAGCTAAAGATATTATCATGCAGATGAATTTCTAATTGGCCTTTCTCAACACATTTATTTGGTGCTATACATTTTGTACTTAATACATTTATTTTAGCTCCCAAATCAATATTTTAAAACTAAAACTTTATTTCTAGTTCTAAATTTGATTTTGAATCTCAGATTTTCAGACTTTTTTTCCACAAAGATATCATTTAAAGAGTTGCCTATAAATCAGCTATGGCATACAAACTCTCCACTGGAAATCCATCAACTGTAATCTCTAATAATAATCTGGCATTCCTGCACATACCTGGTAATCAAGCATGAGCAAGAGGGTACAGCGCACATTCACATCGCCAGGCCTCTTCACCTGGAAGCCATCTGTCTCCTGGGTCGTTGCAGTGCGGTGCCACTGTTAGGATGAAACACAAACCCAGCCTAAACACCAGGCATATAATACAAAACTGCTGTACGAGAATTTCAAACCAGATTTTGATATATTCTGAAGAAAATCTGAGCAGTGTTTGCCTGTGTCGAGGGTGTTTGTTAGGGCATGCAGTTGCTAAGATGTTCTTAGTGGCTTGTTTTAGCAGGTTGCTATGCATTTACTAGTTGGTTGCTAGACTACTCTGGCTGACTTTCTAGCCTTCTATAGCCTCTATGATATTCTGGTGCCTGGATATTTGGTGGGTCTTTTATTTAATGTAAAGGTCAATTCACACAAAGATTGATAACTATAAAGACAACTATTATGATAACTATATTAGAGCCCACACCGATGCACAATACCATTCTGTTTATTCTAAGCGAGCGCTGCAGTTTTGTCATATGCTGCTTTAAATGCTCAAGCTCTTTAAAGCAGGATTTTCAAAGTTTTTATCTTTTACAAGCTTAAAAAAAATACATTTTGATAGTGATTCCAATGATATTGTTCCTCTGTGCTGTTATCGCGATAGTTGTGCTATTGATTTAAATTTGTAACATTTTTTTTTAAAAACAATATCTTTATCATTACAGTTATCATCCTTGGTGTGAAAGGGCTTTGAGTCTATGGGATTTTTTGATTGATTTATTGCCCATAAGGCGAAAATCATAAATCTGACACCTTTTCTCAAAAAGCAGCACCAAAATGTAATATTTATGGTTATGGGTTTCATCGCGTAGCCAGCTATGAGGTCACCAAGGTCCAGTCCTCTGTTAATTTTTCATGTTTAAAAATAAAATTTCTCTGAATTACTAATCTGTTTAAAACTCCTCATATGAGTATCTGCACATATAATTAAGTTTAGACAGTTTTCAAGAATGTTCAGCATCCCTGGTATGAAAATGATCGCTGCGAGACGCTGGCAGAGTGAACGAGGCTTGAGAGAGTTGTCCGCCAGATCCAGCTATTTTAAGCGTCTTCGGACTTGTGTTTTGTACTTAATTTGACACTTTAGAAAGTTAGAGTGAGAAGTTTCAGTTTATTTATTATTTTATTTTAGTGTTTTTTTTTTGTACAAAAGATTTGAACTAATTTCAGTTTATTTTTTATTTATTTTTCGGTTTTTATTTGTTTACGTAGCAATATCTGGCACTTAAACTGACAGTAATCAAAAAAGCCCACAGTCAGGATACCACATTCGGTAAAGAAAATGCAAAAACAAAAAAACATGATATTATCTGTCAGAAATGTTATCAATGCTATCAAAAACAGTAGCATTTAACACTAGTACACAGATCTGTAGAAGATAGGTTATAGAATTAAATGAAATATGCAAACACTAGCCATGAAAAAGTCTATGCTATTTCATTCAGTATAGTAGTTACATTTTCAAAAAATCATGCTAAAAACATTCACACTAGACAAAATTCTCATCTATATAGCAATGGTTATTAATGAAAACTATAACAGTAATATGTACTGTTGCATGAATACATACAAATAACTGATCAAATTATCCACTCCTAACCTATAATAAAGTATTAACAAATTTTGATGCAATAAATACGGTATAATTTAACTTTATTTATCCCTCCAAAACAGAGAAAACATCTTTCACAAACATCTACATCTCTGTCTCTTTTAAAGGGTTATTATAGCACAATTCTTAACCCCACCCCAGACCTCACTAATTTTCAAACCCTGGTTACGGCCATGATGAGTTTGTTCAAATCTGCAACTCAGAGTATGAGTGACAATATTACACTAGTGATATAACTTGCCTGTACATTATTTCTGAGCTATTGAGCGAGGGTGTCAAATCTTAAAAAGACCCCCCAAAAAATTTGTATTAACTATGGACCGCTTATGCGCTGTTTATGCACGGAGGAGACATTCAAGCATGAGAGAGAATAAAATGATCAGGCTCTTTATACGATCTCACTTGCATTTTCCCTAGACCACCGCATGTTTCAGCGCTATTTGAAAGAGACAAAATAATGGCAATGACTCACAGCTCAACTCAATTAGCTTTGCTTGACATTGGAGGGTTTTTTCAATGCCATCCTTCTCTACAGGTAAATCACTCTTTTTATCGCACGCCTCAATCTGGTGTGTGTTGTGATGAAAACCCACAGTCACCAAGGACAATTTAAAGAGCTGCTGAATGAATAAACCCAAATGTGGCGCGTTCAGCCCGTTCCAATGGGACGAAGGCACAAGGGTCACTCCTTGAGAGCTGCAGAACACTTCTGTGTATCTGCCTTCCCAAGACCTCAATGTCCCTAACAAAGCATAAATATTAAGTGCACGAGGCAGCTGGGAAGGTTCACTTGTGTAATGTAAATGCCTGAGTGTGTCTGAATAGCACCTGTGCACAATGGTTCCTCCACTAAAATAGAGTAAAACGCACTCGCTGAATACAAAGACTCTCAGGGCGCTGTAAAAGGTTTTATAAGTGTTTGTCTTCAGAAATGCATTTCTTTTCTCCCGTTAATGCTGCCCAAAGCTCTGTGCTGGCTGCAGTGTCATCACTCCACAGTGTCATGGGCAACTTCCTTATGAAACACGTTGCTATGGAGACCACGAAGATATGTCTTACATGAAGTATGGTTAACTGGTTAACTTTTAATTATGACATTGACTTTTCTATTGCGTTCCAATCCAATCTGTCACACAGTAGAGGCCAAGAGATTCTTGTGGACACGTACTTGAATGTGACATAATTTCGCCCTTTATGACTTTCCTCAGCCTTGTTTGAAATGCAAAGAGGACTCTTGAGATTCTTCCATATTAATTGCTTCCAACGTTTGTAAAGAATGTATATGGAATATGGTTTAGTGATGTTTTTTTATTGCCGTATGTTGAGTGAGTTTATGCTTACCTCCACTAAGTGGTTGTCAGGGCCGTAAAGATCCTTATCCAGCTCAATAACAAGGCTCTTAAAGAAAGACGAAAACTTCCTCTTTTGTTTTCCAGGCTAAAGTGTACAGGGAATAAAAGATAAAGCTTAAAAAAAGGGACTTGCAAATTGAATGAAGCCTAAACAAACATTAGCATTGACAGAATAGTATCCTCGAAAAAATAAAAATGTTCAATTAGCTTAATTAAATTGTTCTATGCAATTAAATTAACCCTTTTAAAGAAAAAAAAAGTAATACGTAAATACGTTTTGTTATGTCTGCTAGATGCAATGAAAAGGACTAAATTGGATTCAGCAATTATTCAAGCATGGATTAAATAAACTTCCATTAAACAAATGTCAACTGATTGCATGCAATGAAATTAAGTTGTGAAAAAATGGTCACGAATTGTTACATTTGCTCATTTTAATAAACTAAACTGAACTAGCAGCAAAAATAATTTTTTGACTGACATTTAAAATAATAATAACAATGGTCATGGCAAATTAATTCAATGCTCCATTATAGAACAGATGGTAAGATTATTAAGGCAAACTTACATCATCCAACAATTTGCCCTCTACACGCAGCTCCCAGGATGCAATGCTGCCCTCAGAGTCCTCTGCGTCAGGTTTGGCAGGGTTGAAAGTGTTCGAAATGTACAATCGTAGCTTCCGCTTTTGCTATCAGAGAAGAGACATTTTGAGCTGTAACTATATTTTTCATATCGTTAATTATTAAATCTCACTATAATTGTGTACTTTAACTGAAATCACATACCTTCATTGGTCTTTTGAGGGCTTCTTGTATATCCACCCTCTTCCTCATAATGGTTTGGTCAAGTTTGCGCTCAAAAGCCAGGAGGTCCATGTACGCCTGGGACTCTGGCACCAGTTCACGGATCTAACGAAAAGGCATTATAAACAAATAACTCTGCAATCAGGTCTACCAAAAATTCAATGCAACATTCATTGCAAGATGTTTTCAAAGCAATCTGATGATATTTTACACATGTAGTGTATGATATAGTCTAAATATTTTCTTTCAAATTTATTATCAATCTTGATTTAGACAGGAAGTCAATTTGTGGTGCTAAAAATTAGGTCTGTGATTTTCAACTGCTTTTGGTTCAGGACTTATATTTTTTGGACATAAAGCAGAGACTAACACAGTATCAACATTCTTTACCATAAAATAATACATAAAAAAGCAAAATTATATAACTATAAATATCATATTTATATAAAATATTTATTATAAATTATAATTAAGTTATTTATAATCAATTTTAGGTCACACTTTATTTTAAGGTCCAATTCTCACTATTAACAAACCATTCACTGCAACTTTTGCCTCAATAAACTCCTAATTGGCTGCTTATTAATAGTTAGTAAGGTAGTTGTTAAGTTTAGGTATTGGGTAGGATTAGGGATGTAGAATATGGTCATGTGCTTTATAAGTACTAAGAAACAGCCAAACAGGCATGCTAATAAACAACAAGTCAATAGTGAGAACTGGTCCCTATACTAAAGTGTTACCCAATTTTATAATAAATCTAAATTATTAAATTAAATAATTAAATTAGTATTTTTATATTATTAATTATTTATAATAAAAACTACCATTAACTGCACAAATCCAACAATATGCAAATTATTAAACTAAGGATGTCAATTCAAAATTGTGTTTTCAAAAAATTTAATTTCAGTTGTTTTATACTCTTGGATAGATGAAAATCCACTTTTCTTAAATTTCCACTTCCACGTTGTTGTCACAAACCATTTCCATCCTCAGTGCAAGTGAACCCATGTTTAATGTAATCTTTTTTTTACCTTATGATGATAATATGAAAGGTAAAACTCCTTTAGCATTATGAATACAGTAATTATTCATATTCTGACAATTAAAGATATACTTTTTGTAATATGGGCATAGAATATTGATAACCAATATTTTTAGGCCCATATTACAACCAAATCAAGCAAATTAGTCTTTGCTACCTGAATGAATATGAAACCATTTCCAGATTTCACCAGGCGTTGTACCACCTTACTAAGTCAATAACTGCTTCACATTCTGATTCTTGTTTGTGACTTGTTACTGAAACAAATCATGTATGTCCTTGCATGATACACAGCAACATTGTAACCTGACGCTCTCCTGATTTTCACAGTGTTGCATCATTCTCTCCTTCCCATGTGACCTCCAGCATTTTACAAACCTCATCATAATGATTTAAGACTTTTTGGCTTGCCTGTAAAAAAAAAACAATTAAGACTTTGGGAGGATTAGCCATTTCAAGAACCCACATCCCCTCCAGCTCCTGCTGTTGTGGCGTATTACTGTGTCACATCCCGATGGAGACATTTTACCAAATCAGTCGTGTGCCTGCACTCATCCCACATCTCCATGCAACCACACACCATCACATTCCTTGGGAATCAAACCCTTTTCCACCGACAGAAAAAAACGAATACACAAAAGAAGTCTTCGTGACAAATTGGACCCTTAATGCCCACTTTTTTGCCCCCGGAAAAAAGAAACCAGCACAATTACCTGTACCGTGTGATCACTCTTGACTTGGCACTGGAAATTAAGACATTAATAAACAAACAAACACAGACAAACAGATAAAAGCCATAGTAATGGACCTCACCCTCTGAGGGAGAATCTTGTCTGCCATTTTTCTTCTCTTGGCACTACGGATGGGGGAAAAGAGAGAGAAAGAAAGAAAGAAAAAGAGAGAGAGGGAAAGCATGTTACTATGGTGACTGATAGCAGAGTCCACAGGCCATCTGCTGAATAACTGGGACCCATCCAGACGTTTTTCCAGCTGTGTGTGTTTGTGTGTACGTGTGTGTGAGCAGAGAGAGCGTATAAGAGTGAGAAAAGGACAAAAAGAGCTGGAAAATAACACTTAATCATGATTATGAATGCGTAAATATTCATTTATCTTGCACATTTTGTGAGTGTATGTCTAGGAGAGTTGCCTTGTTGCTTTAACATCTGGCTGTCTCAGTTATTGTAAAGGGCTGTCCACACAGGGCACGTTCTTGCAGTCAAACAGCAAGCCTTTGTTAAAATATTGTAAAAATGTTTGTCATTTTTATAGAAGGGGACAGTCAAAATGTTACAGTATTTTACCATATACAGTAAAAATTTGTAAATGGCTTAATGTAGAAAGACTATCAATTTTTTTTTTGCTTTTTTGGAAGTAAAAAACAGAAATTACTATATAATTTACAGTGAAAAAACAGTACATTCCCAGAGGTTCCTGCGTGACACATCAGATTTTATTGAATTTTATTTCTTCTTCTTTTTTATTATCCAGGTGTTTTGTGTCATTTTATGTTATTTAATGTTTATTGCATTATTTTATTGTCATGTGTGCTACCCTGATGATGTTTTGTCTTTGTATGACCCTGTGCACTGTATTGGCCTTGTGGCTCTCTGTTTTATCACCTTTATCATGGAGGTTATCAGTAGCCTACATTTTAAGGTAAAAAGGACTTTGAAGTTGAAGTAGCTATGTTTTTTTAACATTATATTACTTTAATGAAACATACGGTTATATGTTGTAAATGATAAAGGTACCAATATGCCAGCCTGTAACACTGGTAACCAGTGTTGAGAGTAACTAGTTACATGTAACAGAATTACTTAATTTAATTACAAAATAAATATAACTGTAATCTGCTACAGTTACTGAGAAAAAATGTATTAGATTAGTTACTTATGAAAATGTTAACGATTACAAAGGGCGTTACATCTGAATATTTGCGCACACATACAGATTTGATTGATTTCTTAACAAAATTGCATTGACTTCTCTAAAATATGAGACATAAATGTTTAAGGAGTTTAGGTCACAGAATAACTGATAACTGTTTTATTTCCTATCTGGATTTATGTATATGCTTTATTTTTTTTTTTTAATTAACTGTTTTCCAAGGCATTGTTAGATTCCTGTGTTTCCTGTTATACAGTAGCTACGCAAAGACTTGATTTCAAAAACAGTAACGTAGCGATTAAACTACGATCTCTTGTTATGATTTTAAATCTGTATTTAACCTTAGAACAATCTCAAAGTAAAAAGAAGTGCTAAAGTCTGTTTTTGTGGCGGTTGTGCTTTAAAATTTAATTTTTATAATCTTAATTAAGTATTTTGAAAGTCTGACAGTAATCAGTCTTGAGTACTACTGTAAAGTTAACCCTGCCTGCTTTAAATGTGTGAAAATGATTAAAATTTAGAAACAAAATTCGAAATTTAAATTTAGAAAAGTAATCAAATGTAATCCGTTACATCACTTTAATAAAGTAATTGAAATAGTTACACTACTTATTACATTTTAAATAGGGTAACTTGAAATTACATTTTCAAACTAACATTCCCAACACCGCTGGTAACACTGTCACCATATTTTTTACGGTGAATATCTGGCAACCACAGCTGCTATTTTTTTTTTTTTTTATCATAAATGTTTTTACACTGTAGAAAATCAATTAAAAACAGTTCCAATCAACAAGAACATCTTCTGCTTGTGCAGTTCATAGCATTTGTGAAAACCAGATCTTTGTGGTCCATATTTCTGAAAATACAGACTTCTAAAATGTCATTCCCAGCATCAATTTGGACCACAAAAATTGAGTCGCATCCAACCGCTGTTTTCAGAAACACGTTCCTAACTCATTTCTCTTCTATCCTCAAAAATGATGCACAGGCCTATATTTCATTAGTGCAGATTTTTTTTTCCCACTGACAAACATGCCACACTCCTACAGACACCGAGAGCTCCTCAGGTCCAGAGCCGAGGAGCACATGACCCCGTTGGAGCAGGAAATGTCTGTCCACATTCACATCCACACCCCCTCTGGAGTATAAACTTTCTCATGGTCCGACTCGTCCACCCTAAGCCACACTGCTCCTCTGGGAGTAGCAGAGACTGAGATGCGGTGGGGGTGTGAGGGTGAATGCCTCGACACTCGTCACGTATTCTTCATCTAAAATTAATCATTAATGCATTCAGGTGAATAAAATGAGCGTTTACTGAACGTACTGTAGGTGAACTATAAGAGAGAAAACATTCTGAATTAACACAAACAGCATGACAGAAGGGTCATGCAGCCCGCACACAGCTAACTGACCGCAACCGCATATTATATTTCACATGCACTGGAACAGGACATTCATTCTCAGGTCATGTCGACTATTGTGTTCATTTAGTGAATGTCCTTTTTTACTGATTTTTAATCTGTTACCTGAAGTGCACACATGCATTTGGGGAAATGCTTCAGTCAAGTCTGAAGCTGCAAACAGGAACAAACCAATCAGGCAGGGACATGTCCATCACAAACTGTCAAACTAACATGCAGCAGAATAAACGGCCTACTTGAAGGATCCCATTGAAGGATCTGATTGGGCGTCTCTCATGTCCATCTGTCTTGCAGATATCTCATTTGCTGCTGGAAATCCAAGTGGTTTCCTACAGGTTGATTTGGGGTACCTCTAGTTAGTTACTTAACAGAACTTTTCAGTAACAGCCGATGTTGTACACATATACATAAATATAGGCAATATCTGTAAATATGTATATACACTAACTAAACTAAAGGTTTTGGGGCAGTAAGATTTTAAAAATACTTATTCAGCAAGGATGCAAAAGTGGCAGTAAGGACATTTATAATGTCACAAAAGATTTCTATTTTAATTAAATGCTTTTAAACTTTCAGTTCATCAAAAATCCTGAAAGACGTATCAGAGTTTCTACAAAAATATTAAGCAGCAATAATAATAGGAAATGTTTTTGACCACCAAATCAGTACATTCGAATGATTTCTGAAGGATCACGTGACACTGAAAACTGGCTGATGAAAATCAGCTTTGCATCACAGGAATAAATTACATTTTTTTTTAATTGTAAGTAGTTTTAAATTGTAATATAATTTTATAACATTACTGTTTTTACTGTATTTTGAACAAACAAATGCAGCCTACATTTAAATGGCCTTTACAGACATCTAATATATTCACTTAAATTTATTCTGTAAAAACACTAATAATTTAATAAGACTGTCACATTTTATCCTAATCTCAAAATGAATATCTATTTTTCATACTGTACACTTGTAATGTTTTGATGCCTAAACTCATTTGTGTTTTATTTTACTTTTTGATGTTTTATTTTTTAATTTATGTAGACAAAACAGTATAGATTAGATATATTTTTAGATTTAATAAGGGCCATTTATTTGTTATTTGCCATGACACAAAAATAATTATCAGCTTCTTTGCATCAGGCAAAATGTTAATATCTGTGCATTAAAAAGTACTGCAAGATGATGAAATTCTGGCCAAGAATGTACTGTGATAAATGTCTTGTATTTCAATAATCCAAGTCTAACATTTGTTAAACAATTTGATTTTTTTTGTAGCACAGTCTGTTGAATTCAGTAAGCTGCCCCTTAGTAATCACAACTGACACTCTTACATGCATGTACAGTTGAAATGAAAACGCAAGGACAAATACAGTACAGCAACAAGACAGATGAAAACCTAAGAAAACTAACAGCAAATTCCAAACATCACTTTCACGCCCTTGGGAAGGGAATGCTATTAGCAGGGTTGTTTCAAATGAAAATGAGCAATGGAATCCCTTCATGAAGGTTCTTTCTGCAAGGCTGTTGGCAAAGTTTAGATGTGATCGTGACTTTAAGTACACAATTTTTGCCGATTTTGATCACATGATCCTGTATGTAAAACACAAATGCCACACAGACAGCAATGTGAATCAAAAAGATTCAATATCTGATGCTAAGTCTTAGCAGATACATCAGTAGCTAGAAACAAGAGTTTTGAAGTCCAGTTCTGAAAATCAAGTGTCAGTGACATATTTCCAAGTACAGGCTGTACCAAAATTGGCACATACAGTATGAGACAGTAATGCCCTGCAGAAATTCAGCATCCTAACTTCAAGTCTTCTACACTTCTGAGCAGGAAGGGCACATTGATACTCTCTTGTGAAAGGCAATAGCTGTGCCTAAGTTATTACTTATGATAACTGTTGCACTATTAATATTCACCAAGAAGTATTTTGGCATTTAATTGCTGTCTAAAAATAGAGCACCTGCACTAGCCAGACATAAGATAGTTCAGTCACTAGAGAGCGCTATACTTGGCAAGAGCTTGCTGTCAAATTGTAGGGGGAGCAAAATAAAGACCATAAATCCTTAATAAAACTTCAAAATGTCATATGAAGTACATCAAAACCAAAATGCCCAGTTTGCTCTAAGGTTCAGGGAAGGCATCTATTATTTATCATCTGTTGTGTGCACTGATCTAAAATCATCAGAGGTCAGAGAACAGTATAAGTGCCACTCACTTTCTGGGACGGTTCTGAACAGGGGGAGTTTGCACTGGCTGGGTTGGCGCAGGACGTTTTCGGTTGGGGTCTAGGGCTGGGTTAGGCATCCCTGGCCGAATTGGCGGTGTTCCTCCATATGGAGGTCCAGGAGGCCCCATGGGAGCGCCTTGATGGGGCATCCGTGCCCCTGAGGTCATCCCTGGACGCTGTGGAGATGAGAAAAATGTAGACTAAAGGTCAGATAGCAACATATTTATTTGTTGAACTCCTTTGACGTGTTATAGAATGTTGTCCCTCTGACACACAATACATATGAAGATGCATATGCATACACTGTATATACATCAAAGTTATAGCTTTTAAATCAATTACAGCAAGCTGACATAATGCACAAAGACTCTTTTGAGCTAAGGCGCTGTTATGAGCTCCTCCTCCAGTATCTGAAGCTGAATTAGGCCAGGGCCTCTCGCACCTGTGCCTGTCACTTCAGAAGAGACAGCTGCTCGCCCTCTACCGAAACACAGAGGTGCAGGGTAAGTCAGCCTAATGCAGTCTAAATGACAACTGTGCAAACTGTGATGTCAAATAAAATCTCATTTCATCTAATCCACATGCTTTGTGCTTTTTGGAAATAGAAATGTGTTTTTAGGGAATTTCTTTTCCATTTTTTTCAATATAAATCTGGACTGATTTGTGTTTTGAAAGCACTATATGAATAAATGGAAATGATTTTTAAATGACCATAGCAATCACATAACTTCTTACAATAAGATTAAATTCATTAACAGTAGTTAATGCAATAGTTAGCAATGCAGTACAGCATTTATTATTCTAGTACATCTACATACACAAATACATTCACATTTTTTCACAAATTCATTTATTTTATAATTATATTCAGTAATAGAATTTAATTTAATAATTCAAATATTAATTAACATAAAAACAATATTATATTTATAAATAAACATTTACATAGATTAATAAATATGAATGTAAAAAATGCTATGTATAAATAAATTGAAAGAAACTTATTTTTAACTGAATATGGCAATATTCGATTCATTAACAATAGTTAATGCAATAGCGAAAATGAAACACTTTTATAGAATTTACTTTTCTAGGTTATTGTTCATTTCTACATACACAAATAGATTTACATTTTTGCATACATTTGTATACATTTAATAATTTAATGGTAAAAATATATAAAATATATGTCTAAGTAACATTAATATAGATTAATAAATACTGTTAAAAATGATGTTAAATGTTAGTTTACATCTAAAGCATTAATTAATGTTAAAAAAAAACTGAATGGGACTGTAAAGTGCTACTCGACTGAAGAGCAATATTATCTTTGGGTTTTTGTCCTGTTATTATTTCTCAATGCAGTTTGTGTGCTGCAGAGGAGATCTGAGGTCTGTTGTTCATGACTCAAAATGGCAGAGCCACAAAGTCCCTGTGACTCTCTGGATGTGCACCAAAGTTGTGGAAACATCCAGAATGTGTGCCAACGTCCCCAGCTCCAGTCCTCCCTACAGTGCAGGTACAGTACATCTCTACCAGAGAGGCTCCCATATGGTGCTGTGACCCTCACGACCCGATCATCGCTTCCCAAAGTAGGCCAGGCTCCAGGGGTGTCCAGGCCTGGTCCAATCTCAAAACATCTGAGTGAAGAGGCAGTGGGTTGTGAACATGTGGACACAGTGGGAACTGGTGCAGGTCTCTGCACGCCTCTGCCAATCCCTGGCTCTCAAGGTCACAGTGGAGGTGTTCAGGGCACAGGAGGAGGCCGCAGCACTGGACTATCACACAGGATAAGTTTCTCAACACTGCTGTGCCAGATATGTCCTACATATCTGTTCAGAGAAACCAATACCAGACATATTTTTGTAGATACTAATATTATTGTTCTCAGATCAATCGCAATGTGAATCTATATTAATGGAGGAAAAAAAAAAATAAGTGGGTTTGATATTTTTAATCTTCATCGCATGGCTTAAGGCCAGCTTTGCAAGTTTGTAGTGCAACCTGTTAGATAATGAAAATGCATTTAACAGGTAAGAATGCTTATAAAATAATGTTTTTTAAAAATCTAAATAATTGTACAAGATCTGTTAGCAATTATAGGCCGAGTGATCTCTCATTTATAAACCATGGAGAAGTTTGGTAATCACCAGTAAACACTCATGAAGAGTCTGCATTCAACCCCAATCCATCAATTTATGAACTATCTATACTTTCATATTCATGCATAGCAATTTCCGGAATAATATTTCCACAATATCAATGCTTTGTTAAATAATACATGGCAAAACGAAGCTAATATAAGGTTAGAATGTCTTAAAGGTTGTGTTTTAGCAAAGAAGCCTCTAGAAACAATACCTTTCATTTGGTCTGATATCAAACAGCATTAGAAAGCAGCCTCAAAACAGTTGCACAACCACCAAAAGTTCTCAAAAGTCTCCTTGAACCTTTCATTCGCCCACATTTTTTTGCAGTAAACACCCTGAAACACATACAATCAAGTTTGCTTCCGCTATATGTTCACGACTAAATACCACAGCAGGATTTTTATGTGTGATCTACCCTTAGGGTGCTCCTGATACACACCCTCCTCTACCTGCACACACACCAAAAGAGCATCCTCTGTTTCATACTAGTACTCGTCCCTCAAAATACTAGTATCTCTCATACTTCCAGTACCGGAGTTTCTCTTTCCTTATCCTCCTCCATATGTTAAAGACAATAATCTTTCACCCTTTCTCCTACACTCAGCCCTTCACGGCTGTTCCTTTTTTTAAAAACCAATCTACATAGAAATGAACGGATAACACCCGCTGCATCTTAGTTCTCCTGTGAGCAGAGCCACTGATACGCTTCCACATGCACAAACGCTCGCTCTCTCACTCACCACTCCATGGACGAGAAACTCAAACAGTTTACTCTTGGTGGCTTTACGAGCTCCTCCGGCGGAATCCTCCATGTCCATGTATAAAACCCCCAGTCTCTCTTTTGTTCCCTCTATTCCTGGGTACCTCTGCCACTGTGCGCTTCCCTCACTTTCCCTCTCCTCCAAAAGAAAGTGCTCCCTCCCTCCTTCTCCGCACTCTGACGTTCCCTTTCTCCACTCTCTCTCTTTTGAAAGCGTGTCAGTGTGTGGCCAGAGTCGAGTCTCTCTCTCTCTCTGTTTTAGTGTAGCTTCCCTCACAGACTCTGGGTTGGGAAGGATGGGGGTCTGTGAAGGGGGCTGCCGCTGGACCACCGATGTGTAGTGGAATGCCGCTGAAAGTAGCAATACTGCAAGCAGGACTATCAAAACACAGACGTGGTGCTGTTCCAATAGGCGGTTATGTGGCGGTAAATTATCCTTTTGCTCTCACAGCTGGTTATTAAGTCTGAGAATTATATCAGGGTAAAGTTTGAATGACTAACACTGGGGAAACTCTGAAGGAATGTTTCTACAGGCAGGATTCTGAAGAATTGTCTGTGAACTGCCATAATGGCTCCATTCAGATTATATCTCAGTTTGTCAATAAGCATGGAATTAAAGGGATGGTTCACCCAAAAATGAAAAATCTGCCATCTTTTAACCACCCTCATGTTGTTACAAATTTGAGTTTCTTTCTTCAGTGCAACACAAAAGAAGATATTTTGAAGATTTTGAGATTCATACAGAATTGGACCCCATTCATTTTCATTGCATTGACCAAAAATAAATAAATAAATAAATACTGAGACACTGAGGGTTAGTAAATTTTAAGAATTTTCATTACTGGATGAATTATTATTAATGAAAGCACATTTTTGAACTTTTAGAGGCAGGTGGATGTAAACATGCGGTTAATTCTTTCAGTTGATGCAAACATTAATAGGATGAGATATTATTGTGTGACTACATTGTTTAGCAACTTATATACACTATATTGCCAAAAGTATTGGGTCACCCCCTTCTAATGAACAGGTTTGACTACTTTAGGAATTTCCATGAGTACAAATCTTAATGTTAAAGCATATAATGATATTCTAGGGAATTGTGTGCTTCTAATTTTAAAGCAACAGTTTGGACAGGACCCTTTTCTATTCTAACATGACAATGCCTCTGTGTATAAGGCAAGGTTCAAAAAGAAATGATTGATTTAGTCAATGTGGAAGAACTTGACTGGTCTGCAGAAAGCCAAGTCCTAATCCAAGCTGAACACCTCTGGTGTGACTTTAAATGCAGATCTTGAGCCAAAACCTCTTTACCAGACACCAATGACTTGTAAATATGGGTACAGTCATTTTAGACACTTCCAAAACTGTTGCAACAGAGATGGAAATACAATTTTTAAATACATGAATTATGTTTCCATCTTTGTTGCCACAGTTTTGGAAGTGCCTTTTTCTGTTCTAAAGAAGGAGGTGTCCCAATACGTTTGTCTATATAGTGTATGTACAAGTCATTGGTGTTTGGTAAAGAGTTTTTGGCTCAAGATCTGCATTTAAAGTCACACCAGAGGTGTTCAGCTTGGATTAGGACTTGGCTTTCTGCAGACCAGTCAAGTTCTTCCACATTGATTAAATCAATCATTTCTTTTTGAACTTTGCCTTATACACAGAGGCATTGTCATGTTAGAATAGAAAAGGGTCCTGTCCAAACTGTTGCTTTAAAATTAGAAGCACACAATTCCCTAGAATATCATTATATGCTTAAACATTAAGATTTGTACTCATGGAAATTACTAAAGTAGTCAAACCTGTTCATTAGAAAGGGGTGACCCAATACTTTTGGCAATATAGTGTATTTATTTATTTGAAAGATTTGGGGACACACTGTTGGGAAAAAAAAATTGGTAAATCTTTATTAATTGTTAAAATGCAAAAATAAATAAATAAAACTGTATATATTTTAATCAAAATGAAATATATATACATATATATATATATTATCAATACATTATCAATTACTATCATTTGTAAATTGCCATAATATGCATTGTACTGATGAAAAAAAACAAAAAAAACATTTGTATTGACTGAACCAACTAAGCACAATTAAATAATACAAAAATAAGGAAGAGGAGGAAAATTTAATTCTAATAGTAGAAGACCCCCTTTAAGGACCCCCATAAAGGCTAATACTGGAGGGTGGCAATGTCCCATTCAATCAAGAGTGAAGGGGGTGCTACTGGGGTGGCAAACGCAGGTTTAGGGAAGACGAGAATGATTATCCATGTGCACACGCAGAAAAGGTGCTTCAAAGCTCAAACATCTTCTGTTAATGAACTACATTTTTTGTGCTGTTAGATGCATGTTTTCTAGTCCAACACACATTATAAGATCTCTTTACAAGAATCTCTTTACACTGACTAGATAGTATTTGTGGTAAAGGAGTAAATGTGATGTGGTACTGCTGAATGGATAGGCCTCCGCTGGAATTACAAACTTCAGTATTGCAAACAGCACTGTCTGGATGCACACAGTCACAATGCAGAGCAGATGTTGGGCTCAACGAAGACGTTCATCAGCAATGCCATATAAGTTACAAGATACATCAGTATAAAAGCAGCTGGAGGAAGTTTTGAGACAGACTATTGTTGGTTATAACCAGACATGGTATTTCTGAGCTATACAAAACTGTGTAGTCACATAGAGGCAAAAAAAGATGAAGCATTCCTTACAAATAACAATTGAATGGAATGAGTAATAGTTCAATTGACAGGTGCCAATCAGGCACGCGGGATTATTTATAGTCTAATAATAGTCAATTATCAATGCATGAAAACAGCAAAATTACAATATTATACACATCTGAATAGGACTCTCGTGCCAAGCAGAAACGCTTTGAAATAATAAATGCTGAAAACGCATTTGCAGTATAGCCTGAAGCGGATAATGAGGCGATGCGATGGCGTTGCATTCCTACCTTTCTGTCCATTGCTGCAAGTTTGATGCTCTCAGTTCAGCTGAAGAGCCGAAACCCCTGAATTACACGCGGTGGACGTCCAGCAACTTCTTCGTTGTTCCAGACAGAATCTCGGCTACTCACCCCTCCCCTGGGAATGAGAGCTGGATGAAGGGATGCTGGCGAGGAAGGCCCGTGTCTGTGATTTCAGTCGGGCTCTGGCGGCAGCGAGTGCGGCAGACGCAGGGGCGCAGGCGCGGGGATCGTCCGATACAAGCGATTCAATGAAGGATTAAGGGAACGTCGTCAAACTACAGAAAATGGAAGCAACCTGTGCTTTTCGGTCACATTGCTGTAAAACGCACTTCGTCATATTAACAATAATGTACATCTTCGCTACTCGACGCGATAATTAAAATGTACACTGCAATAAAGGGTAAATTTTCCTAACTACAAAGAGTTTCAAATGTCTACTTAGCCAAGCATTCATGTACATATATTTAATATTTACATGCATATTTACATTCCCCACACATATACGCATATTTAGTGGACCCAAAAGCTTTTTGGATATCTAAAACCCACATGAATTATAAATAATGTATGGATGTCTTTCCATTATGTAACAAAACGTCATACCAAATGGCATTCATTTCACACAAGAAAAAAAAAAAAAGAACAAAAAAGGCTTAAGGTTTCAAATGATGAAACAAAAGATATAATGTCTGAAATGAAGAAACTGCATTTCAGATTTCACTTTTTGGACATTTTCTTTTCAAACTTGTGACATGTCCATGTAAATGCAATGAACTACACCTGTACTTACTTTTCTCTGACACCAGTGTGAACTTGAAGGAAATAAACTTGAAACATTAATTAAATAACATTCTGACACCAGTCTGTAGAAAGTAATTGGATAGATGGCTCAGAATTCTGAGCACCATTTGTTTGCAGATGCCACTTGGTGTGATATTTTATATATAATTTAATGACATTAAATCATATGAGCAGCCATAAAACATCTCAAAAATGACACCACTCACCAGTAAATAAAAGAATGATTTAATAGATTATATCTCCATTTCAAAAGCCTTATTGTACACAAATTATTTTAATTGTCCCAACACATAAGAGCAGCTCTACATGAACTGCTTGAGTCTGGCAGACAGCCAGATGAGCCCCGTTTTGAAACTCAAACACCATCAACTTCACATACCCTCTTACAAGCAAGCCCCAGTTTCACACTGGCAGCATGCACATGAAAACAAAAATAAGAAAAAGAGGACAGGCAAAATCAGCATCTCTAGTTTTCTTTAAAAAAAAACAAAAAAAACAAACAAATATATAGCATATTTCTATCTGTGACAAGCATAAACTTGGTGCAGATGAAAAATGGCAAAAGTGATGAACCAAAAAAACAAAAAAAAAAACAGATGACCTCAGAGATGTTTCTCTGAAATCACAGCCTTCAGCAAATCTGAAAAGTCCAGAAATCCCAGAAGACATTGCCACCGGCATTGGTGAGTGAGCAAGTGCAAAGAATGTGTATCTGTATGTGCGCAAACACGTATATGCTGAATATGAGTGGACAGAAACAGCCATCAACGGCGATACACCCCAAACGCAACAAAACTAAAGAAGATGGTGATGCCCACGAGTGAGGCGGTGGCAGGTGCAGTGAAGAACTGCCGGTACTGGATCTGGAAATACCAGAGCACAGACAGCATGAGCACGAACAGAGGCACCATTAGGCTGCCCACGTTGAGTGCCACATGCACCTGGTCAGCAGCCCGTGCCCCGGCAGGCATAGCCCGCGTGGCGTGCTGTGAGATGTGGCAGTGCAGAACACTGTTGTCGGCCAGGTTGAGGGAGGCCAGCGTCTGAGCATCGTCCTGAAGGAGCTGACCCTGGTAAATCAGACGTACCTGGTGCTCCTGTCCAGCAAAGTAAGTCCTGAAAATGTAATCAAACACACTGACGTTTATATATATATATATATATATATATATATATATATATATATATATATATATATATATATATATATATATATATATATACACATACATACATACATATACACACACAAATACGAACACTGACACATGCTGCTCGACTTGTTTAAGCATATTAAACATTATTGTATAACTACACACAGAAACAGAAATGGTCTTACTTGGGAGACCAAGGGCCAGTTTTACTAACAGCTTGCACCAGCGCAAACCATCTTTTGGCATTATAATAATACTGTCAGGATTTACTAAAGACGCGCTGTGACGAATTAGCGCTGAAAAGGCGTGGACAGTTATTTTTGCGCTTGACCTTATTGAATATGCATTTGTAGGAGTTTCCCTTTCAGACGCAAAATATATGGGGGCATTAAAATGAATAACGCAATGCCATTTACTAAAGTTTGCGCTCGTCAAATTACTGGTAATTGCACCATTATTTAACGCCCAAAAAAGCATGTCTTAAACTATTTTGCATTTGAAATGGTGGCAATTATTGTTGCTAGGAGGAGGTGCTGCAGAGAACAGAGAGCGTGTGGTACAAGAAAGAGGATTTTTTCCACACATATTCATTTATTTGGTATGCTAGAAGAATACATTATCCAAACATATCGTTTACCAAGCCATGTTATTTTTTTTTTTAAATTTGCTTAAGGAAATAAATGATGACTTCGAACCCTCAACTAGGAGTCACGCAATACCAGGTCTATCAAAGCTTCTTGCAACCCTTAATTTTTTGGCCTCCGGGTTCTTTTCAAACTAACTGTTATGGAGTGAATTTTGTGCCGAAATTCATCAAACAAATCCAGCGTTTTGCAAATAAACACAATCTGCTTTGCAAAGAAAAACTTGACTTTCAAACAAATGCAAAGTGATTTGCAATTACAAAACTCTATTTGAGAGAAAATGCAGAGGTATGGACAAATATACGTATTGTGTGTTACAACTGTGAGACTCATTTGCCTTTTTATGACGAAACTTGGCTTAATTTTCTCACAAATGCGTGCAGGCAGATTTTCTCATATGTGTGCAGGCAGATTTTCTCACAAATGCATGCAGGCAGATTTTCTAACGCGTGCAGGCAGATTTTCTCACAAATGCAATTGAGTAACTTCCAAAAACAGCAGATGGTGCTGTCGCTCAATTTACGTTAGTCTCCCGAGACCCGAAACACCTGTTTACCTTTTCAGGGAATACAGAAGACCAACATGAGTGGGGAACAGGTGAGTTTCTGTCTTACTATATCTATAATTAACCATTTAGATGTTTTCACAAATCGACTCTACTACAGTGTCAGTGAAATTCACAATAAGTGCTGTAAAGTTGTTAACATGAGTTCAAAAATCAGTAGTAACATGGCTAAACATTTAACTAGGCAGTCTTTCCCTATAAAAACTGATCCATTCTCTGTACCTCTTATTCTCTGTTGGATCGCGGGATATAGAGTATATAGGCTACATGTTGATGCAATTGTTCAACATTCAAAAAATGCAGGGGTATAACAATATATCATGTCACAATATATTGCAATACTAAAATTCAAATGTTTTGTGGATAGCGACAACTGTGTACCAAAAATTAAAGCGTTTTGAATTTTATTTTTTACATTAGGTCAAGTAAGATTTATTGTCATTCTGCTATATATGTTGAGACAGCCTACAGTGGAGAGAAATGTTGTAGGCTACTTCTGCAGTAAAACTTTAAACAAGTATAAAACTACACATAGACAATCTACTGAAAGGAGTAGGCTAATCTAATTATACAAATAGGCTATAATCAAACTAGTTTAAAGCAGCACTATGTAACTTTTTCTGTTCAAAATTTGCAAAATGTATATAATGAGCGAGTACATCATGAATTCATCTTCCAAACCGCCTTTTTGTCTTATCCCGAATCACTACGGTACACTTATAATACAGTGAGTGCTAGTATTTGGACTATTGTAGCCTGTTTGGGTCGTCACTGCTGCGGAGTAACACATACCTGCGTGAATCGCCATAGACATAAACTTAGAGAAGTAGCTCCGGTTAGAATGTTCTTCCGCGGGATGCGTGCAATTCGGTTTATAAACCGCTAGAGCACCAAAAGTTACATAGTGCGCTTTATTTTACAAAAGCACATTGTTTTGTTGTTATTCTGACTATACACAAATAAAAGTAGACCCTTTGCAGTTTCAAATGATGCCATACTCGTATCTGTATTTTTAGTTATTTTCGTGGTCATCAAGAAAACGTGACAAAACCCACGGTCTTTGACCCCAAAGATTATTTTCTAATCATTACATTGTTAAAATCATTCTGAAATACTGGTAAACCACTGTTTATTAAAATGCTGAATTTAGCATTTTATCAGCGTGAACTTGATCCTTCTCCCCAATTCACAGGACATAAGTGACACCAGAAGAGAAATATTCATAATTTTGCTTAGCTAAAAAAATACATTATTTTAGACACAAATGATTGCACAGTGTTACAACATTTAAAAGGATGTAGATATTGTACTAATTAATGTGATTTGTTTTCAATTTTTCAGTTAATAATTAATGACCTCTTGGGTGATATTACTATATCTGATACTTAATTAAATTGTCTAAGCTTTCATTTTTGGCACACAATATAGTTGCTATCCACAATACATTTGCATTTTATTATGACAATATATTGTGACACGATATATTGTTACACCCCTGCATTGTTTTGAATGTTGAACAATTAAATCAACATATGTAGCATATATACTCTATATCCCGCGATCCAACAGAGGATAAGAGGTACAGAGAATGGATCAGTTTTTATGGGGAAAGACTGCCTAGTTAAATGTTTAGCCATGTTACTACTGATTTTTTAACTAATTAATCATGTTAACAACTTACAGCACTTATTGTGAATTTCACTAACATTGTAGTGGGGTCGCTTTGTGAAAACATCCAAATGGTTAATTATAGAAATAGTAACACAGAAACTCACCTGTTGCCCACTCATGTTGGTCTTCTGTATTCCCTGAAAAGGTAAACAGGTGTTTCCCTTTTATTGGCACAAAATTCACTCCATAAACTGTGGCGTCTTTATTTCTTTATTTGTGACTATGCTAATTTGTGCTGCGCTTGGTATATTGCGTTGGTCGATATGTAAATGAGATGTTGCGTCTCTGTTCTTTCATTTGCACGTTGTCAGTAAATCACTCGCAGAAATTTCCACACCCATCGGCGCTGTTTTGGAATCGCGCTAATTTGCCCTGCTTAGTAAAACTGGCTCCAAGTAGAATCATTCATACATGTAAAAAATGACCATTGATTAAGTAATTATATTGTGATTAAGTAATAATACAAGACTGTTTCAACTTACAAATTGTGGTTATAGAGATGTAACGGTGAATATTTGAATATCACGAATATAGTGACCAAAATGATCACGGTTATTGGTATTATCATTGTTATTTTAGTTTTTTTGCGCACATAAAGTATTCTCATAGCTTCATAAAATTACGGTTGAACGACTGATGTCTCAAGGACTGTTTTGTTGATGTTTTTAGTACCTTTCTGGACCTTGAATGTGGTAGGACCCTTGCTGTCTATGGAGGGTCAGAAAGCTCTCAGGGATTTCACCAAAAATATCTTAATTTGTCTTCGGAGAATGAAAAAAGATGAAAACAATGAAATAGTGTTTTGAATACTACCATTAACAGGGAATATAGGCATTCTGTAAAGCTGCTCAGGAATGTTTAAATTCCATTCGAAACTCCACTACAAATTAACACAAGCTGTCTTTCCAAAAACTCTCCAATCTGACCTCTCACCTAGCGAAAGGGTGCATTCACCAACTGCAAACATGATGTGGACTCCCACACACTCCTAGACATTGAAGAACCCTTCTGCCTAATTTTAATAGAATGGTACTGCTTGTAAGAATGGATAATTGTGTCTCATGAGGCTTAAGGAGGTCTCTTTTTGGTTCACACTTCTGACTGAAAGCATAGCGTTACACACTGCATAGGATGAAGTAGTGGTGTTGGAACAAAAGGTCTCTGGCCAGTAACTGTGTGTGGGCTGCTGCTGCAGACACTTTCTTATTGATTGACAAAAATATATAAGTTGCCTAGTGACAATTAATTCTGCAGGTAGCCAAGAATATAATCCATATGGAAAAATGGAATAAATGACAAAAATGCCCTCTGAAGAGCATGAATGGTCACTGTACAACTGCTATCTTGATATAAGCATGAAAAAAGAAGACAAACAGATGCAGTGCAAGCACCATTTTGAATTTAAATTGAAGTAGCAAACAGGACACAGAGATGCAATTTTGAATTTAAGGACATAGAATTACAACGAACTGAAAAAAGAAATGGGCAAACTAGAATTCCCCCCCCCCCCCCCCCCCCCAGTACATTTGTCTTCCTAAATATATAAATTTATATGAAAAACATATGAATTTATATAAAATAATTATAAACTACCTAATAAAATTTTCATATACATATATGAGTGAAAAATTTAATTCCTTGGTGCAACTACTAATTATCCAATTCTTAAATTTTGAATTGCCCAGCCCATTTGTTGTTTTAGCTCATTTTAAATAAATAAATAAATACCATGTTTTCATCTGTGTGCTGTAATTTGTATGCTGCCTTAACATCTTAATCTTACATTAAATAATTGTGACCTGATTCCAAAACTTATTTTATGGTCAGTTTTCAGTTGCTTACCGTTTAATGTAACCAATGGTGTCTTGAGGATTCACCTGTGCTGTCCTCTCTGTATCATTCAAGAACTTCAGCCTGAGCACCATGTTTCTTTGGGTGTCATTCGGTGCATCTTCGGCCGAAGGCTGTGTGGCACTTGGGGCGCTGGCTGGAGCTTGAGTCGAGGGACCCGCTGATTCTCGATGTCTCAACCCATCCCTTCCAATCCCTGCTTCTTCCAGGAGGCCTCCCTCACCTCCTCCAGCTCTGCTACCATCCGGGGACTGTCCCGCCGCTCCTGCTTCTGTTCCAGGCTCACTCTTATCGTTCTCCCTGACCCCGCCGGGCGAAGAGTCCGAGTTACCCGGGGGGAGCGCCTCCTGGCTGTGAGTCTCTGTAGAGGGGGAGGTCCCTGGGCTGGGTGAGAGGAGGTGTTCAGGGGGTTCAACAGTGTGAGTGGAGGCCCAGGCCAGAACCAGGACGAGCACCAGGAACACCACTCCAAAGAGCAGGGTGACCTCATCACCCACCCCCTCTATTAGAGCCATCCTGGTCTGCTGTGTCCTGGACTAAGGCAACTTCAGACTAGGCACCTACAGCACATGTTCACAATTACTGATGACATTCCTGCCAGTTCATTATTTCAATCAAATACAGGGTTTGCATTATGCATCAGTCAGGGTTTCTACAGTTCTTACTAAATTTGGTAACACTTTATTTTACAGTGTCCTTGTTACACGTTACATGTAATTACTATTATAATAACAATTAATTATGCATAATTACATGCAACTAGCCCTAAACCAACCCCTCATCCTAACTTTAACTATATAGTATGTAGTTTATTAATATTACTCAGTACTTAAACGTATATTTACACTGTAACAAGGACACCTTACAATAAAGTGTAACCTCAAATTTCTTGACCTTTCTAGTCAATACTAGATAAGGATTTTAAAATAATATTAATAATAATAATAATAATAATAATAATTATTATTTTACAGAGATTGCAGCAGCCAATTTCTATTAACAATTAAAATGATTAACAATTATATTTACTGGACAAGTACATTCTGTGGCAAAACTGCAATAATTTGTGTTTACTACAGAAATTTAAATAAGATGCATTTTGTTTATTTCAAAGGCACATTATGTTTGTTTGTCTTTTAACACATCATGCCAGGTGGTTTGGTTATTTTCATGGTGAAAACCATACTTATGTTATTAAAAATTAAAATAGAAACTAAATAAGATTAAGAACATTTTTTCTCAAACGTTCTAACACCAAATTTGGATTAACCTGATTAAAAACTCAAGGGTACCACACAGTATAAAACAGTTTTCCTAGAGGAGAAGAAATATTACAATTCAATGGCGTTTTCTGACTATTTTAAAAATTTCAGGCATTATAAGGTTTTTCATAATTGTGGGAACCCTGATCATTTTAAAGAGATTAAAGACAACTAGTCTGTTGTCTTGGGGGTTCATTTTATT
Organism: Spinibarbus caldwelli; assembly: GCA_039654775.1. Lineage (NCBI taxonomy): Eukaryota > Metazoa > Chordata > Actinopteri > Cypriniformes > Cyprinidae > Spinibarbus > Spinibarbus caldwelli. The sequence goes on from CM077235.1 coordinate 22,428,655, forward strand.
GTGAAATCTGTGAAGTATAAACTACAAATAAAAAGTTTGTAATTGGTAATGGAACCTTTGTGGGAAAGGAAAAAAGCACTAAAGAAGCTTCCTGTTTTCTTATAAAAATAACCATTGAGAAAAAAAAATCTGTGCATCTGTGGTCTGTACAGGTCAACCATTGCCCTAATTTGAAGACTCAGTCATGGCCTTTCAGCATCCTAACAGCTTTAAAATATAACCCAAATATTTTACATGTACTAAGATTTAGCCCCTCACACTCAAACTGTCTGCTACAGACAATAGAAATATATTGTGAAATATGCAGTGGAAGCTTTAAGATATACACCGTTCAATAGCAGAAGTTGTTATAAAATATGAGACATTATGAAATGCCAAAAGTGATCGAAACAGTTTTTTACACAAACTGTATTATTCTAATATTCAATAAGTCTTTCTGTAATAACCATAACAGAAAAAAAAATCCCATCAAGAGGAATCTTTAAAATTCTTGTACTCTAATCAAGAATTGATGAGTTTTAATGAGCCAAAGATCACAGGTGGGTGCAGATACTGGGGCAATAGGAAGATAATCTTTAAGGCAAGACACTACAGGTGAACAGCATAGAAATGTTAACTTTATCTGAAAGCTGAATAAAAAAGCTTTCCATTGATGTATGGTTTGTTAGGATAGAACAATATTTGGCCGAGATACAACTATCTGAAAATCTGAGGGTGTAAAAAATCTAAATATTGAGAAAATCGCCTTTAAAGTTGTCCAAATGAAGTTCTTAGCAATGCATATTACTAATCAAAAATTAAGCTTTGATATATTTACAGTAGGAAATTTACAAAATATCTTCATGGAACATGATCTTTACTTAATATCATAATGATTTTAGGCATAAAAGAAAAATGGATAATTTTGAGCTATACAATGTATTTAGCTATTGCTACAAATATACCTGTGCAACTTAAGACTGGTTTTGTGGTCCAGGGTCACATATATTATCACACTTCTCCAGTTGATTAATCACATTAAGACAACTCTTTTGTATTACTTGTTTTTTTTTATGTTGCTTTATGCATGCTTGAATATGTCAGTGATCCATTATCTAATTAAAAATGCACTAAACTGCAAACTTTTCCACAAATATGAACATTGGCTAAAGCCAGGGCCTCTTTCATTTTGTTGACATATTATAGTTTTTTAAAGAGGGGATTTTGGATATATTTTATTACTCCATAAATCAGAAGTTTCAACAACAAGGGAAAAAAACATTCCCAGTGTTATTAGGAATCAACCAGTATTAAAACAGGCAAATGATAAATGTACAAACTCCTCTGTAAAAACCTTTAGAATGTACATGGGAATAAAACTGGAAATTTAGGTGTACACAACACAAGCACTACTTAAATAGAGATTTCAGGCTCAGGGCATGAGAAAAAAAAAAAAACTCATTTTGAGAAAAGAGTCTTTAAAGATGTGTATTGTAAATGAAATGTTCAGACGGAAATAAAGAGTAATAACATAAACACCTAAATGTGTATTTTGGATGTTTTCTTTCCACTACTCTTAAGTAGACATTGAAGCCAAATACCCCAAAATCTCAAAACTGTAGTGCCTGTAGAGTCTTGCCTTAGAAAACTAAAGCATATAACCATCTGGATCATTTTAGGCCGATAAATTGGTCTATAAATTTGATGTTTACCCACAGCATGGCTGCTAAAGCAGAAATAGTCTCTGTGTACAATCCTTTAAACTGTTACAAGCATAAGCCGCAACCTTTGAACAGAGAAGCAGTGAAGTGGTCCCTCAGTTAACCAGATATTTCCTCTCTTTAACTGTGGATCTCAGCATGTTTCAGGTCGTATCTCATGCTGCCTGATGACAGCTGCTTTCATTATGCATGCAGTCCACTGCACAGTACATTTCTCAAGAGCAAAGAGGGTAGAATATGTTCCTCAGAATGTGTTTCAAACCTCTATGACTTTTTCATCCGTGGAACAAAAGAAGAGATGTGAGGCAGGCTGACAGTCTTAATCACTTTTCACTTTCATAACATCTTATTCCATATCATGAAAGTGAAGAGAAGCTGTCATTTTTTCCAAACATCTCTTCTTCTGTCCCACAGAAATGTGAGATACGTGTTTGAAACAACACGAGGGTGAGTACATGACACACTTTTCATTATTGGTTGAACTCTCTCTTTAAAAGCAAACCCTTTTTGAAGCATCGTTTAAATACACAGGTGTGATCGTACAGATGAACGACAGGTGAATTCACGCGTCTAATCGTGAAATGTAACGTAAAGGTAAGAACACGAACAGGAAACGAAAAAAACAGATGCCAACAGCCACGTAACCAGCACATCCACAAAAAAAGTTTATGTTAACTATTTTTCACAAAAACGGCCAATTCTCATCTTTTCTAAAGCCATGGGCTTTGGTCTGATAAGTATCAGGTGTGTGTTTGTTTATTAGTGAAAATCTGTCCGTGAACGTAAAGGCAGGTGAGCGCTCGCGCACCGCTACAAACACGAAACAAGCTCGAGAGCAGCCTTCAACTCAACTGTTTCCTTTAGCTACGCCTCAACTGAATGTGTCCTCGAAATGAGTGGAATTACAACTTAGTAAAAGCCTCTATGAGGCTCCGAAAATGACTTACCGTTGACATATCACATCGTATGATGGTCCATGATTCGCACCGTTTAACGTCTACGCTTCCTGATCACTGGCGGGATAGAACGATGCCACAACGACCACTTCCGGTTAAAAAACTACCTTCAAAATAAAGGTTTATTGGTTTGACACAAATCCTTCAAAACGACTAATAATCTAGTCGAAATTAAACCGTTATTTCCGATATTATTAATCACGGATAACTTTACAGCTTTATATATTCTTAAAATCATTAATGTATACGTAAATTGACAAACCTAATTCTGTAAGTAGAAAGTACTTAAAGGGATAGTACTTCTAACACTTTACCTGTCAATGCAGCTGTGCCAAAATGAACAGACACTGCTCTTTTAGTGAATACACTGTGCATGTATTTTGCAACTAGATCATCTGCAGATGATGTTTTTACTGTCTGTCCTTCACACACAGATGCTTAGATGTGTTGGACACTAAATGACAAACTCAGAGCTGCCACTAGCACCTGATCAGACTTTGTTAAATAGGTTGAATCCATTATGTTTGACTTGACAGGCCAGCTTTAAACTCATGGCATAATCCCTTTGAAAAGTCAATCATCAAGAATTACATTAAATTATGTACAGATGAGACATTCTTAACAAACTACTATTTTTTCGTTATTGAAGCTGAAATAAATTATATTTATAATTAAGAATGGATTAATATTATATGAAAAAAATATTTATTAAAATATCTTCCTCTGTGTTCCGCAGAAGAAAGTGAGTCATAGAGATATAGAACAACATGAGGGTAATTGAAATGAAGCTGGAACTAAATACTGATAAAAAAAATATTATAATACTAATAAATAATAAAATATAATGTAAACTCAAATAGTTACCAAACAAACTCAAATTAAAATGGAAACTGAAAGTATAAAAATATAAGCCAATTCAAAATGTTAATAAGTACTATAATAATATACAAATAATATTAAATTAAAACTGCATATCGGTTGCAACTTGACATAAGGGTAGAGTCACAGTGTACTGCAAGGATTGAAAAAATAAATTCAAAACAAACTAGATTTCTGCTTTTTCATTTTTAATAATCTTTTTTTATATAGACATTTTAATATGTATATAGAAACAGACATTTCAATCCATTTCCCCACCTGCTACCCGACACACAGACATTCACTCACACAGTCCACTTACATTCACTTCCCATAATAAATTATCTTTCCCTCTAAAGAAAGAGCAAAGCAAATGCACACAGAGAAAGTGGTATATGGTTGACTCGCACAAAATACATCTTCCATATTAAGATCTGATTTTAGGACCTTTATGCTTTTCGTATCAAGCTGCTCGAATCACGTGAATGTAAGCAAGGCCTTGATTTAACAAACCTTCTTGGCTTTAGTTGAAATTAAATATGCAAAACTTATTTTGTACTTATTAAAATAAACTATGATAATACTTAAATATCACACTAGATTGTTGACTGTCACTGTGACAAAAATGAATATGACAAATCCAACTGGATTCCATGAATTAATTTCTTTTTAATGATGAAATTAACTTTATTTTTTATTAAATGCAGCTACATTTACTTGTCTTTTCATAAAAGACTTTAATTAAGCTTTTTGTTTAGAATTTGTCTGAAGATTACAATGAGGACAGATTCATACACTAAAGGCACAATCTAAAAATGCAACATTCTCCACATGGGAGAGATGAAAACATTATTTAATAACTATCCTGCAGTCAACTTTGTGCATTGCTTTTCCCCTCACATGACACCAAAGCGGTTAATCATTTTGAGAATATAAAATACATAAACATAACCCATTCCTGCATATAATAATTCTTATACATTCCATCTTTATCTATTCTGCAACTCCATACAGTTCACATCATAAGACTTTTAAGCAACATCCCCATTTATTTCTTAGCATATACGTCCATATTTATCTCCAAACCCTCAATTCGTTTAGGTTTAAAACCAAAAAGCAGCAGTGGTCGTGGTGGCAGCATCTGAAGTACAAAACAGCTGTGGCTCATCACCAGACCCCTGCACACTTGTGTCCACATCCATAAAATATACTATACTATACTTGCCCCAAAAGACAAACTTAGTTCCTGCTCCCAAATTTGCACCTAAACACACCAAAATAACAGTGAGGACACAAAAGGGGATGTGGGAACACCATCAAAAACTAAAATAAAATGCTGGGGAACATATAATAATAAACCGCCCGCTCTTTTCACCCCCAAATATACCAAAAAACACTCACTCTGGACAAAATATAAAACATTTCAGAAGTGCTGCTGATTTTTTTGTGATGTTCATTGAGAATGAAATGGCCCTTGATCAAGTAATGTTTGATGCTTGATGATGCTGAATAAGCTGTATCATCCAGGCACAGTTAGACTACATATATTATTTTGAATTTTGCCCAAAGAAGACCTCTGTGTAATTAAAGAATAACAATAACACCCACCCAGATTTCTTGTGTCATCCGAAGGTTTGTCCTGAAAACAAGGACTGTTCACATCCTGTGTACAAACGCACATACAGACACTCACATACACACACAGACACATACGTACACCATAGTCTTTCTGAAAACAACAAAACCTCTTGAATCTGTGGATGTCGCACATGCTCTCTGAAGCACACAAACACACTCATAAAGGAACCTCCAGCAGCTTTTTGTGTAGGTACTGCTTCACTTCCTCTATCCCGTTCAGCTTCTCCAACTCCAAATAGGGCAACTGCAAGTAAAATACGAGTAAATTAATTTTTATAAATATTATGATTTTTTTTGTATATTCATTTATTATTTTTAATTAATTTGCCATAATCTAATGCTACCTTAATGTTATAGTAAAGACTTACCTCTATTTAGCAAGTTTTTTGATCAAAAATACAGTAAAAATTTACTGTTGTGAAATATTATTACAATTTAAAATAACTGTGTTCTATTTTAATACATCTTAATTTTCAGCATCATTACTCCAGGCTTCAGTGTCACATGATCCTTCAGAAATCATTCTGATATGCTGATTTGCAACTCAAGAAACTTTTCTTATTATTTATTCCTTCGTATACTATTTAATTTCTTATTACATCAAAGTTGAAAACAGTTTTGTTGATTAAAATTTTTGTGGAAATGGTGTGGAATTTTTTTTCACAATTCTTTGATGAAGCAAATGAACAGCATTTATTTGAAAGATTTTTTTTACATTATAAATGTCTTTTCTGTCACTTTTTGATCAATTTAATGTCTTGCTGAAAAAATTTCCCCATGCAAACTGATTTTTAGAAGAACTCAAAATTATAGTTTTAATATGTATTTTAATATTTACCTATACATTGACTGTAACTATTGGTTTTAGTTTAATGTTTTTTTTTTTTAAGAAAATTGTTGCAATTAGATTAGGTTTGATTACAGATTTGTAATACTGCCTGTAACAAAAATTATTTAATGTAACATAAAACATTGTATTCTGCAAGTAAAATTAAGTCAGATACCAAATATTGGTGGTTCCCTACTATTTAAAATAAACTAGACAGCATATATACAATATCTTAAGCCTGCAAGAAATTAAAAATTGAATAAATCAAATATATTGTTCAGTGTTCACCTGTAGTATGATGTAGCCCAATAACTGCAGGTGACGGTCTCTCATTGCCCTGGATCCGACCAGCACGTCAGAATTATGGCAGTAATGCCATTTATCATTTACAGACATAATAACCCTGCATGTAAGGAAGTACAGAAATAATGGGTTAAAGATAATGAGCAAGACATTCAAGCCCAGATGGCATAGATATATTTGATTGAATGATTAAAAAAAACGACTGACCTCTTCACCTGCTCTCCTGTGGTCCGGTCAGCTTCAAGGTTGTCTGGGTTGTGAAGCTGCAGTGGAGAAGCGGCCACAACATCACTCTCATCACCCTCTGGGTACGAAACACCTTCGTAAAATGTAGCGATCTCACAGTCCGGCCCCGGGTTTGCTCCTGTTGCAGCACCTCCCTCATCCTCCAGGATTTTTCCAATGGAGAACTGGAACAGGGAGTCTTGCGGGGCAACCGTCCCCGGAACGGAGGGTCCTGTCTGGGTCAGGCAGTCTGAGGGGCTACTGAGGGTAGAGCTGTCCTGGCTCTCCAGAGAGTGTTCCTTGGCTAGAGTCGAGTAGTAATCTGAAGTGGTGTAATATGGGTTGTAGTCCAGCGGGACCGTTCCATTAGGGCCGACCCTCTGAGATCCTCCTGCTGCTGCTGCTGGGGGACGCAGGTGAGCGGACAGGAAGGCAGACTCCTCTCCTGCTCGTTTGTCGGCCCCTTCCTCCAGTGACGGGGCAAAGGGAGAGAACTTCTGGAAGTCAGTAGCAAGTGCCGCGACAGAGCCAGGCCCCTCTGGAGATTTGAGGTTCAGTACTACACACGTGGTTGAACCTGCTGCTAATGATGCTGCTGGTGTGCCTGTTCTGATGGGGAGGACGCGGCCCGTGCTGTCGATCCACAGCAGGAAATCTGCCATAAGAAAAAATGCTAAAATTAATATTAATAATAATATTCTATAAAATTACATCAAAGTTATTTTAAATTGTAATAATATTTCACAATATTACTGTACTTTTTAAACTTATTTTTACTGTTTTTTTTTTTGTTTTTTTTTAGCAAATAAATGCAGTCTTGGTGAGCATAAGATACTTGTTAAGTGTAATTACAACTATTTTGCCTAAAAAATAAAATACAGTAATGCTTCATTTTCACGTTACATGTGCTTACTTTAATAATAACAATAAATTATTCATAATTACATGCAAGTAACCCTAAGACAAACCCTAATACTAACTCTAACCATATAGTAAGTACATGTAGTTAATTACTATTACTCAGTACTTAAATATATAATTACACTGTAACAAGGACACCTTAAGATAAGGTGTAACCTAAAATACTCTAAATTCAATAGTTAGTCAATATGTAGTCAATTAAAATAGTTTTCGTACTTCGTATGGCTTCGAAAACACGCAGGTGATTTCAGGAATCACTTGATAATGTACATGAAAATATAGCCCAAATCTGCCATAAACATTAATGACATAAGCATTATAATGAGAACTTTATAGGATGTGAAATCTATAGTAAATTCTGTCCTTACCCGTGTTTCAGCGCGTTGTTGAAAGCGCATCACGGCGGGAGCGCTCTCTCTCACTATAGCGCGTAACTTAAAGTTCTCTGGCATATGCATCTTGTACAGATAAAAGTTGTAATGTTATGTCTAAGTTATGTATCTAAGTTATCTGATTAATATCATATGAAGTGTCACAGAACGGGTTTCATTTTATTGGCATAAAGTCAGCTTCACCTCAGGCTATTCTTTTTTTAGATGCTTTTTTTTTTAACAACATTGCTGCATCAATCATAAAAAAAAAAAGTGTTCTAATCATGTGTTCATGTTTTCATAGACATGTTTTCATGTCATATTTTTATTTTTAACATTCATTTTCGTAACAGTCTCCAGATATTTTCATTATCTCCATTACGGCCATGCCCTGCCCCCCCGAGTACTCGATTAATCGTTTTGAAACCTATTGATGATTGAAATAAGAAATTGCCAAAAATGCCCATCCCTAATTTACTGCTTATTATTTAAGTAAACTTTACGTAAAATAAATATAAACTGCATTGCAGAAATTATGCATGTGTTATTTAACCATCTTTAAATTAATTAGAGCGATATCATATAGACCTATATCAGCTTAAATTGGTCAACGGCCATCCAAAAATCTATATCAGTTGACGTCTACACAAATGCCTGGATTACAACAAGAAAATGACCTGTGTAATATCCTGGTGCGAGAACTTCATCTTGTTTGTAGCCGTGCTCACCAACAAGCTGCCGGAGTGCCTCTGCAACCAGACCTTTATAACTGCAACACAAACACTCTGAGCTCACTGTTACCTGGACAAATTTATGCCACTTCTCTTCTGGATTTCAGGATACAAGTCACTTACCTGTATTTGCGGTTCACCTCATCTGCAGTTAAAGCATGGTCAAACATGAGCACTTTGTGGGTATCCTGAAGGCGAGGTCCAGTGTAGTCTCTGTATTCCAGCTCGACGGCTGCATCCAGTAGTGAAAGGTATCGACGTACAATCAGGGCGTACGGGCTGTCTACAAACAAGACACAGACCAAAAGTGACAGTAAACACTTTTACATTGTTACAAAAAATTCTAATAAATGCTGTTATTTTGAGCTTTCTATTCACCAAAGAATCCTGAAAGAAAAGTATCACAATTTCCTCAAAAATATTAAGAACCACAACTGTTTTCAACACTAATAATAAAATTTGTTTGTTGAGCACCAAATCAGTGTATTAGAATGATTCCTGAAGGATCATGTGACACTGAAGACTGGAGCAATGATGCTGAAAATTCATCTTTTCCATCACAGGAATAAATTACATTTTTTAAAATAGAAAAAAGTTCTTTTGAATTTATGTTCAAATAAATGCAGCCTTCGTAAGCATAAGAGACGTCTTAAAAACTATATATATATATAAAACATTACCAACCCCAAACTCAATCTTTTGTATATTTTAAGAACCACTGAAGAATTCTAAAATTATATTCATGAAAACTGACTACAATTCTTTGTTCTGTAAGGTGAAAAAATTTAATTGAAATTTAGTTGATCATTTGTGAGGTACATCACGAGAGTATGCTCTGCTGAATTTTATAATATGAAATATGACCTAGACATTTCTTCATCCTTTTTGGAATTCAGTTTTGCTTTATGTAGGTCTTTATATCAACAGACAGTAAAATATTGCTATAGTAAACAAAGTATACATAAATCCGGTTAGAGAATTGCACTGAATATTATGTAAAGAAATAAATCCACCAGCAGAGGTCTTTACTGCTATCTGTCGCCTGTAATGTGTTTTCAAGAGTGTGTACTGGTCTAAGGCAACTTTAGTGTTTACTTATGTGACCAGGATATTATAAATAAGTTTCATTAAACAGTAAAAAAACAAACATGAAGACTTGAACCATCTGAGCAAATAAGGATATTTAAAGGCAGACAATTTTATCTTTTCCAGAGAAAATCACTAGTCTTCTTAGCACTCCACAAACATGCCAGTTAGCTTTCAAAACAAGCATTCAGTACTGACGAACTCCAACTCACTGGTGACATTACTGATGAACGATGGAGAGAAGACACGGTGAAGAACAAGCCCAGGAAAATGTCCCAGCTGAAACAAAGACATGAGGATGTTTACAGTGGCCAGCGGAGAGCTCAGAGCCTTTAGTTCAAGCACCATCTCCAGCTTGGAGAAAAACTGAGCTTCATTAGCAGGCCGATAACTCATACGACTGAACGGGAAAACAAGCTTCTGGATCACCTACACAGAGAAAGGGGAAAAGTTAAATACAATACATTGCTCATTTGAATTTATCAGCAGTATATAATATGAAAATGAAAATGAGTTTTTATTTTACTCAGGTTTCCTACTGAAACTGGACAAGCTGTCTAACCTTGCTGTCCAAGTATTCACCCTTCTTGACCAAGAAGTCAGCGATAGTGTCTAGCAAGCGTGTTTCTCTGAGACGATGGCGGGCGATGTATTTGGCGATGAGGGCCATGGTGTAAGGCGTAATGCTATCAACCTTTTTAGGCAACTCCTCTGAAAAGATAAAAAGGGTTTAGCCTTATTCCTCATCCTATATTCAGTTCTTTGCAACAGGAAATTGTGTATCATTTCAAAAACTTTAGTACAAAGAAACAGCTCACAGAAAAACCAAGTATACCAAGTGGTCAAAGTTTGGGTCAGTTAGTCCCACTGGAAGATGCCAGAACTACTCAGATAGATTATTTCTCTATTAACACATACTCAACATTTTAAATAATCAAAGATTATTAACAGAAATGGCAGAATTATGAACAGTAATTTCTGTTTATCAGAAATCTATCATTTAGCTTCTGAAAATGTAAAGAATATATATATATATATATATATATATATATATATATATATATATATATATATATATATATATATACACACTACAATTCAAAAGATTTTGAACAGTAAGATTTTTAATGTTTTTAAAGAAGTCTCTTCTGCTCACCAAGCCTGCATTTATTTGATCCAAAGAACAGCAAAACGGTAAAATTTTGAAATATTTTTACTATTTAAAATAACTGTTTTCTATTTGAATATATTTTAAAATGTAATTTATTCCTGTGATTTCAAAGCTGAATTTTTAGCATCATTACTCCAGTCACATGATCCTTCAGAAATCATTCTAATATTCTGATTTGCTGCTCAAAAAAATATTTATTATATTACTGTTGAAAAATGTTGAGTAGAATTTTTTCAGGTTTCTTTGATGAATAGAAAGTTCAGAAGAACAGCATTTATCTGAAATTGAAATCTTTTGTAACATTATCAATGTCTTTATCATCACTTTTGATCAATTTAAAGCATCCTTGCTAAATAGAAGTATTAATTTCTATCATTTCTTTCCCAAAAAAAAAAAAAAAAACTCCAGACTCCAAACTTTTGAATGGTATAGTGTATGTTATAAAAGCTTTTTATTTCAGATAAATGCTGATCTTTGGATCTTTCTATTCATCAAAGAATCCTGAAAAAATTTATTCAACTGTTTTAAATATTGATAATAACAACAACAATAATAACAAATGTTTCTTGAACAGCAAATATTAGAATGCTTTCTGAAGGTTCATGTAACACTGAAGACTGGAGTAATGATGCTGAAAATTTAGCTTTGATCACAGGAATAAATTACATTTTAAAATATATTCAAATAGAAAACAGTTATTTTAAATAGTACAAATATTTCAAAACTTTGTTATAAATAAAAAATACAAATAAATGCAGGCTTGGTGAGCAGAAGAGACTTCAACCCCAGGCTTTTGAAAAGCACTGTATATGTAAAATACAGGGTTTCAACGTAAATAATGTAACAAGTAAATAATCCCACAAGTTTCAATTTTGGCTAAACTGTTCCTAAACTTTTCCTTTTCAGACAGAATTTCTTAACTCTAGTAAAACTGTCTCTAATTTTTGAACAAGACAAATGTGTCGTTAACTCACCTGCAAGGCTGCTCACAAACTTCTCCTGCCTGTTCTGGTAGAAGAGGTGAGAGCTGAAGATAAGCTCCAGGCTCTTGTTGCTAGCCTCCCTGGCACACGCTGACAGCATCTCATCCAGCAGAGCCATCTCATGGTCCCTGACGCTGCTAACACTGGCCAGCGTGTGCTTCACCAGCCGCAGGATCTTCCTGTTCACCACCAGCTGCTCAGGGGAAACTCCATCCGCCACCCGCAGCGCTCTCCATTTAGTGCGGTAGTAGGAGAGCAGGAGGAAGAGTGTCTGGGGGTGGCGCTCCCGCTCAATGTTCTTCTCTAGCCCGGCGAGACATGATTCAATCAAGGGATGCTGGCTGGACGGATGAAGCTTCATGCTGCTGCTGAAAACCATTGAGATGTCCTTTTGGTTAAACTGGGACAGCCGAGCCTGGGACTCTTCCTCCAGAACCTGCACGATCTGAGAGTCACTGGGCAGCCCTGAGTGAGAACACAAAGGATCAATAGAAAAATACATGTTTTAATCTTGAAATTAGTACTGGGCAACGATTAATCGCATCCAAAATAAAAATTGTGTGTACATAATATATGTGTTCTGTGTATATTTATTATGTATATATAAATACACACACATGCATGTATATTTAAGAAAAATATGTTATGTATATATATTAAATATATTTATATATAATATAAATTATATTAATATAAATATATACATGTAAATACATGTAAATATTTTCAAAATATATACTGTATGTGTGTCTTTAAATATACATAATAAATATATACAGTACACACGTACATTATATAAAAAACTTTTATTTTAGATGCGATTAATCGTGATTAATCATTACCCAGCACTAATTAAAATATTATGTAAAAAAACTATAGACTGTAACTGGGTCGTTGACATGGCATATCAAGCAGTGGCAACACTGTCAAATGCAGCATACATATGAGCTGCTATGGAAAACATATGTAATGTTTCCACCATGCACTTTTTTTGCCTTTAAAAATAAATAAATAAATAAATTCCTTGAATATTGTGTGCAGGTTTTCTCTCTTCTTTAAATAAATGATTATTATAATTATTATTATTATTAAATATTTTTAAACATTTTATAATTATTTAACTGTTTTTAAACTTTTTAAATATACAAAATATTTTCGAACTGAGCTATACTACATCTAAAGCCATTTGAAATGACTTTTTATTCTTCTTTTTTTCTTGAATTTTTGAATAGTTTTCTTGAATAGTTTTCCCCCGACTTTCTTACGGGGAAGTCGTGGCCTAATGGTTAGGGAGTTGGGCTTGTAACCTGAAGGTTGCCGGTTGCCGGTTCTCGCAGGAATTGAAGGTGGGGATTGTGAATGAACAGCACTCTCTCTGCCTTTGATACCATGACTGAGGTGCCCTTGAGAAAGGCACCGAACCCCAATTGCTCCCCGGGCGCTGGAGCAATGGCTGCCCACTGCTCCGGGTGTGTGTTCACGGTGTGTGTGTGCGTTTGTTCACTATTCACTGCTGTGTGTGTGCACTTGGATGGGTTAAATACAGAGCACCAATTTCGAGTATGGGTCACCATACTTGACAATACGTCACGACTTTCACTTTCACTTTAATATTTAGACTATTCTAAATCTAGAATATTCACTTTCATTTTACTTTAATAACTGCATAAACTCAAGCTGGTTCCAATAAACATTTTATGTTTGCACTGAGCACTTTGGAACCTTTTGGCTTTTTTTTTTTTTTTTGCTTAAATTTTCTTTGGAATTTTTTTCTATATATATTGTGTCTGGGCTTTCTCTTTTTCTTTTCTTTAAATAAAAGATTATTTATTAATTATTATTATTATTATATCTTTTAAGAATATTTTATAGCACAATTTCAATTAACCCTGTTAAAAGCAAGTAAGGAAATCTGACCTTTTGATGAAAGGGTAACATGGTCATGTTCAATATGGTCACGGTCATGTGTCATATGTCTTTTACTTAATTAATTAATAATCTAAAATAGTGCAAAATGTAATATTTAAAAGTTCCTGTAAATGTTATGTAGCTACAGGATATTCACTTTAGCTACTGAACTAAATGTGAAAGACTCACCAAGAGCAGCTACAGCATAAAGGCAGTTAACAATGCTGAAGTTGTCGAACTTGGAGCAGTCATTGACAATGGCATCACAGAGTGTCTGAAAATCCTGATTATCCAGAATCTGTCGTATGGCGTTCTCTCCCGAACCTCCGGCAGAGGACGCAGGTAAGGCTCCGTCACCCGCACCTCCGCCGCTGCCTGATCCACTCCCACCCACCTGACCTCCAGCCTGCTGCAGCACCAGGAGCTGACCGATCTTCTGTAGGGCAATGGGGTAATGATTGTGCGAGATCTTCCCTGGATTCTGGGTGACCCAGCGCAGAACTTCATCCACGGTGCGCGAGCGATCGATCAGCCGCTTCATGGTGAAGAAGGTGTCGTAGCTCATCTTCTCGTGGATGAAGTTCCAGGTCTTCTTCTTGCCGTGGTGCAAATGCGCATGGGGCTGGTAGTGAGGAGGGGGGAGGTGGGTGACTTGAGGGTGTGTGTGGTAGTGCTGGTGGGTCTGGTAATGGGGTCTGTGGGCGTCTAGACGGGCTTGATAAACAGGTGGGTAGCTCTGAGGCTGATGGACATGGGGGTGATGAGGCGGGAGCGGATGATGGTGGTTCTCCAGCATGGGCGGCCCTCCTCCCATCAGGCCGATGCGGCGACCTGGCTTGCCCCCACCACCGCTGTACATACGCGTGGTGTACATACTAGTGAGAGCACCAAGACTCAGTAGGCGAGAACACTGGTGGGGCGAGGAGAATCTCCTGCAGATTAAGAGGCCAAAGCATACAGGCAGCCCCAGCATGGTATATAGGGTGGTCCAATAGTGAAGTTCAAAAGAACACTCCTATAAACAGAAAGCATCTTTTATTGAGTACACTTCACAGTACAAATGATTTTATCAGTCTTTATCCAGCAGCTTTTAGTGCTGAACCACAGTGAGATGCAACATTATGGTTCAGCACTTATAGAAACTCATCTCCACACTAATGAATCAGACAGGAGGTGCTCCAAAAATAGACGGTAACTTGAGAATTGTCAGGCTGATGTGCCCTTTCCATCAGGGGCAGAACGGAGGAGAGGATATCCCGTCCTCACATCTGAATCAGACCTCATTTATGAATTAGGATATGATACTGATACTGATTCTAAGGCTGATCCAGATAGAAAACTTTAAAAACAGCAATCCAGACAAGGATGTACACTAAAGTTTGGGGTCAGTAAAGTTTTTTAAAGAAATTAGTACTTTTATTCAACAAGAATGCATTAAATTAATCAAAAGTGACTTTAAAGGCTTTTACATTGTTACAAAGAAATTATACTTCTAATACATGCTCCTCTTTTGAACTTTCTATTCATTAAAGAATCCTGAAAAATGTTTCCACAAAAATATTAAGCAGCACAACTGTCTTCCACATTTATAATAATAAAAAAATGTTTATTGAGCACTAAATCAGCATATTAGAATGATTTCTGAAGGATCATGTGACACTGAAGACTGGAGTAATGGCTGCTGAAAAATCAGCTGTCATCACAGAAGTAAAAACATAGAACAATAATTTTAAATTGTAATAATATTTCACAATATTACTGTTCTCACTTATTTTTGATCAAATAAATGCAGTCTTGGTTAATATAAGAGACTTTCAAAAACATAAAAAAATATTACCACCCCAAACTTTGGAACAGTAGAATAACTTATTCAGGATTGGAGGGACCACTTTAAAAAAGCATTGAAAAATGCATATCAAACAAGCACTAATCCAAATATTGTATAGTGAATATTGCATTATGAGTCCAACTGCTGTAAACAGAGACTGGCATTACAAGTGCATCTGCTGTCAGTGCCTCATGTTGGCGTGTCAATGGTTGAACGAGTCGCTATGGAAACACTGATCCTATGACCACATCATCAGTTAGCCATGGAAGTGGTCTTCTCCGAGAACAACAACGTTCTTAGACTATTTTAATGCTGTTTCCACAATATTTGCCCCCGTTAATGAAATTTCTGTCATCATTTATTTACACACATGCTGTTTTAGACTCGTTTGACCTTGTTACTGGCATGGAACACAAAAGGAGATATTTATAGCTGTATATCCAAGCTGCTCTTTTACATACAAAGAACTCAAAGGTGGTTATAGCGGTCAAGTGAGATTTTCAGTGAATAACAACTTTGCAACCTTAACATTACTGGGCTCCTCACAAAAAGCTATTGTATGTCTTTAGACTTGGAATATAGTCATATAAACAACTTTAATTATGCTTTTGTTTTGCCAAATAAAAGTAGCTTTCCATAAAGATATTGAGCAGCACAACTACTTTCAACACTGATAATATGCAGAAATATTTCCTCAACATCAAATCAGCATGTGTGACAGTGAAACTCTAGTAACGGCTGCTGAAAATTCAGCTTTGCCATCACAGGAATATATTAGACTTTATAATATATTAAAGTAGAAGTTCATTTCAATTGTAAGTTGCTCTTTTTTTCCATACAGTGGTGACCACAGCTGTCAAGCATGATTTTCACTGAATTTCTGAGCTCACAAAAAGCTTTTGTATATCTTTGAAATACAGTCATATGAACTACTTTAATAATGTTTTTGTCCTCATTCGCTAACTTTGTGTTCCACAGAAGAAAGAAGTCATTCTGGTTTGGAAAGACATGAGGGTGAGTAAATGATGACAGATACTTCATTTAAGGTGAACTGTTCTCTTTAGGCCTAACACTTGCTTGAATTGTCTTAATAAATGTACGACTATAAAACAGACTAGACATGTTTTTCTTTCAACACTGCCATAAGCCCTCGCATGATAACGTCGTTAAAGCAGGCTTACATGTTTATCTCAGAGGATGGCGCATGGATGGATGTGCAGGGCCAGGAGGATGAGCTCGCGCGCAGGAATAGGTGGCATTGGCAAGATTATTGCTCTCGATTCAACGACTAATTTACAAACTGATTTTTAATCAAGGCTTTGGGGAGACTGACATGTTGTAAAAGCAGGATTTACGGAGCATCTGCTGAGGCCCGGAAGAGGAGCAGAGCTGCGCGCTGCTAACGAGCTGCTGCACCGAGGATGATTTCACAGCATCTGCGTGCTGCAGCTGCGGCTGATTTGCTCCGCGTCACGAAACGGCGAGTTTTATTCAGATGTGGCTAATATAGTGCGTGAATTTGGGGCGATCCGGTAGGACATGGCTTGATCAACATGCGCGACTCTTTCCCAGCAGCTAAAGTCAGTGATTATCAGTGCAGGTGAAGGTACAGCTGCCTGATCGGAACTACTTCTCTCTGTGATCTCGATCCAGATTCATACGCGAGACTCCTCTCCTGTCTCCGCGGAGGACTCGTCTGTCTGTCAGGGCCTGTAACCTCCGGGTGCCCAGCCTTCCGTTACACTCCCCTCGCGCTCCGCCAGTGGTCGTCCGCCGCTCCGGTGATCGCCATGTTCCCGGAAGTCAACAGAGGCAGTCCGGAAACACGTGTTTGACGGACGGTGAGATTTTTTTCTCTGTCATAATATTAGTATTTCTGATTTTAATAAAAATCAAAAATAACAAAATATTGTTTAATTATTTAATTCATCTTACAATACAAATTATTCAATGTCTCTTTTTTCAGAATTTTAATTCAGAGAATAATAACGTACAAAAAATACAAAAGGTACATAAATTATTTCCATATTTTATCACACAATTAAGGTCTTGATAGCTTTTTCTACCTATCTATCTATCTATCTATCTATCTATCTATCTATCTATCTATCTATCTATCTATCTATCTACCTAACATTATCTATCTATCTATCTATCTATCTATCTATCTATCTATCTATCTATCTATCTACCTAACGTTATCTATCTATCTATCTATCTATCTATCTATCTATCTATCTATCTATCTATCTATCTATCTACCTAACGTATCTATCTATCTATCTATCTATCTATCTATCTATCTATCTATCTACTTAACATTATCTATCTATCTATCTATCTATCTATCTATCTATCTATCTATCTATCTATCTATCTATCTATCTACCTAACGTTATCTATCTATCTATCTATCTATCTATCTATCTATCTATCTATCTATCTATCTATCTATCTACCTAACGTTATCTATCTATCTATCTATCTATCTATCTATCTATCTATCTATCTATCTATCTATCTATCTATCTACCTAACGTATCTATCTATCTATCTATCTATCTATCTATCTATCTATCTATCTATCTATCTATCTATCTATCTATCTACCTAACATTATCTATCTATCTATCTATCTATCTATCTATCTATCTATCTATCTATCTATCTATCATCTCTGTGTGTGTTTGTCTCTGATTATGGTTAATCTGATTAGTGGCTTGTGTTTTTTTTAATGGTGAAAATAATTTATAAGAACTGCAAGAATCTAAAGAGATGAATAAATATAAACTTTTTTTGTCAGATATGACATTATTCACTGCTAATATGTTTGCTTCCTTTTAGTATTTCGCTACTGAAATTTTGTTCAGATATAATGTTTCTTCACAATTGTTATTTCCACACATACTCTGTCACACTTTTCATATTAATTCAAAATATGATACCTTTCTCCATTCTCTAAAGTCTGCCATTCTCAAGTAAATGCAAGACTACAAAAAAGGAAAGACTGTACTTGCATTTAAGCGGGACCTTTATTAATTTTATTTTAAGGTGTATTACAGGATGATTTGCACTGGCATTACTGAAACAAATGGTCATCATAATAATACTGACTTTCATGTTTGTATATTGCCTTCATTTCAAAGAGTACAAGTAAATCTAATTTAACACAAACCTGATTTGTTTAATTTGAACTGATTTGAACATTGACATTAATCTTTGCTAGATCTATGTTATGCCCTTGAACTGTTCTTGTTGTCCACATTAAGAGATTACAAATGGTTAAATTGTAGTATAAATGGTTAAAAATAGTTATTTAACCTGCAACTAATTATAGAAATAAGCGCATAACGGCTAGTTAATAAATAGGGTATGCTTATGTTTTTAGACACTGTAACCTCTTTTGTTTTATTTTTTTACTTTTAATGAACTTCTTCTTTTCTTCACTAGTTAATTTCAGTGGTCCTGCAGTTTGAATAATTGTTTAAGTGAATATATTCCATGTTACTTCTCAGTTAATATGAGGTCATGAAAACAAGGTATGCCCAATGCTTTTTGAAAAAAAAGCATTTTGCTTAAAGTAGCTTTAAATGAAGTTTCATATGATATTGTCATACATCGCATGACAATGACATTTTCTAGCTTTGACCTTCAAGTGCCTTAATGTATTTTGCTTTACCTATATAAATTCAACCATTAAATATAACAGCGTCACAATGCAGGACATAAAATTACACCTCTAACGATCAAATTAAAATGGCGAAACGTACTGTTTAAGACCTCATACCAATTACAGAGAATCTTCACGACAAAAAGAATACTAACAGTTTATGTTGTATTCCCCCCTCCCTCCTCCTTGTTACTGGCAAGACAAATTTGGGTTTTGATTACTTCAGCTTATTACTCAACTCATGGGTTATTCTTATATATAGACAGATGTCTAGCTGCCTTGTCCATATCCGCTATTGCAACACACTAACCAGCTTTGGCTCCAGTGTTGGGAACATTCAGTACTCAAAAACATACAAATGCATATAAGATAGAATGAAATGTTAGCTGTGATTAATTTAAAATGATTAATATTAAAAACATGCTTACATCATCCAATTTTAGAACTTACAATGAATAAAGTAGCAGTCGCTGGTAACGTATGTTTAAGCAATGGTCAAAAACATTGCCAAATACAGTGCGAAAGAAATTCTAAATTCTAACAGAATCTAAAAATCTACCTGAATCTTGAACTCAATCTAAAAAAACAACAAACACTCAATCCACTTTGCTAATATTAACAGTAACAAGACAATATTTCATATTTTTGACACTGAATCAGTTTGACAAAATCCATCATGACATGCTGAAATTTTCTAAAAGAAAGTGAGGTGTGAGATGGACACAGAAAGCTTGCTTGCTTTGCCTTCCCTTGCTATACGCTGTGCAAATATGCTATTGTTTTATTTCTGCCACAATAATAACCTTGGTACTGACCAGGATACTTAATCTAACTTATCCATGCCCATTATTTTATTGAGCATATTCTTCCCTGTGGGCCCACTTAAAACATTTTACATACAGCTGTTTTGATGGAATTATTTTTGTCTTAGTGTCTCTTCAAACACTATCTCTCAATCTTGACACAAAACGGCAGAAGCTACTGAAGCTACTTATTGCTCATGAGCTGATTGGAGATTTCCGCGCAATCCTGAATCCATTGTCAATTAACATTCCTATCTCATACTACTTGGGATGACAGCATTTGTGATTTCAAAAGTTTGGAATTTGGAGTTATTTTTATTTAATCTAAAATATTGCCTAATTTGTGGATTGTCAGTCAGTTGAAATTTTGATTCTGATCCTGCCACAAATGTGCATGGCTGAATGCTCTTTTAGTCCTTAGGAAAAGTCTCTGGTGAAAGTTTCACCTTTTCCTGCATTGAATCATTTTGTCTCCATGCTGACCCCTCAGAAGTGTCAACTTCCTCTTTCAGGAGGGGAGCTGAAGGCCCATCAGCTACTTTCTCTTCTCTCTGCTGCCATGTCTCTGCTTCTCTCCCACTCCAGTCTATTCGCTCCCACTTTTCAAGGCGGCTGCTCCAGAAGAGACTCAGAAATCTGCATGAATCAAATTGATCCTTTGTAAATTCTGACCACAATTGTCTGAGCAATCAGCTCTTCATTTAAATTCCACTTTTTTAACTTTCTCTTTCAACAGTTTCTTAATTTCAAAATTCTCATCTGATTGACAACAGCAGTTCCCCATTCTATTTTAATAAAGCAAGTTCTTCTTTACAAAATGTAGAAAACAGCAGTCACCTCCTAATATAGAATATGGTGGATAATGTAATAGCAAATAATTATTTGTCTTTTCTCTTTACTAGAAGCTAAAATTACTGTGAGATGTCTGTTGTCTGTTCAAATCAAAATTTCTATTTAACTTGGTCACCCAATCTCATTCTCAGTACACAATGCACAAGAGTTATCTTAAGGTGCTCACCGGAGGAACCTTTTTATAGTTCCTAGAACTACTGCTGGATGTTCCCCGCTTTTTGGTGTGTTCGCACCGCAGGAACTAGGAACGTGTTTAGTTCTAGGAACTCCATATGGGGGAACTAATTTAGCTCCTACTTTTGAAGGCACTTTTGCACAGTGTAGTTCTAGGAACTAGCTAGCAGGGTCATTCCTAGAGAATCAGTTTCTCCCTCAGGCCATTTTCCTGGTTGCATTCGCACTGGCAGCAGGAACTCAGAAGCGACAGACAGTGATGTCTTTATTCACGGCATTTACAACCATCAGTAACTGGTGAATGGAGCACGCCATGTTCAGAGCTGTTTTTGTTGCGTGTTGTGGGTTTCATGATAACGGAGATGTAATGTAAATGCACAATTTAATGTGACTGAAAGAGCATGAAAATCTGACTAAATCTCCTATGACAACTTGTAGTGTTATCATCAAGGTTGAGAAAAGAACACAAAGCTGCAGACAACTGGTAAATGCCGTTGTCAATGTTTTACCTGTTTGTGGAGTAAATATGTTTACATGACTTTTTAAAAATACTGCGTAGCCGGTGTTTCGTATGCGTTTTGCCAATCAGCGTACACTTACGTCACTGGTAGCTCCTATAGAACCGTTTTAGACCCTACTCTGAAGTAGGAGCTAAATTAGCTCCGCCAAATCCTAAAACTAAATACATTCTTAGTTCCTGTGGTGCAAACACACCAAAAAGTAGGAACTTCCGCCAATAGTAACTATGAAAAAGTTAGGAGATTTAGTCAGATTTTCATGCTCTTTCAATCGCGTAAATTGTGTGTTTACATTCCATCTCTGTTATCACGAAACCCATGGCAAACAACAAAAATGGCTCAGAACATGGTGTCCTCCACGATTGTAAATGCTGCGAATAAAGACGTTGTTGTCGGCCGCTTCAGAGACTGCTGCCAGTGCGAAGGCAACCAGGAAAATGGCTGGAGGAAGAAATTGGTTCTCTTGGAACGATAAGATTCCCATACTGAATATAGTGACAGCATTCAGTCAAGAAGCTGCTATCACTACCTACCCAAATCCACAGGTGAGATGTCTCCCGACACTAAAATTATCCTCAGGTGACTTCTTTGACCGCAATGCAAAAACAGGCCTTAGACAATTCAGTTAAGAATTACTGTTACCCAATGCATAAGAGTCACTCTAAATCGTATTTCGACTCGTCTCCTGTGAACACTATCACTCAAGACTAAGATCTCTAGTGTTCCACTTCACCTGCTGTATACCTGCAGCAGTAAACAGACAGACTCCAGACAATGCCTTTAGATATGCTTTATTCATGGCCAGGAGGACCTCATACCAATCACAGAATCTTCACGACAAAAATAATCCAACAGTTTATATAGCACAGGTGCATAGCAAAGATGATATATAGTTACTCTCTGTTACTGGCAAAGCATATTTGTTTTTTGATTACTTCAGCTTGTCATGAGATGTTATGGTTATTCTTATATTCAGACAGACGTCTACCCACCTTGTCCATATGCATGCATTTTTGCAACACACTAAGTAACTTTAAGTGTTTTTTTTTTTTTTTTTTTTTTTTTAATGGCCAGTTGCAATTTTTTTTTTTTCGTCTCAGATGCATCCAAGACATCCAATTTGTTGCTGTTTATTTTCTCCAATTTGGAACAGTAGATGTGATCCCCCAGGATGATGACTGTCACGACTATTCACTGACGGGTGACTCTGACATTCATTCATTCTTTTTTTTATCTGCAATGAGAACAGTAAGAACCTTTTAGTGCTTGAATATCTTGACGACAAAAAGAATGGATGATGATGGTGTTCTGTGAATGTAGGTTTTTGTCCCCATGGACTAATATATTAAAGGGATAGTTCACCCAAAAATGAAAATTTGATGTTTATCTGCTTACCCCCAGGGTATCCAAGATGTAGGTGACTTTGTTTCTTCAGTAGAACACAAACGAATATTTTTAACTCAAACCGTTGCAGTCTGTCAGTCCTATAATGCCAGTCAATGGGCACAGAATCTTTGAGAGAAAAAAAAACATGCACACACAAATCCAAATTAAACCTTGCTACCCGTGACGATACATTGATGTCCCAAAACACGAAACGATCGGTTTGTGCGAGAAACTGAACAGCATTTATATAATTTTTTACCTCTGATACAGGCAATGTCCAACTCTCCTGAGCTCATCCACAACATCCGGCATGTGACGCGTCAACGGCTCTGGAACATAGATATATATATATACATAGATATATACGTAGATCCTTATGTATAGCAGCCCATAGAAACAGTCACTAATGAGGCATCTATGTGTATATATATATATAATATCTATGTGCCAGAGCAGGTTGACGCGTCACGCGCCGGATGTTGTGACAGTCGGACATTGAGGTTTATCAGAGGTAAAAAAATTATATAAATACCGTTCAGTTTCTCACACAAACCGATCGTTTTGTGTCTTAGGACATCAATGTATCGTCACAAGCTGCAAGGTTTAATTTGAATTTGTCTGTGCATGTTTTTTTTTTTCTCTCAAAGATTCTGTGCCCATTGACTGGCATTATATGACTGACAGACTACAATGGTTTGAGTTAAAAACCTTCGTTTGTGTTCTACTGAAGAAACAAAGTCACCTACATCTTGGATGCCCTTGGGGTAAGCAGATAAACATTAAATTTTCATTTTTAGGTGAACTATCCCTTTAATGTGATTTACCTCTTCCTTTTGTCTAAGAAGTAAACATGGTTCCATGGTTCCATTACAATCAATACAGGAAACTTGAGGCTGAGAAAAATACCATAGAAATGTGTAAAGGTTTTTTTACATTGACTTCTACTGGCATTTAGACAATCCTTCTCTGCTAGTAAATACTTACTGGCTTTTTGTGGATTTTACATTCTTTCCGATGGACACTCTGTGTTGTGCTGTCACATGAGGTGGGTCTCAGTATCACATTGAGCATATTGTTATGCTGTCATATATGGGAAAGATACAGGTACATGAACTCTAACATTAAAATGACAACTAAAGGCCCTCCCTAAGATCATGAAAAAAGAGGGGTTCTGCAGGTTTTATAAAGTAAATTTAAGTCGCTTTAAAGAACTTTTTAAGGAACACAATGTGTCAATACATATATTCTCTAAATTTATGAGTTGTAATTACTAACATTTCATAGTTTCGTAAGATAAATTAAAAAAGAGAATTTATTTAAATATATTTGTTGTAAAAACACAACTGAGAAAACTTGCATTGCAAATATTCTTTGGTACAAAGAACATTTCCCCAACTCAACTACATTTTTAAACCACAGTATTCAGAAAATATGTATAAAAACTACCAAATTAACATTCAATATTTAATATTTATATTATAATCACCAAAAAGCCATCCTTTAACAGCTCTTTTAAAACTTGTCAAATGTTATAAAACCCTTTAATGACACTGGTAATTTATTCCATGCAATTGTACTTGTGTATAAAACAGTATTATTCCCCACCAAACATTTAAATATAATTCCCACCCTTAGTGTCATAGGTATGCTGATCTAATACCATATCAAAATAATTTCCTAAACTTGAAACCAGATGATGAAAAATTTTCTGTTGTACAAAATAAAAAATTAAATAATAATAATATATATACAGGTGCATCTCAATGAATTAGAATGTTGTGGAAAAGTTAATTTATTTCACTAACTCAACTCAAATTGTGAAACTTGTGTATTAAATAAATTCAATGCACACAGACTGAAGTAGTTTAAGTCTTTGGTTCTTTTAATTGTGATGATTTTGTCTCACATTTAACGAAACCCACCAATTCACTATCTCAACAAATTAGAATATGGTGACATGCCAATCAGCTAATCAACTCAAAACACCTGCAAAGGTTTCCTGAACCTTCAAAATGGTTACACAATAGCCTATACAATCATGGGGAAAACTGCTGATCTGACAGTTGTCCAGAAGACAATCATTGACACCCTCCACAAAGAGGGTAAGTCACAGAAGGTCATTACTGAATGGTTGGCTGTTCACAGAGTGCTGTATCAAAGCATATTAAGTGAAAAGTTGACTGGAAGGAAGTAATGGGGTAGGAAAAGGTGCACGAGCAACAGGCATGACCACAAGCTTGAGAATACTGTCAAACAAAGCTGATTCAAACACTTGGGAGAGCTTCACAAGGAGTGGACTGAAGCTGGAGTCAGTGATCAAGAGTCACCACGCTCAGACATCTTCAGGAAAAGGGCTACCAAGCCACTTCTGAAACAGAAACAATGTCAGAAGCATCTTACCTGGGCTAAGGAGAAAAAACTGGACTGTTGCTCAGTGGTCCAAAGTCTTCTTTTCAGATAAAAGTAAATTTTGCATTTCATTTGGAAATCAAGGTCCCAGAGTCTGGAGGAAGACTGGAGAGGCACAGAATCCAAGCTGCTTGAAGCCCAGTGTGAAGTTTCCACAGTCAGTGATGAATTGGGCTGCCATTTCATCTGCTGGTGTTGGTCCATTGTGTTTTCTGAAATCCACAGTCAATGCAGCCATCTACCAGGACATTTTAGAGCACTTCATGTTTCCTTCTGCTGACAAGCTTTATGGAGATTCTGATTTCATTTTTCAGCAGGACTTGGCACCTGCCCACACTGCCAAAAACACCAAAAGTTGGTTAAATGACCATGGTGTTGGTGTGCTTGACTGGCCAGCAAACTCACCAGACCTGAACCTCGTAGAGAATCTACGGGGTATTGTCAAGAGGAAGATGAGAGACACCAGACCCAACAATGCAGATGAGCTGAAGGCCACTGTCAAAGAAACCTGGGCTTCCATACCACCTCAGCAGTGCCACAAACTGATCACCTCTATGCCACGCCGAATTGAGGCAGTAATTAAAGCAAAAGGAGCCCCTATCAAGTATTGAGTACATATACAGTAAATGAACATACTTTCCAGAAGGCCAACAATTCACTAAAAATGTTTTTTTATTGGTCTTATGAAGTATTCTAATTTGTTGAGATAGTGAATTGGTGGGTTTTTGTTAAATGTTAGCCAAAATCATCACAATTAAAACAACCAAAGACTTAAACTACTTCAGTCTGTGTCCATTGAATTTATTTAATACACAAGTTTAACAATTTGAGTTGAGTTAGTGCAATAAATGAACTTTTCCACGACATTCTAATTCATTGAGATGCACCTGTATATATATTTCCTGAAGAACCATTTTGTGAAAGGTTCTTTAAAGAACCGGTGTTTTTCTTGGTGCCTTAAAGCACCTTTTCTGGTACTACAAAGAACCCTTTTTAAAGGTTCTTCAAAGAACCACTGATGAATAGGTTCTTTATGGCCCCATTTCTTCCAGATCAATATCCTTACATTTATCATATTATACATTTTCTTTAATAGGATTGTTCATAAAATAATTTTGAAAAAAAAAAAGAAAATTCAGAAGTAACAAGACTTGACAAGATGTATGATTAAAATGTTTATTGCATTACAGTATACATCAATGCAGTATACATCATACCTCAGTACTGTGTATATGTGTTTAATAGGGATGTGCACAAGTACTAGAGTACTCAGACTTGACAATGATTGATCATTTTTTAAAGTTACTGCAATCATCGTTTTCATGATCAATCGTCGCTGTCAAGTCTGAGTACTCGATGATCACATGACTTTATATATTTCTCTTTTTCTGATTGGTTATTGCAGCATTTTGGGTGGTACCTGAGCTCTGACTAGTTAGTGTTAGGACAGTGTGCCATCCAGACAAAATCAAAACCACCAGTACTTGAAATGAAAAACTGACAAAAATATGTAATACAGTGAATACAGCAGGTTAATGTCAGAACCCCCATCATCCACTATAAGCTTTAACTTATGCAGTCTGAGCCGGAAAGAGGATTAATTAGTTTTTTTTATTTATTTTTTTATTTTATTTTGCATTTCAACATCATCTTAACAGAACAAAGTAGGCTAACATAAACACAACTGTAAGTCCTCTCAGACTGAGACATTCATATTATTCATATTATAACAGAAATAATCCGCCATACAAGACATTAATCCAAATAAAATAAAATAAAATAAAATAAAAATATATTCATGCAACCATAATCAATGTAGGGGATTAAACAAAATCACACTTATTAAACAAATCAAATAATTTCTTGGCCTTATCACTTCTCATAATTTTTAGGGCCTCTGTATACATAACAAGCTCCTTTTTAAAGACATTAAACTGGGGTGCTGTTTTCAAAATTTTACATTTGTGAATAAAGTATTTTAATATGAGAAGTAAACAGTTTACAACAAAGTCTAAACTTTTGTCCTCCAAATGAACTCCAAATTTCAACATGTTCCAAGTAATAGATGGAAAAATGGATATTCTTTGTTTAATCCAATTACATACTTCAGTCCAAAACGAATTAACCAGATAACAATGAAGAAATAGGTGTTACAGTCATTATTACAGAATTGACAAATATTAAAATCCACATTAAATCTTAATCTCAGAAATTCCTTAGCAGGATAAATATCATTCAAAATTTTAAAGTGCACTTCTTTATATTTTGGTGGAAGAGGAAATAACAAATACTTGCATCTAAATTCATTAACTGATTTCCTATTTAGATGTTGAAAAATATAGTCCCTTCTTATTGGACCAGGATAGCTTTCCTGCACAAGACAATTTCTTATAAACTTATTGATACACTTCTTGTCTACAAAATTTGAGATTCAAAAGATCCAAAATCTTGGGAATGATAGTGGAATATGTTAAAATCACCTTTAACATATTATGGAATGGTAAAGGAATACTTTTAATAACTTTCAAATAAACTTTTTCCTCACACTTAAAATTAAATTTAGTGCAGAAATCATTATAAGTACAAAAGCAGCCATTCTTATCCATAATGTGCAGCACTAACCAAATACCTCCTTGCCACCAGTCCTCCAAAAATAAAGATTTTCTTTGAAATAAAATACAACGATTATTCCATAAGGAAACATTATGAGGACTGAAATTATGTTTAAACAGCATTTTCCAATACAAGAGGACTTGTTTATGAAAATCCGACAGTTTCAATGGAATTTTAGATATCTCAAAGTCACATTGTAGAAAAAACTTTATACCTCCAAATTTTTTAAACAAACTGGATGGAATTGCAAACCAGTATGAATGCTCATTTCTAATAAAAGACTGAAGCCATTTAAGTTTAAGTACACCATTCATAATATCAAAATCTACTGCCTTTAACCCACCATCATCATATTCTCTTATTATATCATTTTTCCTTGTACAGTGGTACTTCTTTCTCCAGATGAAATCAAAATTAAGTTTATTAATTGCTTTTATCTTTCTGGAAGAAATTGGCAATGAAAAACCTGGGTAAATTAATCTAGAAATACTTTCAATTTTCGAATGACAATATTCTCCCGAAAATTGTGATATCCCTCTGTAACCAAGAGTTCATAATTGATCTACATTTTTCAGTTTTTTTGTCAATATTTAACATTTCAATTTTCTGTACATCTTTTGAAATTGTGATACCTAAATATTTCACCTCCTTCTTAATTGAAACATTATATAATGAGGTCAAAGGGAGCTTGTGAATAGCCATAAGTTCACATTTCGATGTATTTAGCTGTAAACCTGATGCTTTGGCAAAACACTCTACAGAATGAAATGCTAATGGGATTTGCGTATGAGCTTTTAAAAAAAGGGTTGTATTGTCAGCAAGCTGACTAATAATAAATTGATGATCCATAAAATTAATTCCAGCGATATTCTCATTTTTAACTAGAATGGCTAGCATTTCCACAACCATAATAAATAACAGAGGTGAACTCCCACAGCCTTGCCTTATGCCTCTGTTCAACTGAAATCTTGGGCAAGTTCCCTTGGGAAGAACCACTGAACTATTAATGTCATTGTAAAGCATTTTGATGATATTGATAAATTTTGGCCCAAAACCAAAATGACTGAGTGTCTGAAAAAGAAACGGATGTTTTACCATATCAAACGCTTTAAAAAAAATCTAAAAATAAAATAAAACCATCGTTTTCAATTAAATGACTATATTCTAAGATATCAAGCACCAAATGAATATTGTTATGAATTGATCTACCTTTAAGGAACCCAGATTGAGTCTCACTAATTATTTGAGGAAGTCCCACCCTTAACCTGGCAGCAATCACTCCAGAAAATATTTTGTAATCAGTGTTGAGAAGCGTAATAGGCCGTAGATTATCTAAAATCCTTTTGTCTTTTCCAGGTTTTGGAATCAAAATAATAAGACCCTGCTTCATAGGCAATAGATTATTATATCTAATACAATCTTGTAATGCTTCAAACAATAACATTTTTAAATCTTCCCAAAAGGACTTGTAAAAATCTGAGGTTAGGCCATCTGGCCTAGAAGATTTACCAGTTTTCATTTTTTTTAAGGCTAAATCTAATTCTTGAATGGTCAAATCAGAGTCACAAAGTTCTTTAAATTAATTCTGAACAGTAGGGATATCATTTTTTACTTTCTTAAAGAAATGTTCAGAATCATCACTGGAGTAAGATGAGGTATATAAATTTGAGTAGAACTGAAACACCTCTCTTGCAATAATATTATCAAAAAATTCATTCTGATTTATCAATAAACTATCTACAGCATTTCTTACTTGACGTCTTTTTTCAAGATTACAAAAGTATGAACTATTTTTCTCCCCCTCCTCCATCACCCGGTATGCACCCTTTGCCTTCCTTACATAAAGTTCATCCAGTGAAGAATGTAAATGAATAAGTTTTTTCTTATCTTCATCTGATAGAGTAGATTTGCAACAGCATTTCTTACCGATATCAGTTATAATCTTCTTTACATATGTGCAATAGTCATCCTGAGTTAATAGGTCAGCATTAAATTTCCAGTACCCTTTGGAATTACTAGATTCACCCTTTTGTTTTAAACTTAACTCAAATCACACAATGAGCATCATTACTCCAGTCACGTGATCGTTCAGAAATCATTCAAATATTCAGATTTTCTGCTCAAGAAACATTTTTGCTCAAGAAACATTTTTGATTCTAAAATAGTGTTCCTGTGGCTCAGTGGTAGAGCATTGTGTTAGCAGCACAAAAGGTCATGGGTTCAATTCCCAGGGAGCACACATACTGATAAAAAATGTTTAGTCTGAATGCACTGTAAGTCGCTTTGGATAAAAGCGTCTGCGTAAATGTGATTATTATTATGTTGAAAACAGCTGAGTAGAATTTTTTTCAGGTTTCTTTGATGAATAGAAAGTTCAGAAGAACAGCATTTATCTGAAATAGAAATCTTTTGTAACGTTATAAATGTCTTTATCATCATTTTTGATCAATTTAAAGCATCCTTGCTAAATAAAAGTATTAATTTCTAAATTAATTCTTTCCCAAAAAACAAAACAAAAATTATACTGACTTCAAGCTTTTGAATGGTATAATGTATAATGTTACAAAAGCTTTTTTATTTCAGATAAACGCTGATCTTTGGATCTTTCTATTCATCAAAGAATCCAGAAAAAAAAATGTACTCGACTGTTTTAAATACTAATAATACTAATAATACTAATAATAAATGTTTCTCGAGCAGAAAATCAGCATATTAGAATGATTTCTGAAGGATCATGTGACACTGAAGACTGGAGTAATGATGCTGAAAATTCAGCATTGATCACAGCAATAAATTACATTTTAAAATATATTAAAATAGAAAGCAGTTATTTTAAATAGTAAAAATATTTCACAATATTACTGCTTTTCCTATTTTGGATCAAATAAATGCAGGCTTGGTGAGCACAAGAGAATTCTTTAAAAAAACATTCACAATCTTACTGTTCAAAAACTTTTGACTGGTAGATACAGTATATATCATTGCATCTAGTTGTTTTGGATAAGAATAAAACGTCAGGTCCGACAATATCGTGTCTTTTTGAATTTAAATCTAGATTAATTCTCATTGGCCCATGGAAACCTCTATGAACTCACTTGACTTAACCAAAAAATCGCGGGGGATGAATTTACGTTTTATTAAAAAGTGTTTGCGTATTCCACACTCATGGCGCGCGCACACATTAGGATAGGTTAGATGCCTGCCTCCGTTCCGAGTCCCTATCAAGCACTTTACCGATTCAACTGCTCTCCTCTCCTCCTCCTGCCTAGCTCTTTGGCCCACATCTCTCACCACAGAGCAAGCCTGTTCTTGATAAAGCTGCTGTGAAAATGTGGGAAAAGCCGACGAAGAAGAAGTTGCAGTGAATCGTTCTTTAGGCGGCGCAAAATATTTCATCGCTCCATCTATAGCGCATTGTGATTGGGTGGTTTACGCTGTCAATACCAGAGACAAACCAATGGGCCACTGGCTGCTCGCTGTCCCTGTGTGATGGTCTTTGGCAATAAAAAATAAATAAATAAATAAATAAAATTCTGTCGGCCCCTTCAGTGCATCGGCCCACCGGGAAAATGCCCGATTACCAATCCAGCCCTGGTTGATTGACACTAGCGTTTCAGCACAGACTGAACTGGTGTCTTACCTTAGACCCACCCTGAGTGAGCTGTCATCAGTCCGCCATTGTTTCACCACTGGAGCAGATGTAGACAAGAATGGCTCATAAGCGATTGAGGTGTTTTGATGTTGGATGTAATAATGAACATAGCAGTCATCATTTACTCCCGACATCTGAGCTGCTGAAGACGCAGTGGATTACTTTTGTTTTTAAAGGGAATGTACCCCCAATCTACCTCAATGCGTTTATGTTCACGCAAATCATTCGTGATCCAGAAAATTACAAAAAACAATCTAACAAATTACAGCTTATGAATTAAATAATTTACTCTTTGGACAAGGTTGTAAAAGTCAAGATGTTTTCCGTCATGATCAACAAACAGATAACATAAATAACATATAAGGAGTATTTTAAGGCACATGCACAGAAAACAAATAAAAATTACAAAAAACAATCCAACAAATTACAGCTTATGAATTAAATAACTTACTCTTTGGATAAGGTTGTAAAAGTCAAGGTGTTTTCCGTCATGATCAACAAACAGATCACATTCTATTCCCTTTGTTGACTCCAGCAGGAACAGAGCACAATGCAGGAACAGTAAGCCTCTCATCTCGACTAGTAATTGAAGAGCTGTGCTGTTTGTCTGATGTTTTTCAGAATCAGTTACTGCTGTCACGTCTACACAGTTCACAACATCTGTGATTGGTCTGCTTTGTAAGCAGAGGCCCTCCCTAAGATCATGAAAAAAGAGGGGTTCTGCAGGTTTTAGAAAGTAAATTTAAGTTGTTTTAAATATTTTTTTAAGGAACACAATGTGTCAATACATACAGTGGTGTGAAAAATTGTTGGCCCCCTTGCCAACAAGTTGTAAATACAGTGGTATTTACCAACATTTCAAAGATTCGTAAGATAAAAAAAAAAAAAAAAGAAAAAAAAAAAAAAAGAATTTATTTAAACATATTTTGGTCATAAAACACAACTGACAAAACCTGCATTGGAAATACTCCTTGGTACGAAGAACATTTCCCTAACTCAACTACATTTCTAAACCACAGAATTCAGAAAATATGTAACATATAAAAACTACCAAATTAACATTCAGTAATCTATCTATAATCACCAAAAAGCCATCCTTTAACTTTTTAAAACTTGTCAAACGTTTTAAAACCCTTTAATGATACTGGTAATTTATTCTATGTAATTGCACTTGTTTATAAAACAGTATTATTCCCCACCAGACATTTAAATATTATAATATCCATGTCATAGGTATGCTGATCTCATTCCATATCAAAATAATTTCCTAAATAACTTGAAACCAAATGATAAAAAAAAATTGTATTGTACAAAATAAAAAAAACAACAACATTTTTTTCAACTGATATGCAGGCTTAAAACTTTAAAAAATTCACTACTGAAATGAAAGTAAGGATTAACTTTCAACATTATTCAAACTTATTTTGAGACTTCTGCAATTTATCTTTCATACTCTGCAAACAACTGTACAACAAAAGGCTGCCTAATCAAAATGGGGTTGTATAATGTTAGTGATGTATTAGTCTGTAATAAAAAAAATAAATAAATATATACATAATCTGAGATTCTCAAGGCTCGAACTTAAGGTTTATTTGATGCTCCTGATGTTTGCCTGTTTTTCTGCTTCCAAAGTACAAATGGAAAGTTTACACATAACCTCTGATAAAACATTCAATGTTTGATTTGAACTCAAAGCAACATATGCAAATATTACCCTTGACTCATGGCTGCATTTGTATCCACTATTTATACCATGTTTATTTCACTTTACTATACTTTAACCATAATTCCAGTGCCTGTTATTCTTCTAAACAGAGGACAATGATCACAAAAACAACTGCTGTTTAAATGTATTTTCAATACATCAAGCGTCCATACAATGTCATAACATTTACATTTAATTATTTAGCAGATGCTTTTATCCAAAGAGACTTACAAATGAGGAGAACAATAGAAGCAATCAGACCAACGAGAGAGCAACAGTAAACAAGTGCTATATGACAAGTCTCAGTTAGTCTAGCACAGTACACGTAGCTAGGGATTTTTTTAATATAAATAGAATGGAATAGAATAGAACTGTATAGAATAGGTAAGTGCTAGTTAGTCAGGTGCTGGCGAAAAACATGTGTCTTTAGATGTTTTTGAAAATGTCTGTTCAGCTGTTCGAATTGAGAACAGGAGGTCATTCCACCAGCTACGCACAGACCAGGAAAAGGTGCGTGAGAGTGATTTGGTACCTCTTTGGGATGGCACCACAAGGCACCGTTCACTTGCAAAACGCAAAGCTTCTGGAGGGCGCATAAGTTTGAACTAGCGAGTTTGGGTATATTGGTGCAGCGCCAGTTGTTGTCTTGGAGGCAAACATCAGTACCTTGAATTTGATGCAAGCGGCTATTGGTAGCCAGCGTAACCTGATGAAGATAGGAGTAACGGGAGCTTTTTTCGGCTCATTAAAGACCACTCTCGCTGCTGCATTCTGGATCAGTTGCAGAGGCTTGATAGTACATGCAGAAAGGTCCGCCAAGAGAGCATTACAATAGTCCAGTCTGGAGAGAACAAGGGCTTGGACAAGGAGTTGTGCGGCTTGCTCTGACAGGAAGGGTCTAATCTTCCTAATGTTGTATAAGGCAAATCTGCAGGACCGGGCTGTTGTAGCAATATGGTCTGTGAAGCTTAACTGATCATCAATCACAACTCCGAAGTTCCTGGCTGTCCTGGAAGGTGTTATGGTTGACGAACCCAGCTGTATGGAGAAGTTGTGATGAAGTGATGGGTTGACCAAGACCACGAGGAGTTCTGTCTTAGCAAGGTTGAGCTGAAGGTGATGGTCCTTCATCCTTCTAGAAATGTCTCTCAGACAGGCTGCAATGCGAGCAGCTACCGTCGGATCATCTGGTTGGAATGAGAAGTAGAGTAGAGTAGAGTAGAGTGTTATCAGCATAGCAGTGATAAGAAAAGCCATGCTTCTGAACGACAGATCCTAATGACAACATGTGGATGGAGAAGAGAAGTGGTCCAAGCACTGAGCCTTGAGGAACCCCAGTAGCAAGAAGTTGTGACTTAGAAACCTCACCCCTCCAAGACACCCTGAAGGACCTACCTGAGAGGTAAGACTTGAACCACAGGAGTGCGGTTTCTGAGATGCCCATCTTTCTGAGGGTGGACAGGATCTGGTGGTTAACTGTGTCAAAAGCAGCAGACAGATCCAGCAAGATGAGTACTGAGGATTTGGAAGCTGCTCTTGCCAGCCTCAGGGCTTCAGTAACCGAGAACAGGGCAGTCTCAGTTGAGTGGCCACTTTTGAAGCCAGATTGGTTGTTGTCCAGGAGGTTGTTCTGTGCAAGAAACATAGAGAGTTGGTTGAACACAACTCTCTCAAGTGTCTTTGCAATGAATGGAAGAAGGGATACCGGTCAGTAGTTTTCTAAATGTACTGGATTTAGGGAGGGTTTTTTAAGCAGTGGGCTCACCCGAGCCTGCTTAAATGCTGTGGGAAATGTACCAGTGTGAAGAGAGGTGTTGATAATGTGAGTAAGCGCAGGTATGACTGAAGAAGAAATGGCCTGAAGGAGGTGAGTAGTGATAGGATCAAGTGGACAAGTAGTAGGATGATTGGAAAGGATAAGTTTGGAAACGTCCATCTCCGAGAGTGGAGAGAAGGAGGAGAGAGAGTGTGTACTTATTGTTGTGAAGTTATCATCAGTTTGTGGTGTGGGGAATTGGTCACTAATGGTTCTTATTTTATTTGTGAAGAAAATTGCAAAGTCATCAGCTGTAAGAGTTGATGCAGGAGGAGAGTGAGGAGGACAGAGAAGAGAAGAGAAAGTTTTGAAAAGTGTGCGAGAGTCATAACAGTTGTTAAATTTGTTGTGGTAGTATGTCGTTTTAACAGTGGAGACATTTGCAGAGAAGGAAGAGAGGAGTGACTGATACACACTAAGGTCGGTAGAGTTTTTTGATTTGCGCCATTTCCTCACTGCAGCCCTAAGTTTAGAGCGATGTTCACGGAGAACATTGGACAGCCAGGGGGCAGAGGGGGTAGCACGTGTTGGTCTGGATGAAAGGGGGCAAAAGTTGTCTAAGCAAGATGTTAGAGTAAAGAGTGTCAGTAGCACTGTGTCCAGTGCTGAAAACTGAGAGGGTGAAGGAGGTGAGGATGAAACTGTTGAGGACAGGCGAGAGAGAGAGAGAGAGAGAGAGTGAGCGTAGGTTATGCTGAAAGGTGACCTGCGGAGGAGTGTGTGCTGTGTCAGGAGTTAGTGTGAGGTTAGAAGTTATGAGGAAGTGGTCTGAGGTGTACAGTGGAGTAACTAAAGTGTTGTCAGTGGAGATTCAGGAGACTCAGGAGACAAGGGAGAATAGGTTATTACCTCCCCAAATCAGTCTATTAAGTCCTCTTTACAAAGGTCCATAAGCTCCCTTATAATATCCAGAGACCCATTGCAGCTCACCCTCAGCAGCGGGAGTATGGACGGGGCTTCCCTCTAAGCCCTCGATCTCCACCAAAACTCCCTAGGGGACGGGCAATGTTGCCGGCTCGCGCACCTGGTCAGACGATTCTGGAGGCTCGGGCTCCGGGGCGATGAATGGCTCAGTCGCAGTTTCACACGCTGGCTCTCTTGTCGCGGCAGGCTCAGGCTCTCCGTCTGCAGTGGGCACGTGCGATACCTCCGTCGCGTTGTTCGCTGGTGGTTGGTTGGTCTCTGGCAGTGTGGCTGGTGGCGAAGTCATTCTCCACGGGGCCGATGGTGAACGCCACGTTGTTGTGTACCAGCACCCACTCCACAAAAGTGGCAAAATCCTCTTTAGGACCGCCCACTGGAATGCATGCCTTTGACTGCTTGCTTCCAGCGAGTGATCTCCCTGCTCCAGGCAGAGAAGCTTTACAGGGGAAGGTCCATGGGAAAGAAAAAAAACAAGAAAAAAAAAAAAGAAAAACGCCGCTCAAACAGTTTTGGCCAGTTATTCTGTTACGGTCCCAGGTAGATAAACTCACGGAGAGCAAGGAATCCAAAAGAACACTCTTTAATATAAATCCACTCAGAAACAGACAGGAAGAACTCAGGAAATATCCACGCAAACGTGTAACATAGACAATAACTGGCAAAGAACTGGGGAGAACTCAGGACTTAAGAACATGGGGACTAATGGGATAATTAACCAAACACAGGTGGAACAGAATGAACTAATAGAACAACACAGGAACATGACCAAATAAGGAAAAACAGGGACTCAAAACACACAGACATATAACAAAAGTGGTTTAAGAGGAGATTGAAAAAGAAATTTTTGCCAACTCATTTTTGAACACTATCACTCGATCACAAAGATCTCTAGTGTTCCACTGCACCTGCTGTATACCTGCAGCAGTAACCAGACAGACTCTAAACAATGCCTTTGAATATGCTTTAATCACAGCCAGGAGCACCTCATACCAATTACAAAGAATTTTCACGACAAAAAGAATACAAGTTTATATAGCATAGGTGCATGGCAAAGATGTCATGATTCATTACATATTTGTCTAATATAATTGGCTCTTCAGATAGGCAATTTAGCAACCTACCTCCCTTTGTTACTGGCAAAGCAAATTTTTGTTTTTGAGTACTTCAGCTTGTTACTGTCAGGCTTGTGTTTGTTGTGTCTTGTGTTTTTCTGTCAATGTGCTCCCCAGGACTTTGTTTTCCCTCATGTATGCCCATATATGGTTTTTCCTGTTTCTGTTCTCATTTAGTTCCTATTATATTCCTTTGATTCAGCTGTGTTTAATTAATTACCTAGTGTTCTTAAGCCCTGTGTTTCCCTGAGTTTAGCATCTGGTATTAACGTCGATGTCCTGTTTCCTGTGTCTTCTCCCTGACTTGTGTTACCCCTGTTGGATTGTGGATCATTAAAGGACTGTTTATTTTGAGTTACTCCTCGTCTCCTCACTTCCCTTGTGTTTGATTGTGACAGAATACCAGACCAAAACAGTTGAGTAAGCGGCGCTCCTTCACCCCATTTGTTTT
The DNA here is from genome assembly GCA_039654775.1 of Spinibarbus caldwelli. Taxonomy (NCBI): domain Eukaryota; kingdom Metazoa; phylum Chordata; class Actinopteri; order Cypriniformes; family Cyprinidae; genus Spinibarbus; species Spinibarbus caldwelli. The sequence continues at coordinate 22,466,248 of CM077235.1, forward strand.
CCCGATTTTTAAAGTCTTTTGTATTGTTGTTTTGTTTCTTTTCCCCCCACGGCATGGAAGTCGCCGCTCGCTCTTCTGCCCTAGCCTGCTGAAATTAAGCGTGGGAGTTCGGCGGGATCGCCGCGAGTGCTGCGAGTCCGCTGGCTGCACGTCAGTCAAGGCCGTTCTGCCGGCCGTTCACCTGTCAAGCCCGCCAGCTGCAGCTAACCCAAGCCTGCCGGCCGCTCACCAGTCAAGTTCGCCGGCCGATCCAAAGTCAAGTTCGCGGGCCGCCGCTCGCTCAAGCCTGCCGGCTGTGGCTCCCTCAAGCTCGCCGGCCGTTCCGAAGTCAAGCCCACTGGCTGCGGCTCCCTCAAGCCTGCCGGCCACTCTGAAGTCAAGCCTGCCGGCCGTTCTGACGTCAAGCCCGCCGGCTGCCGCTCACTTCAGCTCCAAAGTTCGATTCAGTGTCCTGACCAGGAGTCCAGTGCAGGCTCCAGCCCCTGACCAAGAGTCCAGTGCAGGCTCCAGGCCCTGACCAAGAGTCCAGTGCAGGCTCCAGCCCCTGACCAAGAGTCCAGTGCAGGCTCCAGCCCCTTATCAGAGTCCAGTGCAGGCTCCATCCACTGACGAGAGTCAAGTCATGTCTCCTTAAGTATTGTCCACAGGAACATTTTTAATCAGTCTTGTCCTGTCTTGTCTGTTGGGGTTCTCTTGTTGCCTCGATGGAAGCGGTTCCTGAATTCACCCCTGAGAGGGCCCCTGTCACCACGTTCAGCCCAAGGAGGGCTGTGGTGCTCCGGTCAGGCCCAGAGAAGGGCCTCAGATTAAAGCCCTAAATGGACTCCTGTTTCTGTGGATAGCACTGTGAGGGCTCCTGTTCCTGAGTTTAACCCAAGGAGGGCTCCTGTTCCTGAGTTTAGCCCACGGAGGGCTCCTGTTCCTGTGTTTAGCCCAAGGAGGGCAGTAAGGGCTCTAGTCCCCATATCCGGCCCTGAGAGAGCTCCAATCCCCGAATCCAGCCTAGGGAAGGCCTCTAGACCCGAGGTTCTCTCCAAGTAATTTTTTGAGGGGGCTAATAGAGTTCCGGCCGTAGGGGCCGGGCCGTCGGCCAAGGCCACGGAAGCCTATCTGCCATGGCCTCCTGAGCTCCCTGCACCGCCATGGCCTCTTGAGTTCCCTGCACTACCATGGCCTCCTGAGTTCCCTGCACCGCCATGGCCTCCTGAGTTCCCTGCATCTCTATGGCCTCCTGAGTTCCCTGCACCGCCATGGCCTCCTGAGCTCCCTTATCCGCCATGGCACCCGGGGCTGTGTGTACCGCCCTGGAGGCCGTCCGCCCGTGTAAGCCTGTCCTGAGGGGCCTCCAGTGCGCTCACCCCTCCTCCCCGTTGGATGTTAGGAGGCACGTGGACGCGCCTTCCGGGAGGGGGGAGTAATGCCAGGCTTGTGTTTGTTGTGCCTTGTGTTTTTCTGTCAATGTGCTCCCCAGGACTTTGTTTTCCCTCATGTATGCCCATATATGGTTTTTCCTGTTCCTGTTCTCGTTTAGTTCCTATCATATTCCTTTGATTCAGCTGTGTATAATTAATTACCTTGTGTTCTTAAGCCCTGTGTTTCCCTGAGTTTAGCATCTGGTATTAACGTTGATGTCCTGTTTCCTGTGTTTTCTCCCTGCCTTGTGTTACCCCTGTTGGATTGTGGATCATTAAAGGACTGTTTATTTTGTTTGATCGTGACAGTTGCTCAACTCATGGGTTATTCTTATATTCAGAATATAAGAATTCTTATCTAGCCGCCTTGTCCATACACATCTGTTATTGCAACACATTAACTTTGGCTCAAGTGTTGAGGATGTTTAGTACTCAAAAGCATGCAAATGTTAAGCCTGCAAGAAAAAAAATGTTAGTTATGATTAATTTAAAATGATTAATATTAAAAATTCCTTCACAATCCCCCCTCTGATCTTTTTTTCTCACATGATTATCAACCTTCATTCATCACGAGAATTTGACATGCTTACATCATCCAAGGTCTTGCAATGAATAAATTAGCAGCCACTAGTAACACAAGTTTAAGCAATGGTCAAAAACATTTAAAAAATACAGTGCGAAAGAAATTCTAAATTCTAATAGAATCTAATCTAATGTTGACAAATTGTGATTTAATGCCACTGGATCTCTCTGCGTTAGCCAATACGTATATTCCTTCTATCAGTATCCTATACTGGAATGAAAATACAACTAATTTTCCCAATTTTACCAGATAGACATACCATCTTCTCCCAACATTGTATCCAGAGCCATCCTATTTTCAAAAGAATTTTGTCATTTTTACAGATTCAAACTCTTGTTTTCAAGCTATGGAAAAAAAAAAAATGCAATAAACTGTAATTTAACAATAGTAGACCTTTTAAAGTGTCAGTTTTTAGTATTGTCTTCTGCTGGATTTCAGGTCATATTGGTGAATTAGGAAATGAACAAGTTGATACTTTGCAACAGCAAGCTGTTGGTTTGGGTACAAATCTTTCTCTCAGACTTGCTCTGAATTCTTATATATTAAACAAGTGGCAGACTTTTTAACAGACATGGCCAAAAACAGCCAATTCAACTGTTTTCACCTTGTTTTCCAAACTGGGACCTATTATCACCAGATAATTTGTCAAGTACACTTTATTCAGCAGTATAGGCCTTTTTACCTGAAAAAAACTCAACCCACTTTGCTCATGTTAACAGTAACAAGACAATATTTCATATTTTTGACAGAATCAGTTCCATCATGACATGATGAAATGTTATAAAAGAAAGTGAGGTATGGGATGGGCACAGAAAGCTTGCTTGCTTTGCCTTCCCATGTTATACGCTGCTTTATTTCTGCCATAATAATAACCTTGGTAATGACCAGAATTTTATTGGGCATATTCTTCCCTGTGGGCCCACTTAATACAATTTACATTTGCCTAGTGTCTCTACAAAACTCACATCCCCCTCTCTGGCCAGAGCATCATAACTTTTTGTCTGCCTCAGCAGATTGTGAACTGAATGGGGAACTTATGTATTGTAGAGTGGAATACCACTAAATCCAAACACAACTTTGATGATGGCAGAAGCTACTGAACGTAGACACTGTGGCATTCTCTGTGTGACAATGTCTATACATTAGGATGTTAATAGTAATTTTCTTTGCAGTGAAAGAGTAAACAATTTCTTCTTTACAAAATGCAGAAAACAGCAGTCACCTATATAGAATATGGTGTATAATGTATTAGCAGAGAATTCTTTGTCTTTTCTTTTACTAACAAATGTCTGTGTCTGTTCAAATCAAAATTTCTATTTAACTTGGTCACCCAATCTCATTCTCATTCAACACAATGCACAATTATCTCAGTTAACAAAAACAATTTTTATTTATTTATTTTTTTAAAAATCGTACATCTCATTGATATTATTCTTTCAACATTTCTATCTTGATCTTTATTTTCAATCATGGTTTTAATTCATCACCTTGAACAACAGTTCCTTCGATTCAAACTTCACAGCTTAAACAGTGTCAGTCTAAATTAAAATCTTATTCAAGCAAAGAGTTTCCTCTCGGTGTAATTCCCCTGCTGAATATAGTGGCAGCATTCAGTTAAGAAGCTGCTATCACTACCTGCTCAAATCCACAGGTGAGTGTCAGATCTCTAGCATCTATACACTGTGATCAGATGAGTGTAGAATCTGTAGCACTTCTAATTCTAAGCTGCAGCATACATGTTGCTCTTTGCAGGAACAAAGTTTTATTGACAGCTTTCTGGAAGCACTCAATCACAACAGAGAAGTACATTTTTCATGTGTGGTAGAAATTCCCCTATGCACCTTATTAAGATAAACCAAGTGTTTCCCGACACCAAAATTATCCTCAGGTGACTTCTTTGACCGCACTGGAGAACCAGGCCTTAGACAATTCAGTTAAGAATTACTGTTACCCAATGCCTAAGAGACTCAATCTGAATTAGACGACATTTCATCCCCTATGAACACTATCACTCAGGACTAAGATCTCTAGTGTTCCACTACACCTGCTGTATACCTGCAGCAGTAAACAGACAGACTCCAGACAATGCCTTTAGATATTGCTTTATTCATGGCCAGGAGGATCTTCACAACAAAAAGAATTTATACAGTTTATATAGCACAGGTGCATAGCAAAGATGACATATAGTTACTCTCTGTTACTTGCAAAGCATATTTGGTTTTTGATTACTTCAGCTTGTTATTCAAATCATGAGTTGTTATAGTTATTCTTATATTCAGACAGACGTCTAGACGCCTTGTCCATATGCATCCATTTTTGCAACACACTAAGTAACTTTGGCTCAAAGTTTTTGTTTTTTTCAAATGGCCAGTTGGAAATGTTCTTGATCCTTTTTACATCTCAGATGCATCCAAGACATCCAGTTTGTTGCTGTTCATTTTCTCCTATTTGGAACAGTAGATGTGATGCCGCAGTAAGATGACTGTCATGACTATTCACTGACAGGTGAGTCTGACATTCATTCATCCTTTTTTGTATCTGCAATGAGAACAGTAAGAACATTTTAGTGCATGAATATCTTGACAACAAAGAAGATGGATGATGATGGTGTTCTGCGAATGCAGGAGCTTTATGTCCCCATGCATGGACTAATATAGTAATGTGATTTACCTCTTTTGTTTGTCTGAGAAGTAAACATGGTTTCATGATTCCATTACAGTTAATACAGGAAACCTGAGGCTGAGAAAAACATCATAAATATGTGTGAAACTGTCAGGTTTTTCCACACCGACGTCTAACACAATTGTTCTCTGATAGTGAATACTTACTGGATTTTTGTGGGTTTCACATTCTTTCCGATGCACACTCGGTGTTGTGCTGTCACATGAGGTGGGTCTCAGTATCACATTGACCATATTTTTATTCTGTCATATATAAGAAAGATACAGGTACATGTAACTCTAGCATAAAAATGACAACCAAATATACATGTTGGAGATGCTTACATTTTTTATGGAGCACTTTAAGGCACATACACAGAAAACAAATAATCAAAACAAACCAACAAATTAGTGTATAAATTAAATAACTTACTCTTTGGACAATGGTGTAAAAGTCAAGGTGTTTGCCTCGTCCATGATCCTTATTGGCTTGTGCTATTGCCTTGTCAACAATGTTTCTGTCATGATCATTTAACTGATCATATTCCGTTCCCTTTGTTGACTCCAGCAGGAACAGAGCGCAAAGCAGGAACAGAAAGCCTCTCATCTTGACTAGTAACTGAAGAGCTGTGCTGTTTTCCTGATGTTTTTTCAGAGTCATTTACTGCTGTCACGTCTACACAGATCACAACAGCTGTGATTGGTCTGCTTTGTAAGCAGAGGCCCTCCCCTAAGATAATGAAAAAAGAGGGGTTCTGCAGGTTTTATATGGTAAATATAAGTTGTTTTAAAGAACTTTTTAAGATCAAGACAAAATCAGGAATAAAGGGAACACGTGTCAATACATATATTCTTTAAATGTATGAGCTGTATTTATAGCAACTTTTTGTAAAACAAATAAAAAAAGAATTTATTTAAACACTTTTTTAGTTATAAAATCACAACTGAAAAAATTTGCATTGCAAATACTTTCTCCAACTTAACTACATTTCTAAACCACAGTATTCAGACAATATGTAAGATATAAAAAAAATCTATAATCAGCAAAAAGCCATCCTTCAACATAGGGCTGGGCGATATGACCAAAATCTTATATCACGATATCACTAAATTTATATCACAATATAGTTATAAAAATGTTTTTATAACTATATTAAAAATTTAAAAATATTTTTATGACATTAAAATCTTTGATACCATAGAATTTTTTTTTATTTGCCTGTAGTGCACATTTTTTATTTTGCATATTTTTTTTTATATCAAATTACAGCAAATGACAGACTAATGTTCTTCAGAACATGTTACACAAATCAATGTATTAATTTGAAATCTCAGGGTGGGTAAATGATTTTATTTCTGATGAATCAAATTATGTACAATCATTCATTCAGCACAATAGACTTGCATGCAGTGGACACTGCAAAATCCCGGATGCATTGCTTCCGAGTAAATTCCACGGAGCTCACCTCGCTTGCCCTTCCCAACATTACCTGGTGGGAACACAAGAAGCACAATAAGCACTAGGGTTGACCCAAATTTAAAACACTCTATATCCAAGATATGCATGACTTTATTTCTCTTGTTGAACATGTACAAACATTTCAAGAATAATTTCTCAGCTCTGTAGGTCTATGCTGTGCAAGTAAATGGTGTCCAGAAATTTTAAGGGACGACATTAGGCCAAGTAAATTAGACTTTATTACTATTTTTAAACAAAGTATTCCTTTTAAAAACCACTAGACAAAACGCTAGTTTATTCACCATTAATTTACACAAAACTGATTATTGATTATTATTAATATTAAATAAAAGGAGGTTAGGAGATGTGTTCTAATACTTTTGAAAATGTACCTTATTCTTTAGAAAATTACACTGTAAAAAGTGAACAGTTAGATCAACTTTTAAAAAAATACTTCAATAAAATAGTTCAAAGCAATCTGATATCTGATCTTATGGCTGTTTGAGAGAAAAAATATTACTATTATTATTACTATACTTATAAGTGGTCATTGATGGCTTTAAGTAGCATAAGAAAGGTGGCAAGATATGAGACTTATAATACATTATAACTATGAGAAATATAATCCATTGTAACTTAAGTGGATGCAACGTGTTCACTGTGTGTTATAAATCATCATACTCTTAAAAGCTATAACAACTAATACATAAATATTATAATACCTTAAAACTGTTCTTATGAATATTCATAAGATGATATAACATATTATAAGGTTTTTCATAATGCATTATGCATTCATTATAATTTCTTAAAAATACCCTTATAATGTATTATAAATATGGGCTTCATAGAAAGTGTTACCAAAATTACAATGCCATGCAATTACATTACCTGCTTATGGTCTTCGGTATCCATAACCTAGAGAGCAAATTAGTTGTAAAAAAAAAAAAAAACCAAAAAAAAAAAAAAAAAAAAAAAGATATTGTCGGGCACATTACAGATTGTAAACTGTGTGTGGTACTAAGAAAACATTGTACAAAAGCCACCAAGAAAAATGGATTAGGCCATAGTTCAATTAGGACATTTAAGTAATTTTTATAAACATGCCTTAGAAAAAAATGAATGGTGTGCATCTTAAGACAAAACAAAGGCACTGACATGTTTTAAGATCAGTCAGTGCAAGTTTCTTTCAGTTGAAACAGCTCAGATTTACATTTTAGTCTAGGACTATAGGCTTAAGTCTTGTCTGCGAAACCAGAGGTAAAACATTCACTACTTAAAGAGTACCTTCAACATATTCTAACTTATTTTGAGCCTTCTGAAATTTATATTTCATACTCCGTGATCAACTACTGTAACAAAAAAAGGCTGCATAATTAGTGCAGTTGTATAATATAATGTTAGTGATATATTAGTCTGTAATTTAAAAAAAAAAAAAAAAAAAAACTAATCTGAGATTCTCAAGGACATGCAGCATGAACTTGTTTGTTTGATGTTTGCCATCTGTTTTTCTGCTTTCAAAGTACAAATGGAAAGTTTACACGTAACCCCGATAAAACATTCAATGTTTGATTTGAACTGAAAGCAACATCTGCAAATATTACCCTTGACTCATGGCTGCATTTGTATCCACTATTTATTCCATGTTTATTTCACTTTTCTACACTTTAACCATAATGCCAGTGCCGGTTCTAAAGAGATGACAATGATCACAAAAACAACCACTGTTTATGGATTTCAATACAACAAGCTTCCATACAATTTCATAAAGAGAAAAGACTGAAACAGACCCAAGTGTCATATTTGAAGAATTTATTGTCCTGACATTTGAAACCAAGAGCATCATAACAGGCTAATGACAACATTTTAAACAATAAGGGGGGGGGGGGGGGGGGGGGGGGGGGGGGGGGAGAGTAAACCAATGACCCAAAAAAAGAGGGAAGGGGAGGGGGCATCCAGTCGTTCACATTAATGTACAGCAATAATAAAAAAAAAAATAATCATGAGCGTTTCCTTGCCTCTGTCCCAAGAAGGGATCATTAATAATATTAATATCAACATTGATAAAAAATAATTACAAGTTATAAAGAGAAGCCATTACCACTGGGAAGAGTGGCTGGCGGCTGCGTCTGTGTAAGTGAGAAAGAGGAAAGGGAGAAATGGAGAGAGAAGAGAAGGTTATGAAGGGCAGGATGTATTTTTGACAGTCTATGCAGAGAGGTCACTGTTGTCAAACCGTTCCTGATCATACACCTCAGCGACGACCTTGCGACCTCCGAACCAGCGGTTGTTGAGTGCTTGAATGGCCTTGTTCATCTCTGATGCTGCTGAAAACTCCACAAAGATCTTGACAATGACTTCAGCATCCTCCTCCTCACCCTGCTTCTCCTGATAGATGATCACTCTATTAACAGCTCCAAACTTCCCACATTCCTCCGTTACTTCTCCTTCCAGATCGTCATCTATGTCCTCAGGTCCAACCATGTTCCTGAGCACCATAACCGTAGACTGTGGAAAGAGCATCCAGAAAAGTGTTTAAATGTCACTGCTCTACAACATTCAAAAGTATTTTTTTATTTTTTTTTTTAAATAAGTTAATACTTTAATTTAGAAGAATGAATTTAATTGATAAAAAGACATTTACAAAGTTACAAAAGATTTTGTATCCAAATAAATGCAGTTTTTTTTAACTTTCCATTTAATCAAAGAATCCTGGAAAAAATATTTCATTGTTTCCACACATTAAACAGCACATCTGTTTTCAATATTGATAAATATTTCTTGTGCACCAAATCAGCATATTAAAATGATTTTTGAAGGATCATGAAAACTGGATTAATGGCTGTTGAAAAATCAGCTGTCATCACAGGAATAAATTACATTTTAAGATAAATTAAAATTTAAAAAAGGCTCTATAGTCTGACCATTTCAGTCACATTTGTCACTAAATTGTTCATTCAATAGATTAGTTCAAAACGCTGATCCATTCAGGAACAAAGTAAGTGACTTTATGACTGACTTTGTTCCTGAATGAATCAGCTCTTTGAAATAATCTACTGAATGAACAATTCAGTGACAAAGATAGCGACTTGCCGCCACCTACTGGCAGTTTTTTTTTTGTAATTTCATCTAAGTATCATTTTAGTTAAATAATTTAATATTTCTATAACTGTATATTTAAAACATTAATTTCATAACATTGTTATTATGAATTTAAATATAACCTTTTTTTTTTAAAAAAAAAAGATAAGTCACTTTAAAGTCAAATAACACCTCAAAATGGAAAAGTTAACTTCTGTCATTGATCAGAAGATGCTCCTAGAAACAAATGCAAATGTACAGCCCTGAGAACCCAGTTACTTGAATTAATTGAGAACTAACCTCTTGTTTCCTTAACAATTTCTGCATGACCATATGTCTGGCGCTGCTGCCAGAGATGCTCATGTGCTCCTGTTCACTAAGCATCTCCTGGCCCGTGCCGTCTTGAGCGGATTCTTCCTCTTCTTTTTCCTTCTTTGCCTCTTGGGCTGCAGCCACAGCAGCTGACAGTGATGGTGGAGAAGCCAACACCGGGTTCACAAGGCCCACCTGAGGCACAACAGGTAGCGTGGGCCGTGCTGGTGTCACCCCTGCGCAGAAACACAGGAGTCAGTATATTAACTGTGGTCTGACGCATGAATTTCTGCTAGCCACCTATAAAATCCCTCTCTATGTGAGCGAAATGGGCTTTACCAGACTCTATGACCTTTATTAGAACAGTTTCCTAACAAAAATCTGAGGCACAGTTTAAGAAGTTGCTGTCATTTAGGGTTACATGTTTCAAACCCATGTGTCATTTATTTTTTTTTATTTATTTTTTTTTACACAAACACAATGCTTGGGATAAACTCAGTCAAGTATGTTTCGAACCACTGATCTACAATGATGTTGTCTTCAGAATTAACAATGTGGAAAATTAACATTTAAGTGCTTTACTAATAATCTTCCTCTCCAGTGAGATGTTAACTGTAGTGACTGGATATTTGGTCAGTGAGATAAACTTGAGAATCAATTTGTCAACAGAATGTTCAATTTGTGAATGAAAACTGATTACAGCGCCAAAGAGTGCTATAACGGATGTCAATAGTTTTACTGAATAATGACTTAAATTTCAGAATGTTTGGCTGAACCATTCCTTACAGAAAATATTTATCTAAACAGGACCAGGAAACACACTCTATTTCATAGAAATGATTCATTTAAAAAAAACAAAAAAAACACCCGTGTAGAAATTGACAGTTCTGGCAGTGCTTCAACATTCTTCCTCTATACCTGCCTGCTTCTTGCCTCTGTGACTATAATGTTGAGCATTTAATAAAAAAAAAAAACAAAAAAAAAATTAAGATGGGGGTCACTTTTGCCCTCTTTGATGCAACATCTGTTCTCTCTGGGCTTGGCTTCAGGATCAGTTCCACAAAAAAAACAAAAAAAACAAAACAAAACAAAAAAACACAGGATCTGAGAGACTCACTGGCCAATAGGAATGAGAGATTTGTTTATGAGGGGAGGGGTTAGAAACAGTCCTCTTCAAACTTGGTTGATCAGTGTGCAGCAAAGGGGAAGGGTCATGGCGAATGTGGAGAATAAAGACAGGGAGGGGAAGAAAGGAGAGAAAAAGGAGAAAGAGAGAGACAAGGAGAGAAGAGAAAATAAAAGAGAAATCTATTAGTGGACACGTCCCACGACAGGCCACGTTAAACTGAGTACTGTGTAGGACAACAGAAACCTGAGGGAGAGAGAGATTGTGCACATTTAAGCTAATGTGGAAATGGGAGATCATGGTTAGTGTTCAGAATGAGACGGTCTGAATACAACCACTTAAAATTAGTGAACTGACCAAAACGGTGTAGCGCTAAGTAATGTGTGGGAGGTCATGCCTGCCGAATAAGGGCTTTAAAAGTAAAATAAGGCATGTGTTTGTAATTATCTTTCAGTCAGACTCCTGTACATGTTTCTAACAATCCTGTTTTCAAAAACAATACATGAAATGTTATCATTCATGCAAATTACACCCAAGTGAAGGGCCCCACTCTTACACAACACAAGTCAACTGCATGCAGAACAAAAATACTGAAGACATACAACACGATTAAGGCACACGAGTGAAAACATTTTGTTGTAGAGGGACACAGTACTGACAAAATAGCAATGATGTTACAAACCACTTCTGAATGCACCTACCTGTAATGACCCCTGGGGCCTGAGCTGCCATGACGGCCTGTGGGAGCTGAGGCAGATTCAGGCCTGTCCCCCCAGTCATCGCCCCCAGAATAGATGCTCCCGCTACCGCTTCCTGGAAGAGCAGAGTGGGACATATAGGAACACCGCCTGGACAGCGCCCGTTAAAAGCACACATAACACCAACACGAGTGGACAAGCACGTTACGGGACAGGACAGGACACGAGACAAACAGACCTTCGCACACACAGACAAGCCTTGGGCCAGCTGCATAAAAATGGGAAATTTGAGCTTATTGACAATAGGGATGCTCATATTGACCGATTAACCATTAATCACTATAAGAATTTTGATCGATTAATACTTTCCGTTAAACTGTTTAAACGTTTAAAAGTTTGCTGCATTGTTAAAATACATATTTGTTTTAACTTAACTTAAGCCAGCACCTGCTCCACTTTCACTTGAAGTAGTAAATTAAATACAATGGCAATATCAGATAAATGGTTATTGGGGAGTAAATTTATTAAAATTCTAAATGGACTGTAGTCTAGAAAACACGCAAAGAGCGCTCCCCTCATAATCAAAAAAGCTGTCACTCATCTTAGTTCATCGCGATCTCACAAAGTTCCATTATATTTAATGAAGCTCTACAGGCTGTGCTCCAGACAATCTCCACAGCATGTTGACATGTTACTTTTTTAAAATGAAAAGTAAACAGGTTGCACCGAGGTAGGTCTGCTATTTATTTTTATGTCTGACATAGAAGGTTTCAGTGCATTTCATTTTGTCTCTTAATTTGTTAACTCAAGTGAAAAATATTTAGTGTAGGCCTATTTATTTTATTCTTTACGTATATTATTTAGTTTTTTCCTCTGTTCTCAGAAGCACTGCAAGTGCGTGATAATTTGTGAATCCAGTTCCTGTTGTTGCTCTGTATGCTGTTTGCATGTTAAAATAAACCTGTGAAAACAGGGTCACAATCACACAACCATTCTATTTTTATTTAATACCAATTTAATATTCTATTCTCATCAGTTAACAGTTAATGTTCAGATTACGAGCAGTGTTTGTTGGTTGGGATAATTAACTGAAATGAGCATCCCTAATTGATAAATTTGATTTTAGTCAGCATTAAGCAATACAATATCTGTAGTGTACGGTCTCTGAGAGTATTCTTTACTGTCTCCACAGCATAAAAAGATACAATCACAATCAACATTCATGTTCATATGCTATATTGCTCAGCTGTCCCTTAACCCTTCGTGCAAACAAATTTTATGCCAACACATTTTGAAAAGTAATGATTTAGGAAGCAAAGCTGGATTTTGTTCATTAGACTTTATATACAAAAGAGTTGGAAGGCTTCAAACTCTAAATAGTTGTTAATTAATAGTAAAGTTGTACTTTGTTTATCAAAGAATTCTGAAAAATATATCATGGTTTAAGATTTCTGAAGGATCATGTGACTCTGACGACTGGAGTAATGGCTGCTGAAAATACAGCATTGCCGGCAGAAGAATTAAAAGAAAAAAAAGGTTTTAAATTGTAACATTTTAGATAACAGTTTTTACTGTATTTTTATAACATTTTTCATGCTCACCAAAGCTGAATGCATTTTACCTAAAAACATCTTTAAAAAAAATCTTACTCTCACATTTTGAACAGTAATGTATTAAAAAAACAAGCAAAAAGCTAACAGCTAAAGGAAATGGAACGTTGCTTGACATTAAACACATTAGTCAAGTGTCCACTTTAATAGCATTTGCGCATCTAAACATTCAGGCATTTCATGCAACTAGGCCCAAGACCTGAAATAAAGGTCAAGAACATGTGACAAAACAAGCTAAACGGATTATTTGAAATCTTTATAAAATTATTAACTATACATGAATTTAGACACTGCTACATAAGTTATTTATCTGCTTAACATATAATTTAAACTATGTATGACAAGCATGAGACAACACAGGACAATTACATCACTGATCATTCAAATTTACAATATATTTACTAGCATATAATATGGCAATTTTAGCATGATCTATGCTGTAGCATAGACACAATAAAATTGACTAAAATGGAAGTAATCCACAATAGAAAATGCCAAAAAGGTATCTAAGAATTAAAATATTAAAGGCACACCCATTAAAGGGATACTCCACCCCAAAATGAAAATTGTCATTAATCACTTCCCCCCCTTGTCGTTCCAAACCCTTAAAAATTTTGTTCGTCCTCAGAACACAATTTAAGATATTTTGGATGAAACCCGGGAGGCTTACTGTCCCATTGACTGCCAAGTAAATTACACTGTCAAGTAGAAATGTGCCGGTATTCGGTAATGCGATATATCACGATAATGAATATGCACGATATTGTTATCGTGGGCACTTCAAAAAAAATATTACAAATTATTCAGAATTTTGAATGCATTTTAAGAATAGTTTTTCCCATCAACTGGTTAAATGCACAACACCACTGTAAGCTGCCTCAAAGACGCGTGTGCACTCTGATGTAAACAAGCACGGATGAGAAGTGCATGGTGGAACGCATGAGAGACGCTCTGGATTAAAGGGCACGCACATTCTCTCTCTGACAGCAGATTGCGCTGAACAGCAGAAATGCAGCTTTTACCACAGAAATCCGTAAACAAAGCAGCTGCGCTACTTTCTGTTTCTGAAACGTAATTAAATTATTTAAACAGCCATTCAGATTTGTGTATTCGCTATGGTGTTCATCACAGCGCCAAATACTTTTATTTATTTATTTATTTTCAAACTTTTTACATTTTAATCTGGACTACAACATGCCCTAAATATTGTTTGAAATAAACAGAAACACTTTACATTAGGGCTTCATTAGTTTACATTAGTTAATTTATTGGTTAAACTCCCAATAATTTTTTTTCTAAATAAAAAAAATAATTTTTATTCATTAAATCGTAGGTAATTCAAATATTTAATAACACATTAAAATCAAAACTTGCAACTTTGTTAATGAACCCGAGCTAACGAACTAAGAGTTGTATTTTTTAACAAAGATTAATAACTTCTGTAGCAAATGTAGCTTTAACGCATTAACTAAGGTTAACTAATGAGATCTTATTGTAAAGTGATCCCTATTGGTCTTCATAATTCTTTTGCACTTTAATCTGTCAAATTTTTAACTTTATACATTTTTTGTGTATTGCTTTATAATATTTAAAAGTTCAGTTATTTTTGTTATAATTTTTTTTTTATTAAACCTGTTATATGACAACACTTTTTTGCAACTAAATTTCAATATCATGATAATACCGTATACCATGATAAAAGCATTAGCAATTAAGAGCAATATTAAAATTTGATACCAGCATATCCCTACTGCCAAGGCACAGAAAACTATAAAAAACATCGTCAAAATAGTCCATCTGCCATCAGTGGTTCAATCTGAATTTTATGAAGCGACGAGAATACTTTTTGTACGCAAAGAAAATAAAAATGACGACATTTATTCAACAATTCGTCTCCTCTCTGTCAGCGTAGCGCCATTTTGGAGAGCATCCGATGGACGCAAAGTACGTACGCTATTCTCTGTCATCAGTAATGTATGGATACGCGGGTTCCTTCAAATCAAAGCGTAAATAAATGTACAATACGTATCCATGCGTTACTGATGACAGAATAGCATACACATTTTGCGCTACGCTGACACAGAGAGACAGAGAGGAGACGAATTGTTGAATAAATGCTATTTTTATTTTCTTTGCGTACAAAAAGTATTCTCGTCGCTTCATAAAATTCAGATTGAACCACTGATGGCAGATGGACTATTTTGACGATGTTCTTTATACTTTTCTGAGCCTTGACAGTGTAATTTACTTGGCAGTCAATGGGACAGTCACAAGCCTCCCGGTTTTCATCCAAAATATCTTAAATTGTGTTCCAAAGACGAACGAAGCTTTTACGGGTTTGGAACGACATGGGGGTAAGTGATTGACAAAATTTTCATTTTTGGGTGAAGTATCCCCTTAACAAAGAACTATCACGAAAAGCCTTAAGAGATTAAGTGGAAATCCAGAATTGGACATTCATCATTATGTGGGCCAGAACACAAATTTTAGAAAAGAGGCATAATGTAGCTGAAAAATATTGGCAGAGGTGCTATTTAAAATCACCTGCAACTAAAACTGCTCAGTTTTCAAGTATACAGGCCTGTCTAGTAAACATTCTCTACCTAGCACACTATAGAGCAATGAGCATCACTGTAACTGGGAAGTCCTGAAGACAAGACTCTCCCCACACTCATATTCTACACAAAACAAAAAGGCACCAGCGTGCTTTGAACAGAATTTCCTGAAGGATTTACCAGACAGTTGAGGAAGTCTTCTGTCCGATTCTCCGGCTGGGACAGATTCCATGCCATCTGTTTTTGGAGTTTACACGCTATGTTATCTTTCTGCATGTAAAAGCTCTGTCTCAAATAAGTAATGCTGTGTCATAACTGAGTCTTCATGCCAGTCAATGCCTAAGCTGACTCAAGCCCTCACATACAGCACCAAGTGTCTGCTCTAGCCTGCTAAGCGATTTAAAATCACGCTGCCTTACTTTACAAAGGAAGGCTTTTAAATGCCAAAAGGAAGCAGCTGCTCACACGCACACACACACACACACTCTCCCTGACTAACAATAGATATTCAAGGTGTGTAAATGCTCACCTGTGCTGTGATTTTGGCAGTGGCGGCCGCAGCCGCTACGGCGGCAGCAGGAGGAAGGCCACCCGGCGCCGCTGGTGTCAGAAGGGGCATGGGGGGTGTGACTGCTTTGCCCACTCGCAGGTACTGGCCGCCTAAGTCGAAGAGGTTCATGGAGGACACGGCATCCTGCGCAGACTGGGCCTTATCATATTCTACAGGGGAAACAAGGAGGACTAAGACTCAACAGCTTCTAAGAAGACTCAGCATTAATCTACCAGAGCTCTGAGACAGTTACTGTGTAATTACCAGCGGGCACTTATGGCACAAAAGTCCGTAACAGAGCCTAAGAAAACAACGACAACAGAAATAAAAACTTACTATGAAAGCATGTGAGGAACCTGCCCCCACCCTTCTCTATCCCCTGTGAGACATGTAGAGAACAGCATTCTACCATGACTGACTGCTCTCAGTCAGATACATTTATATGCAACCGAATGGGTGTAGCAGCCGCCCACTTACCTATAAAACCATAGCCTTTGTGCTTTCCCGTCGTGGGGTCCCGCGCCAGGGTGCATGACTTGATTCTTCCGAAAGCCTCAAACACACTCTTGATGTCGTCGTCTGACAAATCGGGATGCACGGATGCCACGTAAATCCGGTTGAAGGCGCGCGCTTCTTCGGCTAGCTGGTCTATGATGGGTTGAGCCTGACCAATGTTGCTTGGTCGCCCCACCTACAAGTGTTGAAATAAGAGATCAGACATTATTGAATATGTATGAAAGATTTAAAAAAAAAAAAAAATCACAAGTTATTATACTTAAAAAGTACTCACTTTAATGTTTCTACCTCCCAACATAACAGAGTTCATCTGTTCTAAAGCGAGCTGTGCTGCTTCTGGTACTTCATATTCTACAAATGCAAAACCCTGCAGAAAGAGTAGCTTATCATCAGTTAAAATACAGATAAGAATCCAAAACATGAATGGTTAAAAAAAAAAAAGAAAAAAAAAAAGATCTTCTGACCTTGTGTTTTAACGTAACAGAGTCCCAGGACATGTCAATGCTCTTAATGGGACCGAAAGGAGCAAAGGCCTGTCTGATGGTGTCTTCTCCTAGCTCGTAGTAGATGGACCCAACATAAACACGGCACATTATGGCTAGTGCCCGTTGCCTCTGTGCTGCAACCTGCAATGGGCAATTCAATTGATCAGATGGGGACATGTCAGGCATATACTCATCATTCATAGAGTTCATCATTCATAGGCTTGTTCCAGTGATTGAGGATAGAACCAGCAGACAAACACGCTGGCACCAAAGACATAGCACTGGCTTTTCTTTACTTCTACCCCATTACACACGTGTACTGAACAACCACATGTATACCAACAGAAGGAGGGGAGTCAATGAAGGTTAATGAGATTACTGGAAGAAACTGTGACTTACAGACTGTAGTGGTGAGAGGGGATCTCCAAAGCCCATCGTTAATGAGGCCATCTGAAGGGAATTAGGGAGCTGTCAGGGAAAAATAAACCAGCTTGGTAAATCTAACACTGTTGTGCAGCTTTTTTTCTTACCACTAATTGGTATTTGTCAGATGAAGGTAGAAAGGGTCCTTGTGAGAACATATTACTCACATTATGATACATAATTACAATCATGATTAGACTGTGTATACACAATCGCTTTCTAACTGCATCTTTCCAGCATCACTATAAAATAAATGTCAAAATACTTTCAATATGATATTTTTTTTCATAAATTTGGAAAAAAATACCAATATACAATTCCAGAACTACCATGTAATTGGGCTAAGCTGTGAGTGACATCAGCATATATTCTGCATAATGAAATTTTAATAATACTATATCTATCCCATGTTCTTGTGCAGTTTTACCTGTAGGTTGCTGAGCTGCTGCTGCTGCTGATGGGCGAGGGTCTGCTTGACCAGGACGCTCTTGATGCTTTGTTCCATTGCATACTTCTTTGCCTACAATTGAGAGTAAATAACACTAAATGAAACTAAATGAATAACTTCAAACCACCTCAGCAGGACCACAAATAGCTAGATAGCTTGTCAGAAATAACATACTGCACAAGGCTCGATATTAACATTTGTCCTCTTGTCTGGGACAAGCGGAATTCTTGAAGGGGCAAGTGAACGAGAATTTCTCAGTTGTCCCAAACATCAGCACGATTGCAAATGACAATGATTTTATACAACAGCTCATTTAACAAGTAGATAAAAAGTAGTTGCATCTCCAAGCAACCCACAGCTGTTTTGTTACTGAATGATTCAGTGTTTTTAAATGAACTGGGTGAGGCAACAATTCAGTAATTTGCTTGTCATTTGCTTCATTCTTGAATGAATCCGCCATCTGAATGAATAGGTTGAATAAGTCAGCTGCCACCTACTGGCGGTTTCATTTCACATATTACATTTTCACCAACATTTCATATTTGTATATTCAAAAACTGTAAAAACATTAGTATGGCCATTATTTATGCAGTAATTCTGCAATGTAAATGCATTCAGGTTACCTCTGTGTTTCATGAAAGAGTCTGTGTTAATGCATCTAAATGCCACTTCCTATTGATATTGTTGTGGATTTTGTCGATACTCATTTAAATTGACTGGTAACAGCCCTATAGTGTCTTATTCCAATTGAATTATATAGATAAAAGTTCGAAATTTGTCATGCGTCATGACAAGATGACGCATGCTTTTAATAAGGTTAGGATAAAATTACCATTTCTAAAAGCAAAAAATACCCTGGAAATCAGTTTAAGAGGGCAAATACCACAAATGTGCTCATTTAAGAAAAAACTAACAAAACAGATAACACTGATTCAGAATAAATTCCACTTAAGCCACAGAAAAATTCCTTTTTAATTTCCAGACAAGTAACTTTTTTTAGTTGGACATGATGATTGACTGATTTACTTGTCCAAAAGACAAGCACGTCAAGGCTTAATGTTGAGCCCTGCTTCAGTTAAAGCAACATACATCTCTAAAATTTGATGTCACACATTATTTTTCACAAATCTGCTAAAATTCACGAATTTTAAATGAGAATAATCATCCACTTTAAAGCTGCAGTAACTTTTAGTTAAAAATGATTCGAAATCAATATTTGAGAAAGTACATAACCAGCCAGTGTTCAAAACTATCGCCTTACTTTAGCCTGTTTCACAAAGGTTAGTTTATAATAATAGTTTCTAATTTGAGTGGCACAGGTAGGTTTTCGCGGGAAATTCGAGCATGGCACTGCGTCATTACATCACATCTGTAAACATGAAGAAGTTTTCCCGGCTACTAGGCTATAGCACGTGAGGATCCTGCAGGTGGTGGATCATTTATAGCCTTTTCTCACAGCAGCTCGAATAATTAAACTTATCATTTTGATGGCGGATTGTAATCCAGAAAGGATTATATGTTTATGAAACCCATGTGAATGAACTAAATTAAATTATATTCCAGTTTTAAATGTGGTTCTGATTACAGATAGCCAACATGGGATTACACAAGTTTTTGTATTTTAAATAGAACCAGTTTGAAGGAAGTTACTTGTTACTTACTTGTTAAAATGGCAAATTATGGTGAAAATTCTGATTTGGGTCATATATTCCAAGACATAGGCAGTAAACATCCACACCGGTGCAGTGACTGACAACTACACATTCACCTCAAAACATTAGATTCATCCGCGCTGGAGCTGTGCCGGAACACCGGATCACAACCCCGCGCACGGAAGATAATTCCGCAAGAAACTGCAATTCCAGGATTTCAAACATAAGAGGGTGACAAAGAGGTAAAAGTTACGGACTGCAGCTTTAAATAGTGTCCCAGCTATTGAGAATAGTACTAGCAGATAATCAGACGCCACTAGCACCGAAGGCATAGCACTGGTTCTGCTCTTGTCCACTGCATGCTTACATGTGCACTGAGCAAATACATGCTTATAAAGCTAGAGGACATGAAAAAGATACCACAAAAATATAAATTAAAGCCTCTCTCTGATACACTTCTGTATAATTGTTATTGAATTTGGTAAAGTTGTGTCACACATCAATCAATGATTTCAGTACCCATATGCAAAAGCAGTGTCTGGGGAAAGTCTCACCTTCTGCAGTGCCTCCTGCTGTTCAGGGGTGAGGGGCGGCAGGCCGAGCTTCGAGGCCGTGCTCTGTCCATTCTCCATCATCAGAGCCTCGCCTCCCTGCACAGAGCACAGGCATCTGTCAGACCTGATGAATGTGAACTGCAGCAAAACTGCACATCTACTCAAGACACACACTGGACAATTTACAGCTTTAAAACCATCTAGTTTAAGAGCAAACTCAAATTACATCAATCATAGAATAAATCTTGATAATACTTCTATTGAACAATAGTATAATGTATGCATCTTAAGTGAATTATTTACCACTTTTTTAAATAAAAGCATAAAAGAATTAGTATTAGGATTAGAGCTGGAAACAAGTTCTCATATTTACATTACTGCAGATGATTCTAGATCATTTTGAGCTTGCTCTAAAACAGCCTTCTACATTTCAGCACATTAGACATCTTCAGTTTAGCGTAGGGCTTTGTTAAAGACATTTTACACTGAACTGAAAGGCTGTTGATAATGAGCCTTCTGTATACATTTAATTAACAGGCTTCTCACAATACGGTAAAGGGAACCATGCATTCGTACTAGGGGTGGGAATCTTCAGGCACTTCACGATCCGATCCGAAAACTATTCTTGATCTACATTTTTTCCCCAATTAATTCTTCTGCTGTGCAAATACATCTTTACAACTTTACATCTTAACCAAATTGGAGTTTCTATGCTTTTTTGTTTATAGTTGGAATATCTGTGTCAGCAGCCTACTGCCATCTTAAAAGTAGGGGTGTGAATCTTGGTTCCAAGATTCAATTACGATTATCATTATCAACTCAATATCACGATGCGTCACATTCTCAGTTTTCAATATTACTGCACACGGCTACATTTTCATATAAATTTTAAATCAAATTTATTTTGTGCAAAATTTACTTTTTTTATTATACAAGCAGGCTACTTTTTTAAAACAATTACTTATTTAAAATAAGTGTTCTTTAAGTATCCGAAAGTTTAGAGACAATAGTTATGGGTTTTTTTTTTCCTCTGAATTATTACCGTTTGATTATTACTGATGAGATCATAGACAGTTGCAGCTTTAACAGGCTGCATTCACACTAATGCACAGATCTATTTCGATATATCAGATGTTTTGTCCTGCTCTGAAATCATAACTGACTGTGTGTACATCAATTTCGTATAAAAGTATTCGAAAATGCAAGTGCATTTAACCGTAGCCGCAATCGAGCTTCAGGACAAACAAACACAAAGCGCACGTGAAAGTCTGTGAGTGCGCGAGTTTCCTGCATCTAATAGTACTGCATTCCAAACAGTATAAATGAAAGCATATCTAAAGTAAAACACGGCGGGTGGAAGCACACACTGTCAAGCAATGTGCACGTCTCACAGCGCAAATTCTGTGCAATGAAGCTCATCGCGTCTCTAGCGCACACGTGCCATATGCGGGGGAAAAAAAACAAGCTCAGAATAGATTCTGAAATATTCAGAATCGATTCAGAATCGTTGAAGAGAGAATGGCGATGCATCGGAGAATCGATTTTTTCTCCCACCCCTAATTCGTACCACATGGTGACTTCTCCCCTCAGTGGAAACACTGAGATACTTAATTCTGTCGGTCACTGGAGGACCATATACCCTTAGAGCGCATATGCTAAAGTAAGTGAGCCCTCTTATTTAATACTACACAAGAGAAAACTTAAGTACCTTTGCTCAAATGAACTCCAGAGTGGTGCACTGCCCCCCCCTTAAGGAGGTTTGAACCCAAAAAGTTCTGCCATTGGCTTTGGAAATATAGTACAGTCAAGAGATATGTTCTACAGCACAGACGACACATAGAGAGAAACGACAAAAAAGAAAAAAGGAAAAGAAAAACACAAACCTACTTAGAACAAGACAACTGGATAGGGAGACAACAATTTGAGATCACTGACATCCAAATCCAGGGGGAAAAAAAAGTTGTCTCTAGATGTTCAGGACATGAAGCCCTGGGTGACAAACCTAAATGCAATATATTTTGTACACAAGTTCTGTGGCAATGATTCTTAAAGGGACAGTTCACCCAAATAATGAAAATTGTGACTTATCATCCTTATTGTGAATGGGCCATAACAATAAAACTTCAATAATCATTCTAATTGTATGACAATAGCGACACACTTTAACTATAACAAAAGAGGAACAATATTATTGGAATAACTTCCATAATTTTTTTGACTAAACAATAAAATCATTAACAACCATTCAGAATTCACACTTACAATTAAACAAAACACTATTGTCCGTAGGTGTGGATTCTTATATAGTTATTTTAGTTCTCATTCCTAGTGTGAACGGGGCTTTAACCATGTTGTTCCAAACCCATATGATTTTTCTAGACTAATGGCAGGTGATTTTTTTTTTACTGAATAATGGCTTAAATTTTGGTTTGCGTCACGGTACCCTCGTGAATGCGTGGCAGAGACTAACTTGGAACAGAAGAAACTGTTAAAGTCATTATTTTTGTTTTCTTTTGCACAAAAAGTATTCCTGTATCTTCATAACATTATGGTTGAACCACAGATGTCACATGGACTATTTTAACGATGCCATTACTACCTTTCTGAACCTTGAATGCTTCAGTTGTGTTGCTGTCTGTGCAAGGTCAGAAATATCTTAATTTGTGTTCCGAAGATGAACGAAGGTCTTACGGGTTTGGAACGACATGAGGGTGAGTAATTAAATGACAATTTTCATTTTTATGTGAATTACCCCTTTAAACTCATCCAAAAATTACAGTACTTGAGCTACCAGTATGGTATATGACTGGCCTGGATGACAAATAATGATCAACAACAATAATGTGTTTTCATTGTAATAACTATGCAAATAAAACTTAATTTTTCATTCCCTAACAGCTCTAACACTTTACTATACATATACTGGTGACACTTCAACAACACAGAAAGGAAGTACAGGTTGCAACCTGTTGTTTAACAGAAGTGTAATACTCCATTAACTGAAAAGCATTCAGACACATTCAAAGTTCTTTGCAAACCCCTTTCATAACAAAGGGGAAGAGAGGTCTCGGGGTGAGCAGTGGATAGGCCCCTTACCTAGCACCTGCTCTCCGCTGGGGTGTCTTGTGAGATTATATATGGGGAGCTTTTACTGTTCAATACAGAGTCTACAAGGAAAGAGAGAGGTTTCAGTAAACTCATGCACACTGCGTCCATTTCCCAAGTTAAAAGGGTGAACTTAAATGTTTTTAAACCTACTTCTAATAGCATGGATGTTGAGATGTCTTGAAAGCAGACTAGCTAGGAGAACGATGGACTTTAACCATTTAATTTGCCTGCTCTGATTTACTACAAATACATTACCTAGTTAATGTATTCAGTGAAGTATGAATGTGTCCCATTACTATTCGTTCTCACAGGCCATTAGGCCTTATGTAATGTTGGGTTTAACGATACTCAATTCGATACTCAAAAAGATTGTTCCAATGCAATGCACTTTTTCCAAAAGCGAATACTAACTGCAAACAAATCTTAACATCGTAAACACATTACACGCGAGCGTTTAGTTTCTTATGGGCCGTGCAGCAGCGAAGTTGATTCAGCTCATGGAGGACAATGTGAACGGGTTAACACGCTAGCTCATGTCAGAAAGCGACTGAGCACAGGCGTTTAGGTTACAAACGTAGTAATACACCGTTTAAAATAACCGTTATAAACAAATCCTAACAGTTAGACATTACTTGGTTGGTCCAACACGATTTAATCACTGTGGTTTTGAAAAGACACGCAGCAGCAGGCCAGGGAGAAAATCCCGCTCTCGGTGCGCTAGGCTAGTTAGCCATACCCCTGTTCTTCTAACTTTTTAAATGAAACCTCTGTCCGAAAACATCACTTTATGCACTTGAAATATTACTGTATGTATATTAAGAGAGAAGGTAAACAAAATATTACATTTACCGCTGAAACAGCCACCGCCATAGAGCACACCTTCCAGCGCTAACGTCCACACGGCGAGGAAGACTATGAAATCTCGCGATACCGAGAGGGAGTTAGGTAAGAGGCGCGCGCAGCTGCAGTGTGGCCGATCAGGCTGTGATTGGAGGAAAGCAAGTCTCATTGAATAGCAAAAATATAATAATGTATGTTACAGAGCACAATAACACTTAATTTCGAATTTTCTTGAGAAATGTGACGCCATTGATAATACGATCTAATATGAGATGAAGATGAATTAATATTTCTAATCTACAGAAATTGCGTAAAAGCCCAGGGGCTTGTACCATGAAGCCGGTTTAGCTGGCTAGCCAGGTAAGTTTGAGTTTAGTTTGCGCCAACTCTGGGTTTTAGGTACCATGACAGTGGTTTTGCTTTTAGCAGTGTTCATCACCATAGTAACACGCTCTGAGGCAGGTTATGTTCTGGTTTAGAGATCTCAAACCGAAATCTGACCAATCAGCTTCAAGCAAAGTGACACAAGCCACTCCTCCAGTTTCTCTTACTCCAAATTAAAGAACGCTACATACTAAAACATTTTTAAAGATAAAATCAGATTTTTAGAGATGATTATTTTTTTATAATTATTTTACATTATTTATATAATTATTATACCCTTACACAAGCCAGCTTAGTTTAATAGTAATTATTAAGCTTTTATTTTAAATTAATATTAACATATAGATAACATGCAATATAAGTTTTAGAATTAATAGCTGTAAACATGACTACATATGAGTTTAGATTTTTAAGTGTTTTTATACCTATAAATATTATAAACTCTATAAACTAACTTTACAACTTTTACTTGCACTTATATAGTAAGATGTTCTCTTTTAAGTTTTCTTCTGTCATGGATAGATCGTTTCATCTTGCTGTGTAAATGCTGTGTAAAAGATTCTTATTGTTCAATCTTTTAATCTTTGGTAGTGAATCTCAGGAGAAGTGAATCACAGTTTCAAGGCATGTGATTGGCTGCTCATTACTGATGTCACACATTCATGTGCACACACTCCGTTAACTCAGGATCAAGCCTGAGTTGACAGAGAAAGTTGATGATCAGCTTCATGGTACCAACAAAGCCGGATTGGACTGGTTTGGTTTTGTCAACTCAAAACTAATTCTGTAACCCCGAGTTTGTTAAGCCACCATCATGGTACAGGCCCCAGGGGTCCATGCTATGTTGTCACTGTTTTGCTACAAATGGGTTTATGAAAGTAAGTTTCTAGGCACATTAATATTTATTAATATTATATATTAATTGATATTAGGCTATTAGTGATCATCTAACATTAAGCAGCATGTTATGTGCTTTTCAGCAATATGAAAACAGTAGAACAGGCAAGAAAAACAAAATTTATTAAACGACGAAATGAAAGTGTATAAAAACACACATTCAAAATTAATTCATTGTATGCATTAGAACTTTTAAAACGTGACCTGAAAAGTCAGAGCGTTACATATTTCAGCAGAAATGTACATTAATTATATATTACAGCTTTTTCATGCTGTTACAAAAAACAAATACATTCAGCCATATTAAAGTATTAATTTTATATTTTAATGTTATAGTATTTCATGTCACAGTATACAATTTCAACACAAATAAAAATAAAAAAATAAAATAAAACTGCCCAAAGCAAAAGTCTGGTTAATGCATTTGATTAAGATGAGAAAGGACACCAGGAATTAGGAAGAGTATATTTAAAGTTACTCACTGTACATTCATATCTCTTGTATCTACGTACAAATTTATTACATTGCAAGACATTGGAGTCTCATAATAACACTGGGAGGATGGTGACTTTTTCATGACATCTGAATCATTTGAATTTGCAAGAATAAATGGAGATTACAAATCCCTTGTAATAGTTTTCTGAAGCTGCAATACATCCATTGTACAACCATGCCAATATAACAAAAATGAACAATTCTGTAAAAGCATTCCTTTCCTGACATGCACATATTTTTAAGTGATATTGGGAAGTCAAAGCCATTGGAGAGTACAGTACTGAAAGAGTCCCTAAAACAGATACTATTGCTTTGGACGGCATGGCAACATAGATGTTTTCACAGAATGAATACTGTTGTAGATATGCAAGTGTCAATCAAATACAGGACGTTATATTTGCAATGTAGTACCCACTCTTGTCAGCATTGCACCCAGTACATCTTTGGCCTTGACATGGTTCAAGTTCTCCCATACAGAATACATACAAAGTAGTGTATGAATCATTTTACATGACATAAAATATACACATACTGTGGTAATATGTAAATGCCAAATGGAAAAAAAGCCCTTCATACCCAGTGGAGGGATTTATTAAAGTAAACCATCGTTTCTTCTGATTCAGTCAACGGTCAGTTCATTGTATCCTATCGCTATGCATTAATTAGTATAAGGGATGAAGAAATAATTAAAAGTAAACTGGGCCCATATATGTTAAACACCTCTGAGCAGCCAGCTGATCTAGGATCAGGTCATATTCACATTAAGAAGGCAAATAAAAAAAAAAATCCCATGTCAACACTGTTACACTCATGAACAGGACCCCTGTGTCACTAGCTGCTCAAAATGCTCTTATGATTAATTGTTTGTGTTTGTATCAGTCACTTTGGTTAAAAATTTTAAATGAATAAAAGTAAATGTCTTACTGAATTTATAGATCTACTCATTATTTCAACATCTGGATGAAGTGCTCTTCTGCTTTATTGCTTAAAACTGATCTTGTACTATTGGGGTCGGTAAGACTTTAAAAATGTTTTTAAAAGATGTCTCTTAAGCTGCATTAAGTTTTACTGTAAAACAGTAATATTGTATTTTTTTAATTTAAAATAACTGTAGTTTTCTTATTTGGTGCTCAAGTAATATTTCTGATTGTTATCAATGTTGAAAACAGTTGTGCTGCTTAATATTTTTGTGGAAACCATGATACATTTCCTTAACAGAAAGTTAAGAACAGCATTTATTTCAAAACAGATTTTTTTCATAATGTAAAAGTTTTACTGTCACTTTTGGTCAATTTAATGCACCCTTGCTGGATAAAAGTATTAATTTCTTAAAAAAAAAATAAAATAAAAAATAAAAAAACTGGGGTCTTACTGACTCCAAACATTTGAATGATAATGTACTACTTAAGGATACCATTATTGCCACTGTTTACAAACATCTGCAAATTTACCATCTGCATGAAAAAAAAATTGAGATCAACATAGTTCAATTAAAAAAAAAAAGAGACATTTTAAACTATAAAAATCTTTCAAGATTAAGAGCAAAAAACGAAGCTTAAGGTCTGAAAAAAATGTGTTGAAATATATTAGTATAATAGGTGCCAAGAGCACTTTTGTCATAGTACCGTACATTCGTTTGCTCAACGTTAGCTTGTTAAAGCATACAGAATAAAATAATTTAGAAATGTAGAATTAAACATTTTGATGCATTTCCTCGCTTGCACTTTTAAACATGTATACCAAGACTGTGTATTAATTGTTTAAAATAATAAATAACACATTTAAGTCTAGAACAAAATTATATGTTGGTGATTTTGTCCTTTGCTAGATGAGGATGGACTATGCCATATGGGCACAATGACTTGGAGGGATGTTATTAAAAATCCTTTAAAGTCATAAAAAAAAAAAATCACAACCAAAATGCTGGCACTGAAGCAGAATCTCTGCAAGTCATACAAATGTTCGTCATGGTGAGATGATAGCAGTAATTCGACCTTCAAGATCAAAATTAACAGTTCGAGCTCTTTGGAGTTTGTGCAGGTACCATGCGGTATGGTGTGTGCTTTTCTCCCCAGGCTCATCACTTATTCTGAAGCCATCTTGTCATGACCTTCATTATGTAATGTTGCACTTTTGGTCTCATTTCCCTTTTCTGGATCTCTCGCCATCTTATTTTCTCAAGCTCTGGCTTAGTCTTCAATCTCTGTTTGTCTATTATAGGACCAGTTGGGCTTAGTACATCACAGCCATGGCAGTAGGGGAGGTGGACGTCCCTGACCAGTGCTTACATAATGCATCCTCAAGAAAACATGTCAACTTCTCGCAGTCTTCCTGCATGACACAAAAACAAGAGAATCACAATCACGCATAAAACAAAGCTATTCGGTTCATCTGAAGGTTAAGACAAAAATGTACTAAACAAGAACTGGTAACATCTTTAGATGGGCGATATACCGGTAGACACTATTAACTGGTAAAATACTGTCAGCCGGTTGTGATTTTAGACTATCATCTCTATCGCAGCTACACACTGACGTTACATTGCTGTGCTACGTGGTCACGAAAACTTATCATTTGCATGTGTTTTTAAGCATTGCTGTTTAAAAACAAGTGATTTTAAGCTGCTGAAACAATCAGCGGCGAAAGATAACTCATTTCACTATATGCACACATGTAATTTTCACTTTTGTAATTTTAATAAGAAATATACAGTATATTTAATTTACCCAGTGAAGAATATGCAGTGTTTTATTCATTTGATTACTCTATACAATGTATGTAATATTTCTTATTTATTTGTTCTACTGTAGTTTATTTATTTATTTTAATTTAGGCTAGTATTAGCTTTTTTTTTTTTTTTTTTTGATACTGTGATACTGACACTGGTGACAAGAAGTATGAAATTTCTATGGTATCAAATTTTGATAAAGACCTTATTTAAAGCATAAATAACTATATTGTAATATATCATGAAATAAAATTACTCATATCGATATACGATTCCTGTAATATCACCCACCCCTAGTAACATCAAATGGAGTTTTTTGTTCCTTGCCACAGTTTCCTTTGGCTTGCACACAGGGGACTAAAGAGGTATTATGTATAATGTGTTATGTGTAAGTATTAACTTTCTATTAATTCCACAGTTAAACTGCTTAGGGATGGGAAATGCAAGTAAAATTTTAAACCTGTCATTTACAGTATATGCATGACACACATCCTCAACTAGTAATTAGGCTTGTTACTACACCAAATTGCTATAAATTGAACAAAACCTTACAGGTTTCATGTGTTTTTCACCACATAAATTAATAACTCCAACTTACAACTACTATAATTATATCAACTTCACCCACATACATTCAGTATACTCATGTAGATCAATACATATACTATATAGCAAATATCAACTGCTTGATTTTATATTATTGCAAAATGTAAACTATATTATTGCCTTGCAATATATTAAAGTTAGATAATACATCAAGCTTTACCCACATACATACAGTACATTCACATAAAGTGATATATACTATGTAACAAATTTCATCTGGTTAGAAGATCTTGTGCTTACCTCACTGATGAAAGCATGGTGAACCAACTCACTAGCCAAATCTTTGGGATTATCAGCTGAAAAAAATTTAAAAGTACTTTTCAGCTATATACACATTTCATATGTTCTCATTTTGTTCTCAAAAAAAAAAAAAAAAAAAAATACAACAAGAACCCATTTGAATGTTTTAAAATTTACTTACAAGGCAAAACATCACAGGTAAGCTGCCGGTGAAGCCTGTCATCCATCTTTAAAAAGAGAGAGAGCTACAGAGAAAGAAAGGGTAGTTGATACACATTGTCCACATCCTTTTAGGTGAAGCTAAGCAAAACTAAATGCCAAAAAAATTAAACTCACATGACTCCTTGTGCCTTCCTTATTCGTTTCCAAATTACAGTGGATCTGGACAACCTATATGAAAACACAAGGATTTGGCTATTTAGTACCTCTTTTCTGTTGCACAAATCAAACACACCAGGTTTTTAAGAGGACAGAGTCTCATGGAGTATTAGAACGTAAGAAGAAAGTAAATGAAATACTGTTTGTACATGCATGAGATGTATTGATCACCATTTCTGGGAAATATTTAAACAGATGTCAGCTTTTCCAGATTGACCCTTGCTCATCATCAGTATCAGATCTGGACACACTGTCCATCAGTCTGCCAACATTTGTTAGACATCTAATATTTTGCTTCAGAGATGACGACATTGTGTTTAAAATGAATTGTGAATCTGAGCAGTGGATTGTTTATTTATATTGTTTACATCAGTCTTCCCAAAGCTTCGTTTGAGGCATAGCATCACTACTTGGGGTTAGTAACTCTTAACATTTTTTCTAACATAAATCTTATTCTAACCTTTCTGGTTTCAGTCTCCTGTGGTTCTGGGGATGGGGTCTTCACAGTCTCCATCTGTTCCTGTGACAAAGAAAGAGCACGGGGGATAGGATGCGGCCGCTGGG